>JARFXV010000054.1:600000-868679 GCA_031761425.1 Cosmopolites sordidus
ACTACGTAAACCAGTGCGGAGATAATCCGCTCCCTGGATGGAGGCATGCACTCCACCAAGAATATAAAAAGAGGTTCCCTGAAACTCAGCTGTCGGAACAAAACTTAGCCGACCGTAAAAATGTAATTCTAAGGAAAAACTATCTAACCGAATCGGAATTAATGAACATCAAGAGAGAAATCGGTAATGAACTACATCAAAACATTACATATCAACAACATAAAGAAGATACTATAGACGTTCTTAACTCGAATACAGAGGAGAAACAAGTAGAACAAACTCAAAATGTATCACCAGAAGCATCATCGTCTAAAAATGAAGAATCAATCTCGCAACGTAACTTTTCTAACATACGAGAGAAGTTTTACAGCAATTTGACCAGTTTTACTGGCTTAAACCCATTGAATAGACCAAAAATTCCAGTACTGCGTAATATTGCAAAATCACGTATTACTCTAATGCAGATTAATAGAGTTTTGGAATCACATCTATCTGGGATGACAGATTTAAGCGATATACATCTTGCATTATATTGTGCAGCAGTGACTGTCATCGAAATTTCAGGTCAAAAGACTTACACCCATAATGCGGCTGGTCGTAGTATCCAGAAAAATACACCTGTCTGGAAAACGCGCCTTGAAAACAATATCAATGAGTTCCAGAGGAAAGTTGACATTATCTCAGAGTATCTTTCTGGTAATCAGTCAAATAAAGTAGCGAGAAAAGCAAAAATAATTGCCAATAAATCTGGCATTGACTTCGATGATTCAAACCTGACAGAAAAATTGTTGGATCTAAAAGATCGGTTTAGGCAAAAAGCTAAATCGAAAGGAGCCAGGCTAGCAAGATATAATGAACTAGAAAAGCGAAAACATCAAAATTCAGTATTTGCAAACAGCCAAAAGAAATTTTATAGAGAACTCGAAGCAGAAGGTAACAGCAAGTCAGAACTTAAGAATATCGATGTGTCTTCCTTTGCGGAATATTGGAGATCGGCTTGGAAAAAATCAGACGGCTACGAAAAATTGGCTCCTTGGGTTAAAACCATTCAAGAACAGACAAATGCTCTCCCAGATATGGAGTCTAACGATTTCACAGAGATTGACATTTGCACTGCTGTCAGGAGGACTCATAACTGGAAGGCGCCTGGACCAGATGGATTGCATAACTTCTGGATTAAAAGCTTTACAGCCGCCTATCCCGTACTTGCAAATGCATTTAAAGAGGTTTTAATAAATCCAGACACTTTCCCTGACTTTCTAATGGAGGGCAATACATACCTACTGTTCAAAAAAGGGGAAGTTAAGCAACCCAATAACTACAGACCAGTCACATGTCTGTCAGTGTTATATAAACTGTTCACAGCCCTACTCAATGAAAAAATCTACCAACATTGTGATAAAAACAACATTTTTGAAGAAGAACAGAAAGGATGTATAAGAGCAAGTATGGCTGCAAGGAACAATTGACGATCGATGCTGTAGTTCTTGAGCAAGCGCGAAAAAGAAAACGCAACTTAAATATCTGCTATATAGACTACAAGAAAGCATTCGATAGTGTCACTCACGATTGGCTGGTAGAGGTTCTGAATTTCTATAAAATTAGCCCCCAGATTATTAATTCTTTAAAGTACTTGATGGGGAAGTGGAAAACGAATCTTTTTGTCGGCCAACAATGCATTGCAGCTACAAATATCGAGAGGGGAATTTTTCAGGGAGATTCCCTTTCTCCAATTTGGTTCTGTTTAGCATTGAACCCTTTGTCCACATTACTCAACAACAGCAATATTGGATATAAACTTAACATGAGGAATCCAAGAAAGCTCTCTCATCTACTATATATGGATGACCTTAAATTATATGGAGAAACTAGAGAAAAATTAAACTCATTGATAAAAACGGTTGAAACATTCAGTAGGGATATCAGAATGTCATTCGGACTGGACAAATGCTCTACCATTAGTATACAGAAGGGAAAGGTTCAGAGTCAACATTCAACACTTTGTAACATACAACAACTAGAACCAGAAGAGTCCTACAAATATTTAGGAATACCCCAAAAGCATAAACTTGATCATAACCAGTTAAAGAAGGACTTTTCCACTCTATACCAAAAGAGACTTGCAAAACTTTTAAACACCAAACTGAACGGAGGAAAGCTCATTAGAGCGATCAACGGTTGGGCGGTGCCAACTCTGACATATTCTTTTGGCATAGTTAAATGGTCAAAAACTGACCTTGATGAGCTCGATAGGTTGATGCGCCGAACATTGACAAAGTTCCGATGCCTGCATCCAAACTCATCTACGAAAAGACTATACATCCCAAGAAAGTTGGGGGGTAGAGGCCTTATAAACGTAAAAAATCTCTGTCTCAATCAAGAAAATAGAATGAGAAAACACTTCCTTGATTCAAACAGTACGTTGATGAAATTGGTTGCAAATGAGGATCGGGGTTTCACCCCACTGAACCTAAATAAACGGAATCGTATTGATAGCAGGACAACGCTCACGGACTGTGTTCGAGAATGGAAAGGACAAACATTGCACGGAAGGTTTCCTAAGTCACTCGAAGATGACACCATTGACGAACAATTGTCTCTGAAGTGGCTGACCGATGGACTCTTGTACCCAGAAACAGAAGGTTTCGCGATATCTATTCAAGATAGGGTAACAAGAACAAAAAACTATGAAAAGCACATACTGCATTTGGACGTAGTCGATAAGTGCAGGAAATGCGGTATTTTGGGGGAAACAATTGAGCACCTTATTGGCGGTTGCCCGGCCCTTGCTCCTAATGCCTATTTAGGACGGCATAATCAGCTGGCAAAAATTATACATCAACAAATTGCAAAAAAATACTCGCTATTAGAAAATGCACCTCCTCCATATTATAAGTACTCGCCTTCTCCTGTACTTGAATCATCCGATACCATTCTTTACTGGGACAGACCAATCACTACTGATCGAACGGTTGATTATAACAGGCCGGATATTGTTCTAATCAACAAAAAGGACAAGAGGGCTTTTATAATTGACATCGCAGTGCCACTATCTCACAACATTAAAAAAACTGAGATAGAAAAATCCACAAAGTATGAAAATCTGGCATACGACTTGAAGAACCAGTGGAAACTGAGTAAGGTAGAGGGGAAACTGATAAGTAAGAGATTTTCAAAGAACCTCGAGAGCCTCGGGATCTCGAGATCGATCGCCATAGTGGGACAGCGTGCCGTGCTCTTGCAACGTGTCACATTGTTCGTAAGATATTATGCTAGGGTGAGAGGAGCTGAATTGCTTTTTCATCTTGGCATTGGAATACCGCCCAGCATGAGCTGAGATTCTACAGTAAGGATGAGCAGAATAATAATAATAATAATAATAAATGTCTTTATTACTCAATCAAATGTTAAAGGATAGGGCGAAGTCTAGTTCAACGAGCCACTCATACTCAACCCTTATCCAAAAACCAATTACAATACATAATACTGACTTACATAATTTATATAAACATAAACTAATATTCTGTAGGCAAAAAATACAAATTATAACAACCTATATACGAAACTAAAACATAGAAACAAAACAACAACAACATACAACATACAAACAACATACAAAGTAACAACAAATAACAAATAACAAGGAAAATAACTCAAAAGATTCATCAATGAAAAAAAAAGAAGGTAATCATAAAATAACATACAAGGCTCTATCTCTGCGCTGATAGCAGATATTCCCTAAATTTAAATCTGATGTGCTTTCTGTAGAACATTAACTGACATCTCAAATCTCTACTTAGAGAGAGAGAGTTAAACAGTTTAACAGCATTGTAGCTGAAAGAACGATGAAACATGTCTGTGTTATAACGTGGCACCACAAGAAGGGCATCGTGACGAAGGTAAGAATCATGAATAATTCGGCGAAAACCCAATCTACTCCTAAGTGGAGAGAACGTAATCATTAAACGTTCAATACTCGATAGTAAGCTATACCTAAATAAAGAGTCCATCCTTAACCACCCCAAATCAGCTATTTTACCCGAAACATGATCATACTTGCGTAAACCACATACAAAGCGGCAACAAGAATTTTGTATCTTCTGGAGACGGGTTACGACATCCAAGCAAGGAAAATACACAGTGATACAGTAACGTAATTTTGATATTACAAGATTTTCACATAGTGCCTTTTTCATGTTAAAGGATAGTACATCTCTAGCAGCGTACAAAAGTTTTAGACTAGCATAACTTTGTCTTGTCAAATAAGTTATATGTTCACAAAAGCGTAACCTTTCGTCAACAACCAAACCTAAAATTTTTGCGCAGTTTACAATCTGGATTTTTTGCTGATTAATGCACAGTTTCATTTGAGAACATAGAAACTGCCTTTTCTTATTTGAGCTAAAAATAATAGCTTTAGATTTGGTAGGGTTCAAATGTAGGCAATGATTTGCAGCGAATGCAGAAATGTTGCAAATATCTTCATTAATGGTCTTGGCCGCACGCTCATAATCATCGCACACGAACTCCTTGTACAGCTGTGTGTCATCCGCAAAAAATGTGGATTTACTATTTACTATTTACAATAACTGCATGTAAATCAAAGGTGTAAATTAAGAAAAGCAACGGACCCGATACGGATCCTTGAGGTACACCAGAACTTGTATTCAAGCTTGAAGATAACAGATTATTTAAAAATGTCCTCTGAGTACGATTGCTCAAGTACATATGAAGAAAGTTAAGTGATGTTTCGTCAAAGCCAAGATATCCACATTTAGCAATCAATAGAGCATGATTAACTGTATCAAATACCTTACTAAAATCCAACAAAACAAGAGCGGTCGCTTTTCCATCATCCATAGAACGACAAACATCGTCACATAGAGAAAGCAAGGAAGCTTCCGTACTGTAGCCCTTTCTAAAACCAAATTGAGTAGCAGGAAGTATATTAATATTAGTTAAATACTCATTAATTCGGTTATACACAGCCCTCTCCAGAATCTTAGACAAAGTCGGCAACAAGCTTATTGGCCGTAGATCGCCAAACTCAGACGGATTAGAACTTTTAGCAAGAGGAACTACAAGAGCCTCTTTCCACATTGAAGGGGAAAAGCCACACACCAAACAACAGTTTATGATATGACATAAATACTTGTCAATAGCAGGCATGCATAATTTTATCATCTGCAGAGTCAAACCATCAAACCACCTTTGACATTAGATTTCATCACGTGTACAATATTTAATAAATCACATATTTCGACTGGTTTAAAAGTGAAATTAAAGGCAGCATTTTTTTTATTAGTGTTATAAAAATTTAGAGTAGAAGTTGATGGACTGCTTGATTCAAAGACAGAGACAAAATATTTATTAATATCATCGGCATTATTTAGATTATGAGGAATGTCAGCTGAGACTTTAGACTTACGAATATTTAAACTTGTAAGGGTATTATAAAAACTGGAGATACTTTGATTATTCAAATATCTCGAATATGCCGCTTTTTCTCTACGAATAGCACCCTTTGTGAAGTTTCTAAGATGTTTGTAATATTCCCAACAATCAGGGCTCCGAAATTTTTTGTAATAAGACAAGGCTTTATCTCTTTGCTTCATAAGTTGCTTTATGCTAGGTGTTAGCCAAGGAGCACGTGGTTTGGAAATAAATACTTTCTTTTCCGGAGCGTGTCTGTTGAATAACGCTAAAATCCTGGAAGCAAGAAAATCAACTTTTTTATCAATATCTGCAAATCGAAAAATATTTCTCCAAGGGATCTTATACCGGTCTACATTAAATTCATCCATGTTAAAATTTCTGAAATCCCGATAAACAACGAATTTTTGAGCCTCTTTTTGAAATTTAATGCATAACTCACAGAAAACCATATGATGGTCTGATATATGGTCAACATTGTTAGTTCCGATACCCTTATATATCTCCGGAGTACTTACAAAAATGGGATCAATCAATGTCTCTGAATAGTTTGTAATACGTGTAGGCTCATTGATCAGTTGTTCTAGTCCATAGAAACCCAAACACATGCTAACTTTGTTGTTGTAATTAAAAAAGTTAACGTTCATATCACCGATAAGCAATATGTTGTTATATGAGGACGATAAAAATGACAGCACACTATCAAGGTAACCTATAGTTCGATCGATATGGGCCTTTGGTGGACGATAAATAACACCTAGTACCAATATAGTATGTCCTAAAGAAATTTTTAACCACATATCCTCTAAACAGACCCTCTGCTCATGCAAATCTTGAGCAAATTGAAGTACTTCACATTTATAGTTGCTCCTCACGAAAACTCCCACGCCGCCCCCACGACCTTCTCTATCCCTGCGATAAAATCTAAACTTAGGTATGTTTATCGACTCATTTATAATATTTGACGACAGCCATGTTTCAGTTACAGCAAAAATATTAAAGAAGTTTTCCGCAATCAGAGCCGACAGCTCAGCAAAATTATTCAAAATGGATCTAACATTCAGATGACCAATTTTTATTGAGCCAAAATCATTCGCCATAATTAATTTTATCCTTTAAACTAGATTTATAATGTAAGTAAATTGGACACGTTTTACTACTTGCAGAGTGATTTACAGGAAAATTTCTTTTCAGTTTTTTATTATGTTTAACACAATTAATACACACCAAAGCATCAGATTTATATGAATTCATCCTATGATCACCGGAACACTTAAGACAGCTTAGTTCTGCTTTACAGTCCTTCTCAAAATGGCCAAATGCACAACATTTATAACATTTGATAATGCGCAAATAATCAGAGACAGCAGACCCTATATACAAAAATTGTTTTCGTAACAAGGGAACACACTTTTCTTAATAAGGGAGGAACTTCTACAACTAAATGAGTTTTATTATGAAACTTCAAATGTGTGACTATCTTAATGTCAGTCGGATCAAATTCAGATAAATCATTCAAATCCAAAATATGATCCACTATCAAGTTATCTGTTGGGCCATCTAATCTAACATTTTTAACAATAAGACGCGGATTTAAAGATTTAGCTAAATTTATACTGTAGGAGTTACCTAGTTTTTCACTTAAATCAGATTTAACCCTATCTAAGGAATCCCGATCTGCACATCTAATAGCGATTCCCCCTCGTACTGTCCTGGTATCACTGATACAGGCTTTTATATTCCCCGGATTAAAATTAGTTGTAATAACCTTGAATATTTCGCTGCTGGAAACGTTTTCATTCTTATTTTTTACTATGAGGACCGATCGTTTATCTTCATTAGACTTAGTAATTTCACTGTACAAATCCACCGGACGATCACAAGTAGACAGTACCGAAGTGCCGACAGCAGTTCTGGAGGATATTCGATGTTCTTCATATGTCGCAATTAGTGATTTTTGAACAGTATGTGAGTACTCTAATTCAGATATTTATTTATTTAATAATTCCATTTCTCTCTTCAAACACTCAATCTCTTTGTGTAACACCTTAGTATCAGTAATTCTCCCCTCGTTCGCCAAAGCAGACTTGCTACTAGAACACCATTGATCCTGGCAACCGTCACAGAACCAAAACAGATTTCGATTCTCATTCACTATTTTACACCACGAGTCTTTCATATTAACACACGAAGAATGAAACGGTTTTTTCACAATTTTTACATTTAATATGCTTGTTCGAAACATTAAATTTCTCCGAGCAAACGCCACACACGTACACGTCGTCCGCCATCTTCCAATAAGCCGCCTAATATGACTTGTAAAGTCATTGGAGCTTCTAGACCCACCATAAAATGGATTCCCAATGGTAACGAATTAATAGGAGGCCGCTTTGAAGTTCAAGAAACTGGCGGTTTGCTCATTTCCGAGGTCCAATTTGAAGATGGAGGCAATTATATCTTTTACGGAGAGAATAAAATTCATAAAACCAGTACCATCGCCAATTTATTTATTAAAGGTATTTGTTTTGTTTTCTGTATAGCTACAAAATCTGAATATTTATTTGTCGTGGGATTCATCCATAAATTCGTTTGGAATTAAGTCCTATAAGAGTGTCACTACTTCAAAATCAGGTACAATGATAACTACAAGTGATAATTCGGTCATTTTTATTTTGTCTTGAAGAACAAATAATATCTGGTGGAGTACCGTAAACTTGGGTTACTTTGGCACCGAGCCTTGGGAGCGAATTGCGGGTGTGGGAAAGGGAAGCGCCGACGCTAACCTGTCTGTGCGTGATTGAATTTTGTTACGGGAGGTTGCGTCTTGGGTTACGATCCATCGTAAATATGTTGGTGCATTAGGCGCGCGTAATTATCGCAATTATAGTGACGATGACCTGAAAAAAGCAACTAGACGGTATTAAAAAAGCATGTCTCAAGTCACTATTCAAGGCACTATTCAAAATTTATTAAGTGACACACACAATAAAAATGTTGGGGGTCCTTTTGCATTAAATCTCGAAGAAGAAACTTTGATTGTGGAAATTTTACGTCAAGTTGCAATATGGGGCTTTCCCATTGAACCTTGAGATTTGGGTATAGTAATACAAAAATATCTGGATAAAGAAGGTAGGACTATTAAAAAATTAAAAAAAAAATTACCAGGACCCAATTATATCGTGAACTTCATGCGTCTAAATAATCTCTCTAGCAGAACAGCATCTAATATCAAAAGAACTAGATATACTTTTGAAGTCGTTGAAGAAAATGGACTAACTAATATAGTAAGCACTTCCTCGTCTCACGCACGTGTTTTGGATTCATCTCTTATTGATCTCTTACGAGAAAATCGGGGTGTGACGAATCAACGAAGTCGTCACCATGGTAAAAAAATCAGGCCAGGTCAAGTGATGCAACTGTCTGAAGAAAAACCGACGCAGTCAGTTGAGTCTCAATCAAAGAAGAAAAAAGATGACGATGTATGCTCTATTTGTAAAAGAAAATAGAGCACATATAAGGAGTAGACTGGTTACAGTGTAGCACATGCAAGAAATGGGGTTGTGGTATCTGTTATAAAGAGAGTAAAGATCCATATTTTGTATGTGCATATTGTGAAGATGATGATTAAATTTTTGTTTCTTTTTTACTAAACCTGTTACTTTTAAGACATGTTGTAATAAAGACATGTTTAATACTTAATATTGTTTACTTTTTCACCCATTATTTTAAGTTACCTAGTCACAGTTAATTATAAATGTGCAATTGCGTTCACCTGCCAATGACACCCCAAACCCGGGGTAACTTTTTTTAATGATTTAATAATTTTAATATCAATAGCACATATTTTTAATTAAAATGACTAAATCAAGAAACAAAAACTATGTTTATTAATATTTTTTTCAAAATGTTTGAAAAGGCATACATACAGTCTGTAAACACTGACATTTACATTTCAAAACTTGTGACACTCTTATTAGACAACACTTTATTTTTGTTTGAAATTACAAACTCATGACCTTCTATTTCAAATTTCTTGACTTGGGTTTTATTTGGTAAAGTGTGCAGACTTGAAATTTCTAATCAGCCTTCCTTCCAACAATATGTAATCAAAGTAATCGCTGTTAATGATGAAGGAAAGGCCAATGTTTCTCCACTAGAAATTATATGTTTCTCTTGTAAAAGCGAAGCAGAACTAGCCCCACAAGACGTTAATGTTGGTAATGTACAAAGTTTAACAGATGCCATTGTCAGTTCGATTCCAGTACCTTTAGATTTTGTTAAAGGTATTTTTGCTTATCTCAAAACATATTTTTGCAATAATACATTTAATTTACAGGAAATTTCGAAGGTTACAAAAATCAAACTGAAGCGATCGATCTCCTGTCGGAAATGAAAGTCGAGTTCAAGGCGGTTCATCTAAAGTTCTTGTAAATAGTTTTATTCCTAATGCAAAGAACTGTGATCAAGTATACGGGTACAATTGAAAATATAACGGGCCTCCAAGTGAAACACTCAGTTTCCATACGCCAGAAGGTAATTTTGTGTATTCATAGCTTTGGTTAAATTTGATCTTCTTACAGTGCTAGGTATTCCTGGAGAAATTGAATCATTAGAAGCATCGCCTTTGGGGTATTATGCTTTGCTCTTAAAATGGGAGAAGCCTGAGAGACCTAACGGCAATCTTATTGGATGTAACACATATTACACTGAAGTTGACAATACTTTAAAAGTACGAAGAGTAATTCCTAGAAATCCTCAAATTCAAGATCCAAATAGATTTATAGCAAAACTTGAAGGTAAAATATATTTTTTAAAGTTATACTTCTTTTAGCGAGTTTGGGAAAACAGATCAGAGTGTATTTTTAGCTGGGGACGAAGTTGCGCGCGCCGATGTAACACATAATTTATTTTCTTTTTAAAATTTTGACACCTTTGCCATTTGTAAAGACTTGTTTATAAACAAATTTCTGGAGGCTAACATTCTACAGTATTAGTTTATATTTATAAAACTTCATTCAAATTGAAGTGTATATTTATTTTCCGTTGTAAAGATTGTGTATCAAGATTTGAGGCTATATTTATGTAAGTATTATTTTTATGAGTAAAGTTATATGTCAATAAATAAATACATTTTGAGAATGTTGAGTTGGTAAATATTTAAATATTTCAGAAAATATATTAAAATTTGATTTTTTCCTGAATGAATGAATATATATATATATATATATATATATATATATATATATATATATATATATATATATATATATATATATATATATATATATATATAGCATTTGTTGTCGAAACACCGTCGAGTAAACGCTTTGGAAATGATGGATGAGATTCCATCGAAACGTCAGCGAAACCGTCCACCAGTATATATATATATATATATATATATATATATATATATATATATATATATATATATATATATATATATATATATATATATATTTATTTTTATTTCTATTAACCTTTATTTGAAAAACTAATATGTAATTTGATTTTTTCTAGTATTTACTTTTGTCTATTGGTCGTTTGCTCAGTTAAAATTTGTTTGAATGCATAAAAAAATATTTTATTAATTATGCCAAAGAAGTATAAGTTCTTACGTGCGTATATAAATACACACACGTTTTTTTTATTACTTAATGTTATTGAGTAGAACTGTAGAACAAGAGAAGCACTTCTGTGCTTTCCGAGGAGCACATGGGTATGGAATTTAAATTTGCAATTTAATATATTTTTTTTATTAAAACCTCAATCACTATAGAAAAAGACTATATCTATAGAATGTTCCAAAAAATAATAGTATTCCTAATACCATCAAAAAATCAGCAAAAATTTAAAAAATGTTAAAATGAGATGTTCTATTGAAACTATCATATCTAGGCGAAATTAATAGATAAAAACTTTAAAAAAGGAATTAATCAATTTTATAAAAAATGAACTATCACAAAGTAACGGACAAATCAATCAATAATTTGATAAAAACTTTCTTCCAACGACATTTAAAAGGGGACTTAATGTACTTTCAGAAACTTATTACATAATTTAGCTTTATTTTAAGAAATATATTTATTTAGTTAGGTAAACTTCACTTCTATGATTCTCTTCAAAAACCGATTCGGTCTCGCCTTCCCTCTCTTTGTCGTCGAAAATATCAGCTGCCTCATATAACGCTTCGACTTTAGACGCACAGCGAGTACTAGAACCCGTGTTCATTTTGAGCTAAATAGAAAATGAAAGAAACCGATAAATAAATGTTAAAAAAATTAAAAATAAAAATTTTCAATAAAAATACTATAGAAAATATAATATTTAGGATTGGCTTAACACAAACTATGTAACGATCGAAAAAAACACACTATTTGTGCAAAAAGGTTATTTAAATATATTGAAATTGGAAAAAACTCTGACACAACAGCACTGGTTTGCGTATAGGCGGACTACGGTCGCTTATATTTTTGTTAGTATTCACATCTTAAGATAGCTATGGTGGGGTATCTGTAGTAGGGATAGTAAATTGTTTTCTTCCACACAAAGTCCCTCAACGTGACTATTTAAAAAAGAAAAACACTTTTTATTCAGCCCTGGGTATCCCTTATCCAGTGCTTCTCTTGGGGGTTAAGACATTGCGGTCGTGTCAGTAAGTGACAACTCCACCACAAAGAAACTAATTATAGTGTTCCGATAATTATATTGGAACACTATCTAACATCGGATAAGAATATTAAATAAAGTGACATTAGTTTTATAGTATAGGACCAATAAAAAAACATTTTGTGACTTTCTCTAAGGCCAGACAATTTCGAAAATACTTTTTCTATATAGCTTTCTATATATAGTGTTCAATAAAAGTGTAATTAGTTTCATAGTATAGGATCTATAAAAAAACATTTGGAAATCATTCCGAGTATTAATTATTTCGTTCTGTGAAGGGTAACGACTTTTCGGTAATAAGCAAATCATCAGTTGGCATTCTTAAGTATTCCTCTCTTCAAGTGAAGAGTCAGTAAAACTCTTCAGTGGAAGCAAACAGCCTTTGAGATTGTTAATTATTATTTTGGCGAAAAACCGTCCATTTGTGACAAAACAGTTGATGGTTTTGGCATCACCATACCGTACTAGCACGTATTGTAATATTTATTAGTCAATTTCTCGTCAGAACTTAAACAAATACCATATTCACCAGATATGCTTCATTGTGACCTTTTTCCTTTTTATCTCGATTTAAGAAACCAAGTGGATTGCATTGAAAATGGATTACTTTAAAGGATACACAATATATTTAAATGAGTAAATAAATAATTTTTTTGTTATTTAAAAAGTCACCTTTCTTTTGATCTTAGTAGTATATGAACGAATGTAGTATGCCAACGAAATCAGAAAAAGTATCGTGGTGAGTGATATAGACTCCGAAACTCGTCTGTGTGGAGTTAATAGACCCCACAACCAATTTGTGGGGTTAATAGAGGGGTAAGTTTTAAGTAATTTTTTTATACAAGAAATCTATCTTTTAAGATGAAATCTGTTACAACAATATACAAAGACGAGATCTGATCTAATATATACGTTAGCTTATAAATAATATACACACAATACGAGATCCGCTAGTGTTACCAGAGTGAATATGCGATACCAAACACCTAAAGCTATTTTGACTGAAATGAAACTATTTTGTTAACGCAAGCCGATTTTCTGTTCTGTAATGTTTAAAAGGGAATTTTTATGAATGTTGGAATTATGACATCTAAAAAGGTGGATTTTTATAAATAAGAAATTCTAGTTTAATAACATTCCTTATTATACATATACCTAAGAAGTTAATGGTATCATCTTTTTCTATTTGTGGTTTAAATATAATCTTCCGGAGTATGTCGTTAATGTAATTTAAGTATTTTTGTCGATTTGCGTTGTCTCGGGTACCATATATCAAAATATCGCCTATGCGCTATGCCTATGCAAATATCTCTATTTGAAAATGTTATTGTTGAAGTGAAAGTAAAGATTATTTTATCTTTAACTTTAAAGTAAAGTTTACACTAACGCATAGATTAAAAACGTGAAGGATTTCATCTATAATTATCCTACTTAAAGTATTAATTGTTAACATTTTTTCATTTAAGTTACTTACTTTTTTTATTATAGCTTATATAGAAAGTTATTATAGATTAACTAGGGCCAATCTATAATTTTAAGAACTATTTGGGCGAGGTTAAACGCAAACACAATCACTAAGCAACTTATAAAAGCTAAGCCTCCTATATCAAGCTAATTTAATAGATGTTTTTGAAATACTAATTATATTAACTTTTTTAGCCTTATATTTATCTAAAAGAATTAACTACCTATTTTGCAATCCATATTTGCCATTTCTAGCCCTATTTTTTGATTTTGAATAAATTTCTAATCAAATGCTAGTTTATTGCGTTATATGCTATATGCTTTATTGGGGTCTCCAAGTGACTTTTAAAGTTATAGGGTATAATTCGAAGCTCATTTATAGAAGGAACTGTTATTTACAGAAGATTTCTAGTTCGAACTTTGTTAATTATGTGCAGGATTTGATGTCTTTTAACCTTATATCCAGATGAAGCTATGATCTAGGGCCAGAAACCAGATGATTACTAAGCGACTTGTAACCGCAAAACTGCCAATAAAACCTTAGTGGTCCCATACATGAAAAATAACTTGTAATATCGTCCCATAAAATTTTGTTTAAGCCCCAGTTTATTACAATTTATGCTCCCTCAACTTTATTCAATAATTGATGTGATAAAAGCCGTTATTGACATGTTACCCAACAGTTGCCTCCATTTATTCTTAAGACTTTCCAAGTCTTAAGACTACTTTGAAGCTTCGGCCTTGTTTTAGTTGGCATGAATAGAACTTAAATTTAAAGAAAACTACTAACGCCATCTATTGAAACAAAATGTATAATCTGAAAGTTGTAAATCTCTATAAAATTAGACTGTCGTCATTAGAATCGATCAACGGATTGTCAAGTTATAGCGCTTAAAGTGACAGTATCTGTTGTCGGGATGTTGTCATCTCGTAACCAAAATACGATGGAACAAAGAGCTAATATGACATTTTGTTTCGAGTTCGGTAATATTTTTACAGAAACATTTGAATCGATTAAAAAAGTTTATTGTGATGATTTCTTATCCCCTGCACGTGTATTGGAGTGATATAAGTGATTCCAGAACGGTTATGATGCTTTAAAAGGTGACTCAAAACCAGACCGACCACAAAACAAAAAACGTAAAGAGTTGGTTGAAAAAGTGCGTGAAACGATCGCCTGCTATGCCCATTTGATTGTGAAGTAGATAATGGAGGAATTAAATACGACCAAATACATGATTCACAAAATGTTGACAAAGCGTTTAAATAGATGGAAAGTCTGGGCTCGACTTGTTCCTCACGCCTTAAATCAAGACAAAGAAATTGCTCGCGTTGAATATTACAAGAATTTTATTGATATAACCAGAGGGAGCTGCACATTCTTAAAATCGATTGTAACTCGAGACGAGACTTGGTGCTTCAAGTATGATCCTCAAACACAGCTTCAAAGTACTATGAGGAAATCACCAAAATCAGGCTCTCCGAAATTCCGTATCCAGAAGTCAGGAGAAAAGACAATGTTGATCTGTTTTTACGATTTTGAACGTATAATACTTCGGCAATTTGTTCCACAGATCAAAATATAACTGTCAAATGTTATCTGGGTGTTATAGAGCGTTTGTGGAAGAGAATCGTTCGAGGGAGTACTAAATATCGAGGCCCGGGAAGTTGATATTTGTTGCGTGATAATGCACCCCTCAGGACCGTCGCTGTTCGTTATTTTTCGCTTCAATATCCTCCGTATTCGCCTGATTTATCTCCTTGTGATTATTTCCTTTTCCCGAAACCCAAACTGGCCACGAAAAGAACGTTTTATGACAGTGTTAGACAAGTCCAAAATGTCATGATGAGGTCATTAGGGCGATTTCGTAAACCGTCATGCAAACTCTATGTTAGCATTGGGTGAACATGTTCAGCGATGTATTGATGCGGAAGGCATGTATTTTGAATAAAAATAAATAATTTTGGCAAAATAACTAATTGTTTTTTTTTTGTTAAAAACGTGTGTCATTTTTCCGCTGTACTGTGTATTCACATTTCAACATTTCAACATTTATTATTTCTTATTTATAATGGTAATATATTTGCATAAATGACTAGACAGGTTGTAACCATTTGTCAAGGTAAAAATTGTGTCAAAAATACTTCATAAGCTTTCAAAAATTAGAATCATTTTAAACTCATTCCATAAAGATATAAAAAACAATATTTTGAATCGTTTAAAAAAAATAAAATATCCTGTGAGATGTAAAAATTGCTAACAATAATACATCGGCATCAATGAAGCCATTTCATGTTCTCCAGTTTATTATTTATGCGACAATATTAAATTTCAAAGATTTGCTTTGATTACCAGAGGGCAAGAATTGATTATAGGATTTGATATTATTATCAAATTGACTAATCTCGTCTTGTAAACATTATATCATCAGTTTTTATGTCATTAGTTATATATTTTGTTATATTTTTTTATATTTGTATAAACATGTTTTGCATATGTACGTTTCAACTTAAATGAACCATATCGACCGTATTTTTCAGAAAGCGTCCCAACTGATAAAAATTTGGGAACTATTTATAGATCTTATGCATTATAACCCTATGTCTTATAATCTATGCAATATATACCACAATTTCCTCGACCTAGTTGCAAAAGCCAAATTAGCTGGTCATTTACAAATGAGTTAAATCACTTTGTGAGAAAGACAATCTATTCATGTATTATATGAGTCAATAAGTTCCCGGTTTGACATATATGTTAGATGATCAGTGGTCGATTGTGCTAACCTTCAAATACATTTGTCAAAATTTCATAACAATCTGTCTACTAGTTTCTGACTTGTGACTTAAGTGACGCCACTTTCGTTATTTTCAAAAAAATTAAAAAAAAGAATTTCCTGTATTAATTAAGCATTACTTTTTGATGAAGAAAAATACCGTTGAAGCAAAACAATGGCTTAATAACCATTACCCGGTCTCTGATCTGGAAAATCTACCATAATGTATTGATATGGTGAATTCAAACGTACAATCACCGATGACGCTCTGGGCGTCCAAATGACGTGGTTACACCATGAGAAAAATTCACAAAATTATTTCGCAAAACCGTAAATTAAAACTGCAAGAGATAGCTGATATGAAGAAATTGAAAGGAAGTGTTTTGCACCATTTTGCATGAACTGTTGAGAATGCGTAAATTGCAATCGAAATGGTTTCCGCGATTACTCATAACAGATCAAAAACAACAATGTATTAATAATTCTGAGAAATATTTGGAGATGTTTAAATGAAATAAAAATAATATTTTTATACGGTATGCGACAATGGAAGAAACACAGATCCATAATTACACTCCGAAGTCAAATTGGCATTCAACTGAGCGGACATCAGGCAGTGAAAGCCATTCAAAGCGACCAAAAACACAACAGTCGGTAGGCAAGGTTATGGCCTCTGTATTTTGGGATGCACATGGGATATTGTTCATCGATTATCTCGAGAAGGGTAAAACCAGCAAATTTTATATATTGTTACTGGTGAGTTTGAAAAACGAGATGCGATCGAAAAGGTTCCAAATGAATAAAAACGGTACTGTTACAACAAGACAATGCACCGTGTCATAAATCGTTGGCAACGACGGCTATATTGCAAGAATTGCACTTCGAATTGCTTCCTCATCCAGCGTGTTCTCTAGATCAGGCCCCAGCGATTATTATCTGTTTTCAGATGTCAAAAAAAACTCGCTGAGAAGAAATTTTGCTCCAATAAACAGATAATCCCCGAAACTGAAGGTTATTTTAAAAGGCAAAGAGAAAGGCAAAGTTCTATTAAAAAAGGTGTAGAAATGTTAGAAAAGCATTGGAATGATAGTATTGCTCTTCAAGGAAAATA
Organism: Cosmopolites sordidus; assembly: GCA_031761425.1. NCBI lineage: Eukaryota > Metazoa > Arthropoda > Insecta > Coleoptera > Curculionidae > Cosmopolites > Cosmopolites sordidus. Next base: position 617,455 of record JARFXV010000054.1, read on the forward strand.
TATTAATGAATAAAGTCGAAATTTGCAAAAATAGTGTCAGACCGTGGATTTATTGACGTGTTATTGTATTTTTGTTATCAACTACAAAAGGTTTTTTTAAAGTATATTTATTTAAATCCAATAATCAGTTATTTTTTTACTATGGTGAGTTCAATTTAATAATTAGCTTTACAAAAATAGTTTAGGTGCTGCATAATACCAGATATATTTTCCCTAATTTTCTTATTGTAATGTTTTTGCTTAAAAAGATTTTGATATTTTTTTAAATTGATGAGAAACACATTATGTTACTTTTTATAACATATACTATTTATAGTATTTACAAGCACTACACAATAATAACATAAAGAAATAATAAAAGTAAAATAAACAATTTTTCAAGACCAACTCTAAAAGATAAATATCAGAGTACCAAAACTGCAACGTAGGCTTTGTCACATAAGAATTTATATCGGCTGTGTTGCGCGATTATCGGATCTCGTCTTTGTTAATAATCAGAGACCTGATTACAAATGATGTTGGCGCCACCTAGAATTATATACTGTAACCTCAATAGTATAAAAGATATAAAAAATGTGAAATTTGAGCTCCAACAGAAAATTCGCTAGAGTTCGTTTTGGGACGCACTGATTTGAATGGTAACTATATACACGCGAAAAATGTAGAGGTCCGATTTCGGATCTCTCCTTTAAAAAAGTATCTCGGCTTAAGCGCGGTATTACAAAAATGGGTCTCGCCTTCTACAGAATCTATATATATATATATATATATATATATATATATATATATATATATATATATATATATATGAACACTTTTGTTGGTTGCTTGACCGGGAAGGAGCTCACCTATCCTTTGAACTGGATGACATATGTTTCGTCTCTCGAGGTTCAGACTCTTCAGGGCGCCGACATATACCATACCATCAAGAATAGGGAGTCCCTAACCACAGCCAACAACCCAAGTTTTCGCCGACCTCCCGTCGGATGGCGTATATAACTGGCTATATACGGGCCAGATGCACTGATCGATGACTTTGCTTTTCAGACAAAGTGGGAGTCTGCACTATGTATGTGCTCGCCAAATGCTTGCCAGCCACATTTAACACGCCGTTCTACCTCCCGGGCGGTATCCCCCTTCATAGAAATCTTCTGCCCAAGTATTTTTGTTGCGTATTTTTCACTTACTTTAAGGTTAGAAACATCTTTTCCTCTACTGAAAGAGGCACCTGGAAGTTTGTTGGACAATAATAATATGAATCGCAGATTGCTTCAACTATGTAATCAAAAATAGCTGGAGTCATTCTTGTATATTAAATTTTTATATACTCGCAACTGTGAATACAGATGATGAAATTCCCCGAAATTTAATCCATTTCTAAAAATTTCATGTCTGCTATTATTCTGTTTTGTGCTTTCTTTCATATCTTTAATTTCAACAGAGTATTATCCATTAAAAAAATAGTATATGGCGCCTCTATCGGAGCCACGTTGTATTTTCATAGTCGTAAATGAACTGAAATAATTTTTTGTCGTATTTACTTCGGCCGTAATCGCAACTACCATGTCCGGTGCCTGCGATGAATAAATCGCACCGTATTATATATATATATATATATATATATATATATATATATATATATATATATATATATATATATATATATATATCAGACCTTGACGTGGTAAAGGGGTGTGAGTAGAGCAATGAGAACTCTGGAGTCTGGAGTCCATGCTCCTAGATGGGTCACCCCTGGCGGACATGTTAAGGCATAGGCCTCAGACTAACATGATCCAAAATCTGCCAACCCGCATTGGACCAACGTAGCAGATTACGGTCCATACCTTCAACATGGTATTTCAATATGACAGTACAATCTCAATCACGGGCCCTCATTCCCTGGAGGCCAAGGGACAACTACCTATGGGAGCGGGAAGACCTGCCCCAAGGCAGAGGGTGTTGGGAATCACCGGGTTAGATAAGGCTGCCATTGGACTTTTTACATTGCTACGCTTAATATATGGAGTATGAAAACGGAGGCCCGATTGCAAGAACTATTAATCGAACTTGACAACATACATTGGTATATTATTGGGCTCTGTGAAACACGAAGAAAGTGCGAAGAGTTAATTAAACTGGAACCAACTGAACACGTACTCTACACCCGAGGTACGGAGAATGGACGATGTGGGAGAATTGGATTCCTCATTATCGAAAGCTGAAGGACAGTGTAGTAAAATTTGAAAGTACATCTGGCCGGCTAGCTCAATGCGTTATTCAACTGAATAAAAAGTTTAGGCTTTAAATCGTCCATGCCTATGCACCAATTATAAGCCTTAGGGACGAGGAAATTTATGATTTTTATGATGATGTTACCGAACTTTTATATAAGGAGAAATGTAGGTACAAAATCTTGAGGGGTGATTTTAATGCCAGAATTGGAACAACAAGTGGAGTGGATTGGAGCAAATTGGATTTTGGGAAATTGCTGGAGAGGGACAGCGATTTTTGAGATTGCTCTGTCGAACCGCTTTGCTGTGTTAGAAAACTCGGAAGAAATGGAAATATCACTTCAATATGAAGAAATTACCAAACAATTTGCTTGAAACGGCTGCTTCAATAGCACCAGAAGAAAAATGTCTCAAACAGACAAAAATATCAAGTGAGAATATTGATTTAATGAAGAAACGACGGGGGTCCTTTTGGTAGGGTCGAGTAGACTGAGCTCTGTAAAACTATAAGAAAACGTATCAGAGAGGACACACGCCGGTGTTCAGGACGCGTACACAAATATTAGAGGTTGTCAGAAAATTTTATTCCCAGTTATACGAAGATCAAAACCAATCAAAGATAACAATACCCACGGAAGAACAAATGCCAGATATTAAAATGGAGGAAGTAACAAATGCTATAGAATCGATGAAACATGGCAAGGCTTCAAGAAAGGACAGTGTAACTGTCGAAATACTAAAAGCTGGTGGTCGGGCGTTACATAAAATACTAGTAAAGTTATACCCAAAAAGTCTCAAAGAATAAAAAATACCTGGCTTATGAAAAAATGCAGAAGTTATCCTTTTACATAAAAAAGCAGCACAGGAAGAACTACCGTCTAATAAGCCTCCTATCAGTAATGTACAAAGTTTTGACTAAGATACTATCTAAAAAAATATTCAAAAAAATTGAATGACGCAAAATCAAGAGAACAAGCAGGATTCAGAAGTAGATTCACTACAATCGATCACATCCAGGTTGTACAGCAGACCGTACAAAAGCACAACGAATACAGCATGCCACTGTGCTTGGCTTATATCGACTACGAAACAGTAGTTGACTCCATCTCAAAGCATGCCATAATGGATGCTCTGCTTAGCCAGTGGGTAGACAAAACATATGAATACCTATTAGGATCGATATATGGTGGAGCTACAGCGACAATTTACCTTGATGATCTTGAAGTGGGAATTAATGTAGAACGAGGTGTCCCGTAGGCTGACGCAATATCACCTATTCTTTTCTCGGGTGGTTCAAAATATTAGAGACACTATAGAAATACAAATTAATCAAGAATTTGGTAACTTAACTGGTGAAGAATCTACAACGATCATAGAGAATCGCAGAAAGAAACAAAAAATTTGTGATACCTTAACCATACAGGTTCATGAACATTTTAGTTTCGATGCATACCTAACTGTTGCAAATTTATTTGAAACTGAAAAAGTTGGTGAATATTGAGCTGTCTTTCCAAATAAAGACATTACAATTGTGTGTAATCTGTTTGCAAAAGTAAATTACTTAAAATTAAAAAATGAACTCTCGGTAATGTATGCATCGGACGATTTTATGAAATACAGGGGGCTGTGCCACTGTTACAAATGTTTATCCAAAACAATTTAACATCAACATTTAGTAAATCTGTAGAATTGCTGACTGTTTTGTGTACCGTCCCTATGACGACTGCAGAAAGCGAACGATGTTTCTCTACCTTCAAACGAATAAAAACATTTCTAAGAAACACTATAGGCGAGGAACGGCTGTGCGCGTTAGCAATGCTATCTATTAAAAAAAAACTTGTGAAGTCAATTTCAAATTTTAATGATCAAATTATCGACCACTTTGCTGTTATGGTCCTATGGTGAGTTTAGCAACATTTTATTATCTAGGTACATATTTGAAAACTTGATGCCTGACAGTTACACTCGTATTTCTACACAGCAAAGTGTGTGCATGGTACTAAGAAATGTAAAATGTTTGGTTGCGACGCATTTCCCTATCTCCATTTCAAAATTTGATTATAGGTGCCCCACCTGTTTTTTCCCCCACGAACCGCCGATGCTGTAAGGTGAGAAAAAGCCTTTCCTCTATTGAAATAACAGTGGCGGCTCTTGAGGGAGGGCGTTAGGGCGCCTCCACCCGCATGTATCACAGTAAATAATTTTTCAGTTCAAAACACCATAATTTATTTTTGTTCAGTTTCTTTCCTTTAACTCGTTTTCCTGGCTCACCTACTGTATAGGGTTTTAATAGCACGAAAAGTAAAAAAGGAGGAAAGGAAAAGCAAAAAAAAAAATTCAGTAGCAGTAATTTCTTTTACGCCCTCCCATTTTAAAAACCCACGAGCCGCCACTGAGAAATAGGCACCTGAAAGTTTGTTGGACAGTGATAGTATGAATCGCAGATTGCTTCAACTATCTAATGAAAAGTAATTAGAATCATTCTTGTATATTGCCAAGATGCATTTTTATCTACTCGCAACTGTGGATACAGATGATGAAATTCTCCTAAATTTAATCTCTATAAATTTCATGTCTACTATTCCTCTTTATTTGTGCATTCTTTAATATCTTTAATTTCAACAAATTATTATCCATTGTAACATTGTATGTGGTGATTCTATGGGAACCATGTTCGATTTTTTATCGTCGTACATCAACTTAAATAATTTTTTGTGTTAATTCAGCCGCAATCGCAACTGCCGTATCCGTTTTGCAATACGTGCGATGCAGATGCCGTATTTACCTAGGACATATCGTTAGTGAGTTTGCCATTGCGAAGAAAGGATACTTGTGTTATGCTCTATTTGATAGTGGTGGTAGTTTCTTTGATAATAGTGAAGGTGTTAATGTTCTCAGCCATGGTGAAGGTGCAGATTTGCTTGATGTTACATCGATAGACGGCCCCGCGATATTGTTAAACTTTGTTCACTTGCTGTCGTGTTGTAAGGTGTGTTTATGAATATGTCGGAACCACTGATGGTCACAATGAAACCGATGATGGATCCGCTGCTGATCGCATTGGGACTGTTGATAGATCCTTTGCTGCCCCGATGGGACTGTTGATGAATTTTTTGCTGTCACGATATGACTGTTGAAGGATTTGTTGATGGCTACATTGGGCCATTGATGGATCCGTGGATAATTGATAAGTTGCTGGTCGCATTAGTGCCATTGATGAGTGTGCTTGATAGATCCGTTGTTAGTTGGTGGGTTGTCTGTGTACATAGTTGCAATATTCCGACTACTTACGCTTCAGGTTTCTTTGGAATTAGACGATGTTCGTTCAAAGTAACCAAATGTAGGTTAGCAACTGTGTTTCAATTGTTCACCTGAAAGCTTAGTTTCCCGGTGTGGTGCTGGTTTCCCACCTTGCAGCTATACTATTGTCTAAAGAAAACACTGAAGAACTCAACACTCATATTTATATACAACTAAGATGTAATTTTAGAATGAATTAGTTTGACACCTCTGCAGACATTTTGAGATACATGTTCCCATCTTCCCACTGCCGAAAATATTACTAAAAACCAAGGTCTGCCTCTGCTTGGCTTGGGGTCTGCTATGTGCCTTGGTGTGGTAGCTAACGCCAGTTATTGTAGGGGCTAAGTCGCCGCAGTATTATATTTTTAGGTTATTTATATGTAAATATTTTCTCTTATTCCAATAATTCATCTTTGATTATCTAGCAATAAGGCGACATAAATTCGATAATAACATTTACAAGCCGTCAGAGAATTTACGAAATTTGTTCAGTGGGTCTGCTAAGTGCCTTGGTGTGGTAGCTAACGCCAGGTATTGTAGGGGCTAAGTCGCCGCAGTATTATATTTTTAGGTTATTTATATGTAAATATTTTCTATTATTCCAGTAATTCGTCTTTGATTATCCAGCAATAAGGCGACATAAATTCGATAATAACATTTACAAGCCGTCAGAAAATTTACGAAATTTGTTCAGTGCAAGTAAATAATCTAATTATCATGAATAACATAGATGGTGAAGAAAATATAGATATACAGATATGCAGGTATTATTTAAGGGGCTCGTGCCGATTTGGAAATACGTGTCGCAATGCGCACGAAATTTCAACTGAAGCAGAAAAATTGTTAAGCAAACAAATTAGGTCAGTAGGGACATCGCAACCGGTAAGTACCTTTACATTTCATATATCTCACGTATATTTGTCAGTAATAGTAGAAACCTTGTTAATATATTTATTAGCCAGGTCTAAAAAGTCTTTTGGACAGTGGAGTTAGGAATTTTATCTAAGAATCTAGGTAATTTTTATTTGTATTCAAACATGCTGTAAGACCGTCAGAATGCAGTATAATCGGTTTTATTGCAGCTCGGCTGATCTACATTTCTGATCTGTCAGTGTGCTGTGAAGATTCAAATTTAGTCCAGAGTGACACATAGATGCCTGACTTGTCTTGCTAGGAAATTCTTTGGGTATTCAAGGTTCTGGGAATGGACAATCTTGTGTTGTTTAAAAAGGAAAAGCAACTTGAACGGATGTTGGAAACCATAATGTGGAGTGTAGTTGGTAGACTACTTTGACTACAACTTGAACGTATGTGCATTTTTCTTGAAAGACAAGTTGCCAAATAGGGAGAATACTATAGTTTATAATGTGTTTGTCTTGTCTAACATAAATTAATAACTTGTGTAACTTTAGTAAGATGTGTTAAAGACAGAATAATTGACGCTTTCAACTTTATATATACATGGCTCTACATTTTATTAGGAATTGTAGCCGCTCGATTCTTTTGAGCTCTAGAAACTCAGTTCTTGTGGTGAGTTAGTCCACATACCTCAATTCTGGACTTATTCTATCCTTTTGTTTGTCCTTGCTTTATACGTTATTTTTCCCACGCATCTCGGTCCTGTATCTTTTCCCACCATGCTTGTATTTCTCATTTCCTTATGTCTTCCCGCACCTGATCCTCCCACTTACTTTTCGGTCTCCCTGTTCTTCTGTTAGTATCTGGTCTTCCCATTGTAATTTTCCTTACTACTTTGTTGTCTTCCATTCTTCTATATGGCCAAACCAGCGGAGTCTTTGCACTTTTATGGTCTTCACTATATCTTCTCCTTTCAAAATGGTTTTTATTTCAAAATTCATTAACCTTCTGTATTCATCTTCTGCAACTTTCTTTAAATCATATCTACTTCTTACTATCTTTTTTTCGAATATTCGTAACTTTTCCTGTTCCAAGCTTGTTAAATTCATTATCTCCGCCCCATAGGTCATCACCGGTTTAATAGCTGCTTTATAGACCTTCACTTTTGTATTTATACTTATGTTTTTGCTTTTCATAATACTTTTGAATTTATAATAGGCTCTGTGCCCCGTCTGTACTCTGAGATCAATCTCTATGTTTCTGTCGCTTTTCCTATTTATTAATATTCCCAAATATTTAAAGTTTTCCACTACTTCAAATTCGTAATTTCGTAGTTTTTCTGATTTGGTTGTAACTCTTCTATTTTCTTTCCTTATATCCATATATTTGCCTTTTCTTGATTTATTGTGAGGCCTCTTTTATTTGCTTCTTGTATAATTTTTGGATTGCTCCTTCCAGTCATATTCTGTCTCTAGCTAGCACAGTAAGATCATCTGCGTATGCAACTGCTTGTGTCGGTTTATTGTTCCCGTGAAATTACACTCTTTGATTACTACATCCAGTGTTATTATAAACAATGTTAATAGCCCATCTCCTTGTCTCACTCCTATATTGATCTCAAAATCCTCTGTTTCTCCTTCCGCTATTCTAACTACTGCTTGTGAATTTTTTCATTGTCATTTCTGTTAGTTTTATCAGCTTGCCCGGTATTTTCATGTCTGTCATAGCTTTCATTACTTGTCCCCGTTTCAGACTATCGAAAGCTTGTTTGAAATCAATATACACAATTTGTATACCTCATCAATCTGTTATTTATTATCATAGTCAGTATCTTATATACAACACTAAGTAAGGTAATTCCTCTGTAATTTGCACAATCTTTTGGATCTCCCTGCTTATAAATTGGCATTATTATCCCTTTTTCCACTCATTAGACATTTTTTCTTTCTTACAGATATGGATTATCAGCTTAAATATCCTTCTTTCTATCCTTCTTTCTTCCCCATATCTACCCAAATATCCTTCTTTCTGCCCCAAATCTTATCATCTCATTGACTATAAATATACCTGCTTTATTTAATTAGAGTTATTCCTTCATTACATTTTTCTGTGGGTATATCCAGTTCTTCTTCTTCCATATTACCTTCCAGGTTTCCATCCGTTTCCCTTTCCGTCATCGTTCTGTTATCAGTTAATATTTTTCTAAAATGATTCGCCCATTCGGTGCTACTTATGTTTGTTGTGTTTCTTTTCGCATTTTGTCTTTTGATATATCTGTATAATTGTATGCTATTCATACTATCTTTTTTCTCATATCCATCATTTTCTCTATCCATCTAGTTTTCTTAGTTTTTACTAGTTTAGTGCTGTTATTTATAATTTCCTGATATGCCCTGTAGTCTACATCACCCCCTGTTCTTAACCACTTCAATCTACTAGCCCTCTTCCTCTGCATTCTTTGTCAAACCATTCCTTTCTTCCTTCTATTTATTTTTTCCCCATTATCTTATCTGCGGCGTACTCAATACATCTTTTTATATTACTCCATTATACCTCTATGTTTTCATCTTCTGGACTGTCTGCTAGTTGTTTTCTGACTTCTTCTTCATATAGTGACTCCATACCTGTTATCATCTCAATGTTCCATCTCCTTCTGTCTGTTTGTAAATTTGCTCCACCTACCATTCTTAACCGAAGCTTCGCTATTACTAGAATGTGGTCAGTACCCACGTCTGCTCCTCGGAACGATCTTACATCTTATATTATTTTTTGTCTTCTTTTGTCTATGAGGATGTGGTCTATCTAGTTTCCCGTCATTCTGCCTGGGATTAACCATGTTACTTTATGCTGCGTTTGGTGTTGGTATTTTGTGCTAACTATGTAACTAAGTATGATAATTTCCATTTCTGTTGCTAAGTATCCCAGTTTCGTTCCATTGTTGCTTGTGTCGTGATGCAAAGGTTCTCTTCCAGCCACTTCTCTCCAGTATTCTTCCTTTCCTATCTTTGCATTGAAGCCTCCCATAAGGATGATTGTGTCATGTTTTGGTGTTTTTTCGCAAGTCTTACTTATTTTATCGTAGAACTCATCCTTCTCTTCTTAATTTGCTATCTCTGTTGGTGCTTAGGCGTTTGTGATTGTAATGTTGGCTATATCATTCTTTAATCTAATGCATGAAATTCTCCCATTTATACTCTTAAATTCCATTAAATCCTTTCTCGAGTTTTTGCTTATCAAAAAGCCCGTTCCATTCTGTCCCTGCTTATCTTCCCCTCCGTACAGTATTGTATATTCTTCCCTGTCAATTCTTCCTTCTCCTTTCCATCTTACTTCTTGCATAGCCAATACTTGTAATATATATTCCAGGATTTTTCTGGCGACCTCCTTCCTACAGCTAACAAATTTTTTACATTCCAGGCCCCAATTCGTATTACCGCACGTTTTCTCTTCCTCTTTCTATTTGCCATTTAATTCGTTTTCCTTTTCATTGCCCCATCGTCGTCATCTTTGTTCGACCCTCCACCTTCCCTTAATAGTTTTTTCGCTCAGTTCTCGTAATTTTTCTCCGTTCTTCATTGAGGGCCTCACTCTCCGGAGACCTTTCGTTAGCTACGCGTTTATTATTTTCCTTTTTTATATTTTCTGGACTTTCGAGATCTTCTGTTCCCTACGTTTGTCCGCTCAGAATCATCTTGTTGTATCTAAGATAGGATATATATCCTTGCTGTTTTGCTTGTTTTAAGTGGGGTATCAAAAGTTTCCTTTTCCCTTGAACCTTTTTTGTATAATCATCATTAATATAGATGTATCTCCCTTTCAGTTCTTTGGTCCTTTCAAGTTTTTCAATTTTCTTGTCCCATGCTTATAGCTTTACAAGAACTGGTATTTTTTTATTTGGTTTGTAGGCTCCCAATTTCGTGATTTCCTTTATATGTACCGCTGGATTAATTTCTACTCCCAATTCCCTCAGCAATTCCTGCACCTTCTATTTTACTTGCCCCTGTTCTTCCCTATCTATATCAGTCAATCCCTGCACTATAATGTTATTTCTTCTTATTTCTCTCTCAACCTTTTCCAATCTCTCTTCTTGGTCTTTAACTGTCTACCTTACAGTTCATTTATTGTATCAGTACTCTTATCTAGTTCCTCTTCAACCGCTGTTAATTGTGTGCATATTTGCGCAACTCCATATTTTTATTTTCCTATCCCATTCTATTATATTAGTCTTATTCTTTCCGACTGCTACGTAATTTTTAAAACTCAATTTTTACCCGTGTGGCGTGGTACCCTAACCAACTTTACTTGATGAAAATCCGTTTTCAATTACATACTACTACCATTTTGTTTTACAGTAATGGAGAGAAATGTCTGATTTGTATTTAGTTTTAATTAGTTAATTCCACTATTTGGGAAAATGACAAAGGTAGACTTTTATTAATTATATCCGTTAGACTATAGGGAATGTTAAGGAACATAACTAAGGATTTCGATATGATCTGTAGTTTGTTTATAGGTGTATTTTAGGTATTAATTACGTTCTCTAGGGCTTTATTTATATGCTAATATTTATTGTTTATTTACTCTTTCATTTTCTGTCTCTAAATGGCCTCCAATGCTGATGCTACTTGAATTTAAAAATTATTTCTCTTTCCACTTGCATATTTTTTTCGGCAGTTTTTTGCTGGTTGAATTTCTCTTCAACAGTGAACATCCTGTTATCTATTCGCCCTTATTATCGCCTTCTCTCTCCTGGTCGTTATGTTACCTGCACCCTGCACCATGTTTAATGATTACCGTGCGACATGGTCCAGGGCAGTATTTTCATCTCTCGGGCCATGACAAAGTGTTTCGATAATGTAGCGAAACGCGTTATGTTTTAGATAAAAATATAACTAGGGAATAAAACTGGACTATAACTGGGAATTAAACAACTTTTTTTTATTTATAGAATTTAGTATGAATTTCCATCAAGAAAATGCCAATGCCGCAACCATCCTCTGTTATTACTGAGGACTGATTTTTTTCTGAGAACTTCGCACTAATATGAATAATATTGTTTTTTTTTGCCTATAATTTGGTTAATTTTTTAGAATGTTGTCTCATCCTCCCACAAAAAGGCCTCAATAAGCAGATGTAAATTAAGCAGTTCATATGGTCCAGAAACTAGTTCATCCGAAGAAGCACTTGAATTAGTTAAAGAGGTTCAGTGGGCAAATAAATCCTGTGGTATCTGTTTGGATGTAATTCTGGAAAAAAGTGACGTTCGGGAACAGTTCTTTGGAATTTTACCAAATTGCAATCATTGCTATTGTTTCACGTGTATAAAGAAATGGGTGCGCAACAAAGATTTTGATTTTAATGTATCCAAGGCGTGTCCAGAATGTAGAGTGCCTTCGGGTATGTATTTGCTTTATTTTGTGTTATCGAATATATAACAAAATGTTGCCATTTTTGTTTGTTATTGTTTTTAAACAGTTTTAATGACTCCTTTTATTAGAACCGTTGCTGTGAAAATTTAAAATTCAAGAAGAGTTTTCACAAAACTTTATTTTTAAACATGCCTCATGATGTTAACATAGCGAAACGTTTCTCGAAGTGCTTGCTGTGTTATGGAAAATCTTGAGATACATTTTGACTTCTTATTCGATGGGAGTTTAGTAGTTTAGCATTTGGTTTATATATTGCAGACCAGTTTGATGTTCAGAATTAAAATGAGAAAATTATGCTTAATAATGAAGTTATATATAATCCGTACCATTTCGTATACATGGTCCGTTTCTATTTCCACAATGATCGAAACTAATTTTCTTCATTATTCATATCTTTAGTTGTCATTCTCGTGGAAATGCTAGTACGTTCTAAGTGGTTGTCATCAGTGACCAAGTGAAACGTACACTCAGTGGCGTAACTATATCATCTGAGGCCCGTGGCAAATTTATTGGATGGGGCCTACCCCATCTATAGATATCTAATACATTTTATTGTCAAAAGCATAGGTATTACATAATTTTTATGAAATAACAATTTAATATTAACAAGATATTTATTAATAAAATTCTTCCGAGCTTTCTGTTTCGCAAAAGTATCAATAACATCATCAAGTTTTAAAGATCGGGCCACAGAATGTTCAATAGACAAAATAGCCAAGTTATGTAGCCAAAATTCTTCCGAGCTTTCTGTTTCGCAAAAGTATCAATAACATCATCAAGTTTTAAAGATCGGGCCACAGAATGTTCAATAGACAAAATAGCCAAGTTATGTAGCCTGTCTTGTCCCATAGAGTTTCTTAAATAGGTTTTTATTAATTTTAGTTTCGAAAATGATCTTTCAGCACTAGCTGTAGTCACAGGAATTGTAACAAACAACATTAATGCAGTACGTACTTCAGGAAAGCTGCATGGCATAAAATGATTCTTTAATATTAATAAATTAGCAAGTTCTCTAATACACTAAGATCTTTCTATTTCGTCTCTGAAGGTGGACCGAAAACTGACCGAGAATTTCCCTGGCAAAGGATTCAGATATGTCTTTTTTATATATATCAACAAATTATAGAGCTTTTTTTTTAATAGTTCAGTGTCATTCAAATTTTGCAAAGTGGCAGGTTGCAAAACACTGAAATTGAAAAAAAAGGAAAGGCGATTTCAGTTCATTAATAATGATGGATGTCCAATTCTCGATAAAATATGTTCACTTTGAACAAACTTTCCGGAACTTGGAGACGCTCATCTTCGCAATGTTCGTCAAAATGGCGTTTCACCTTCCTCTGACGAGTTTTAGAAAATTCAGATTTAATGGACACTTTTTCTGCTACACTATTGGCTTATTTTTTAAATCTTCAAATTCATATCTATACCTTTCCAATTCTTCCAGACAAATTTTCAAACGTTTTAAGGCATTTGAAAGATCGGTGGCTTTAGACTGAAGTGCTTTAGAGGCTGCATCGGTAGTTTGTAGAATTTTGCATTCGAAAACCAGTAACATAATAAAATTGTAGTTTTCGATCTTCTTCTTGAGTGAAATAGCTTCATTTATTTCATCTGATTTGCAATTTAACAGAATTGTTTTCGTTAGCGCTTTTTGGACTTCAAACTTTTAAAGCAAAAACAGCATCATAACGTCCTGCCTATCTAGTAGGGTTCAATGTTTTTAATGTTATCGAAGTTGAAGAGTCGCTTTCTTTATTAGATATTAAACTTGATAAGATATTCCAATTTTGATACTATGTCTAAAAAAATTATAAATTTGTTGAACTGTTTTAAAAAAATGTTGCATATCAATAACCTCTCTTACTGCATCATTAAGTATCAGATTTTAGTTATGAGCAGCACAGTGAACATATACCGCATTTGGCTCGATATCTTTTATGAGTTTTTGAACTCCACCATAAGTGCCTTTCATTGTGTTAGCACCATCATATTCTTGTCCTCGACACTTATTTAGATGTATATTATTGTCATTTGTGGATTTAATAATTTGATTGGACATTGTCAAGGCAGTTTGGTCCTTAACATCATGAGATCCTAAAAATGACTCTTTAATAACGAACGCCTTTGGGATTCCATTTTCGCCTTTCTCGATCATGCAATAACGCTAAAGTTCACACATTTGATCTGTTTTTGAAATATCTTGGGTCGTATCGAATATGATAGAGTAAAATGGCGCGGCATTTATTTCATTTATGAGTCCATTTTCTATTTTTAGAACCAGAACAGAAATGAGCTCAAGTTGTATTTTTGGACTTAAGTATTTTATTTGGCCTTTGGTTTACTTAACAATTCTTGTAAAATCGGATCGTATTTTGCTAATAACTCAGAAAATTTCCTCGTGAACTTTTCTGTGGAGTCTTGGACAACAAGGAGTCTTGGTGCCAAAAAGATGTTTCGTTTTTAATCATGGACTCTTGCTCTTCATCTAGTGTTCCATGTAACCGCCATTGTTAACACGTAAGTTGTTTCCAGTCGTCATAACGATCCATCCAAACATTTTTTTTTTTTTTAGATGTCCGATTTGCGAATAACCAACATGGTTCACAATATGCCTTCTGAAGTATTAAGGAATGTGATAGCCATGTACGTTCAGGTTTCACACCAGACTTGGAAACAATATAGTAATGTTTTTCTAAGAAATATCTATTGTAGCTGGGTTTTAAGAACAGACTCTTAGGTTTACAATGTCCGTTTTCGATCACGAACCATTTCACGTGATCATTTAGTTCTTTAAAATTACCCTTATCAGTAATATATGGCGCAATATTGTTTACACAAAAATATGATTCACTTTGATTTTTGCTTGTACCTTGTTGTGGTTGTTCTGGATCTGGATATACACTGGTGTCGGGTGCTGCATCTGCTATACTGTTACTTTTACTTACGTCCAATTCTACACTTTCGGAGCACTGTTCACTCGCTTTTTTATCAATAAAGTCATCATTCTTAAAGTACTAACTAATTTTAGGTAACTTTTAATTTTTTTCTTCAGACTCCCTTTTTCTCTTCCGTTTTTCGCTTCCACTTAGATATTTTATAGAACTAGACAGGTTGATATCTAACTTTCACAATTAACTTTACTTTGCCTCCATTTGCAGATTCAATAAAAACAAAACAGAAACTACGAAAAATCAAAGATACAAATGACCAATTGTCACAACAATCAAACGAGGAATGCGTAGTGGAGCCCTCCGTACTTAAAAAATAGAAATCCGGAATTCCTCTAACATCGTGCGTCGCTAGCTCGCCAGCGCTACGGAAAAAGTACTTTCTTGGTTAACAAATGCGGGGATTCCCCGAGCATCACTAGCTCGCCCGCCACCAAAGTACCAACTTAAACCAAAGTAAAAATGGAACAACCAAAGGATGCGTTTTAAAATTCATCTACATTCTTTTCCTATGAATGCGTTTAAATCTTAATAATTTATTTGAATTTGTATATGGTTTTTAGTTGTGTCTAACTTTAATTGATTTTAAGAACTTATATAAAATTTATAATTTTTACTAAATTTTGTTAAAAATGTTACGTTAGCTCGGGGCCTCTCGGACCGGGGGCCCTCGTCGGGTCGGTGGCCCGTGACATTTTATCAGTCTTGCCGCCCTATATTAACGCCACTGCGTACACTGATGTTTGATTATCTGTAGACGGTTTAGAAATTTTATCACATAAACGATAACGGGCGATAACCAATGTCCAACATAATACTAGGGAGTAACAAAGCGTACTTAGTTATTCAATGATGAAAGTGTGTGTCCGGAAGTTATTCCTCGAAATATAAGTCCTCAGGATAAACAGCACTGATGGAATTTGTGGCAATGTTATTCTTTTAAAACCACACTTTGTTATCCATTTTTACATAATTGCCTTTTTTAAACTTAATAATAAGCACACTAAATGCCAGTATGTTTAACTAGAATGTAGGTTATGTTATATTGAGTTAAATTATTGTTAGTAGATGGTTAGCAATGTTTTTAAAATTTGAAAAAAAAGACATTACTTATGGGTAGACCTAATAATTACAGCTAATTATTTTTATTTGTAGATTACGTATTTCGTAGTCGTATTTGGTACGACACAAAAGAAGAAAAGGAAACGTTTATCAGGAACGAACATTCTCGTATGCAAACCCAAAATTGTAGATATTTTAAAAATGGTTTTGGTCGGTGTCCGTTCGGAAACACGTGTTTATACTTGCATGCTCCCATATCCCTTACGCTGCTAACGGAGCACCTTAATGAATGTGGGCTCTCCAAAATCACATAGTAAATGACTGTCAGTCGTTAATCCTGCTCTGGTGCACAACATTTTCTACACAACTTTTTCACACTTTCTGCACAACTTTTCTAGTTCTAGATGAACTTCAACGAAATGGACGACGACATGTTTGTTCCACAAGTGCCATTTGACCTAGAAATAGCAATAGAATGCTTGTTGATGATTATTTTTTGTGCTTCATTTAAGTTTTGTAAGCAATATTACATGTTGGAGTCGGTGATGTAAGGGTTTGACGGTATTTATTTTTTTTATTTAATGAAACTGTTAGTTCTTTTTTGTTAAGTCTAGAATAATACTTTTTTAATTTGTAATTAAAGCATTAAACTTATACCTCACTAAAACTGTATTTTTCTTTTTTTTTCAATCATCTTATATCAACTCTCCTATTGAAACCTTTAGTGTGAAACCCTAAACTCAAACAGATTTACCACTAAACACCAAATCACTTGCTTTTAATCTTTTAATGTGTGTTCGGTTAACCACCTATTAGATTGAATCATCCCCTGATGATGCTAACATGGTTAGCAAAACACACGCCTAAAAGTTAAAAACAGGTGATTTGGAATTTAGTGGTAAAGTACTTACACTCGACAACAATGAACTTGATATTGAGATAGAAAGTGAGCTAATCGATATTTTACGGAAAACGCCAACAATCAAAGAGATAACCACCAAAGATGTACACCAAGAAAATTAGCTACTTAAAAACTAAAATGCGCCTAGAATAGACCGAATAATCCCAAAAATGGTAAAAGAATTTCCAAGTAAAAGTGTTGCGATTATTACATGTCTTCAATTCTATACTACGTCTAAACTACCGGCCAGAATTGTTTAGAACTGCTGAAATAAATTTAATTCCTAAACAAGAAAAACACCCTAATAGGGCTACCTTGTTTAAACTAATAAATCTTTTACCAACTACGTGTAAAACACTGAAGAGACTACTGCTACAAAGAATAGACTCTGACTCTCGTAATCAATTTGGATCCTGGAAGGAATACTATAGAGCGCAGCAAGTCCATAGAATAGCTCATATCCTAAATCTAACTTGGGAGGGCAAGAAATACTGCACATGTGCTTTCTTGGATATTAGCAAGGCCTTTGGTTTAATGTGACAACGGTACATTCACAAAATCAAAAAATATCTTCCTATAATTTACGTTAAACTATTGAGATTTTATCTAAGTGGCAAAAAATTTCGAACAAGGCGGAATGAATGAACGTCTACCAGCTTTCGAATTAAATCAGTGGTTCTACAAGGCGGCGTTTTTAGACCATTACTATATGTATCTTGTTCACAGCTGATTTACCAATCGATACTGAAACTATCATGGAAACATTTGCCGCTGGCATTGTCATATTTACAAAGACACTTGAATGATATCCGAATGGGTTTTCAAGTGGAGAATAAAAAGAAATGAAGCAAACTTAGTCCGAGTGGCATACACCTTAAGGAAAGATAGAGACATAGATACTTACCAGTCTGTCTAAACAACATTCGAATACCACAATCCGCGCAATATCTAGAAATGCACCTACATTTAAAGTTCACAAGGAAAGAAGATGCATATTCAAAAAAAGTAAACAAACTGACTTACGAGTAAAATGATTAGTGATTAATCGGCAGGAAATTTAACCTGGCGCTAGAAAATAAGTTTATCCTTTGCAAATCTACCATAAGCTCTATCTGGACGTATAGTATTGAGCTATAATTCAAAAATGACTATGATTTAAAGAAGTTAATCGAAATAGTTCGAAGGTAACGAAGTGGTATAGTCCAGTTCAAGATATTTCGTTGCCCTTCGGCAAAGTTTAATTGCCCCAATAAATTTCAATAAAAATATTCCTGGTTTCTTTAAAGGCGCCAGAGTCGGAGTGGTTTAATTTCTGAATAATTTTGGAAAAAATAAAATATTGTTAAATTATTACTAAATATTATTTATTGACTAAAACATTATTTATTGGTCTGTGTATTTTGAATTTATTAGTACAATAAAAATAAATAAATAAATGTATATATTAGTTTTGATTGATTGCGCGGTTGGCTCTTGGTGAAACATAGTAACAATGATAATAATTAAAACACTTGGTATTTGTATCACAATATATTCAAGATATTCTCTAACATGTTTCGGCCTCGCGACCATTCTCAAAGAGAGTTATGTATAAACTTTTTTATACATAACTCTCTTTGAGAATGGTCGCGAGGCCGAAACATGTTAGAGAATATCTTGAATATATTGTGAAACAAATACCAAGTGTTTTAATTATTATCATTGTATATATTAGTACAATAAAAATTATAACTTAACTTTAATTATTCATTTAATTTGGTTTCATTCTCACTGTCACTTTGATCTAATAATAAGTGGTTTTATATTATTAGTAAATGATACATAGGAATCTTCTATTTTAATAACATGGTTATTCGAATTAACTCAACTTTCTTTGGGAATACTGTCTACAATCTTCCTAATTAATGTTTCAGCACTGGCATTTAGAGTCGGATAAGTGTTTTCTGCTCTAACATTGGATTTTACCTGATGCCACATATGCTCAAAGGGATTAAATATATATTAATACAGTGGAAGGCATAAAACCGTATGTCCCATATCGGCAGCAGCGGTATCACATCCATATTCCTTTTTAATATTAAATGTCTTTAATATTTCTCGATGACATTTTTGACACATATTTTCGAAGTATATATCGTTTTTAACATATAGTTCTGAATTTTCAATTTAGTGTTATTTGCATTAGAAACTTTTTTTTTTTTTGCGGTTATAACAGCTCACATTGTCCATTACAATTACGCTTTTCTTAGGCACATTTGGGCAAAAGGCTATTTATAAACCAATCTTCAAAAATGTCTCCTGTGGTGTCGTCATGGTAGTCCAAAGATGAATGTTTAATATTTTTGGAGGACAACCGTAAACAATTTGTAACCCATCCATCCTCGAAACCAGCATGTAAAATTGTAATTATTTTTCCTTGTTTGTTTCCTTTGGTTTATTATTTTCTTGATGTATGACTTTTCAAACAGACTTGGAACCAGGCTGCCACTGTTGGGAATGCTGTAAAAGGCTTTGAAAAGACAATGCAATATCTGACCACAAGTTTATCGATGATCAAGAGTTGGTCATTGCGGAGCCCCAAGTTCAATCTACGAGTACACAACAGGAACAACCAAAAGTCCAATCCTCAAATACAGAACAAGTACAACCACAAATACAGGAACGAAGCCAATCCTCAAATACATAACCGGTTGATGATACGGTGCGATTGATATCCACAAGTTCACAACAGTCTGATACAGCCCAATCACCTAGCACTGCAGGAATAATTAAAAAAAATCTTCCATCACCTTTTAAGACGCCAACCACCTCTGAGAGAATTCGTAAAATTTCAAAACCGGTCTTACATTTAACCTAACCTCAGAGTAAGATTAATCTTCTCGAAAAAAGAAAAGAAAAAACTTAAGGCAGACAAAAAAGCTTCGGAAACTAAGAGAAAGACTGAGAGCAAAGAAAATATTAACAAAAAGAAGAGTAAAGGAACGCCTGGGATAAAAATTAGGAGCTCATCTGTAAAACAGATAGATGATGAGATAGAACAGAAAATGTGCTTATATAGGAGGGAAAAAAGAACCGTATGTATGTGATTTATGTGCCAATAATTAAAATTAGTTTTATTCAAAATTTTATGTTGAGAATATATACATTTAGTAACATGTTATGTACGATCCGATTCACCTCAAAAATTGGGGGATTCGGATATTTTTGTTTTTTACTTACTAATTAAGAGAGTTTATGAACGATTTAAGTTTTGACATGTTTATTGCATAGCTGAATATTTACTTAATAATAATTACTCTTTCGTTAATAAAAACTATTTATTATTTCTATTAAAATATCCACGTGTCATGTTTCATTTAACATAGGCCCGTGGATACTACCCTGTATCACATTGGTCATTGTATCAAGAAACTTATATAATCTAATTACTTACAAAAACAACTGCTGCCGAAACCACCAATTACGATATTTTACGCCAGGCAATAGTCTCACTAAAAACATGGATTATTTGTCTTGACGTAAGTTATTTCGTTTGTCTAAATATATATATTTTAATCTGTATTTTTAAACCAGCTTAAAGACCTGGTGATGTCACAAATGCCTTTCTACACCGGCGAATTGGACCAAATTCAGAGCTCTACTTCGAGAGATTCTAGATGATTGACCATTATACTTTATATGGTTCTATTAGTTCGTTTAATGCATATCAACCTGAATACCTGCAATATCTACAACATATCAATCAACCTGCTTTTAACATTTTTTTATTAGATTAATGATTAGAGATGCATCAGCTACTAAGGCGATTAATGACTGGACCAATAGCTTAACGTGAGTTTCTAACTACAGTGATTACCTACTAATAAAATTGATCAACAGCCCCCACCTCAGGCTATGAACCGTGGGTTTTGCGTTTAACCTTAAATCTATCGAAAAGTATACCCACTGGTAAGTGACCAACGTAGAATACTTTTCAGAAGGAATCCGACGTTACCCTGCCTCGAAACAGCGCGACTAAGGAACAAATACTTATTGGATTTACACTCTTCCCATTGAAATGCAATACGAAACTTGGTCTTTTTCGGTTGGTCACCCATCCAAGTACAAACCGCAACAAGGGACGTTGCACTATTATTATTATTGTTTTGAATAGATATAAAAAAGTATATTTACGGTATTATCATAGTTTCTTTACTCTTAGAAACTTACAATATAGTACAAAACTTTATCAACTATGATAACATTAATTGTCCGTAACAATTCGAGTTAGTTCGTAAATCTTTAGGTTATTTGAATGAAAGGTATCTGTGGCGGCGATATCTTTGCTGACTTCACTATATCCACATTAATCAGCAGAAATAATGCTTTAATATGTTCAAAATTTAATTAAATATGATAGGCATGGACTTTATAAACTAACTTGGTAATCGTTGATAATTACTGGTGTCATCTAGCAGATCGTTTCAACAATAAATCCTAGAGAAATTTCAATTTTTTAGAATCAAGACGCTGCCTAGGCATCAGCATCAGAAATTAAACAAAAAAAGAATACAGGAAGAGAAAACATCCTTAATACGACACAAAATCGAAAGTTTTGAAAAGCAAAATATCTAAATTGTCAAAAAACTTAGAAATGGAAGGTTTTCCAAGTCCACGATAAAAACTCATTTTTCTTGGTGCAAGACGACTAACAAGCTAAAGAGATCATGATAATCACGGGGTAAGAAATGACAGAAATAATGTAGAAGCCCATACCTAACATCTGTTTGAAGCATTTTAAATAGTATTTTCCATATCAAATAGTCATCTCCCACATTAAAGTTTACAAGAGCTTTCTGAGAAGTTTATCACATACACTTGGGAACACTTGGAAGTCCGTGTAAATCATAAAATTATTATGACTCGCGAGTCAGGAAAAAAACTCCGCTAATGCTGCATCAAGCGACCCTAAAAGTTTGGCACTGATACTGTTAAATGGTTTTGAGAAGGACTGTCATACGTTTGTCACCTCAGTACAATTCAGTACATTAACCTCCTTGGACTTTGATCTTCTGCGCACAAGCGACAAAATATCCAAGATTGGTTTAAGTAATAGCAACTTAGGGCCAAAAAGTCCAAGCCAATACATACTACATTCCCAACGCACAATTACAAAATATTTACATAGTTCATCGTTAGAAGTCTCAACTCGTTTTTTGACGTATATCTTTACAACTGTTCTCCAATTCATTGTGGAGTACCACAAGAATTAAGAACATTGACATCATCTAGGGAGTCAATACTAAGGTCTTATATTCGTTATGTTTTTAATAATAGTTTCGTACAAAAAAAAATATTTTTCTGCTAAGAATAAACTATTCATAATCTAATTAACATTTCTTGACGCTTACGATGGTCAAAGGCCTAATTCATAAGGATTAAAAAGTATGTAGGTGATTATGAGGTGAGGCTTACAATCTGGCTTAGATAAAACAACTCAATGTTCTCTAAACCGAAGTCAAGTTTTGTACTACTAGAATAGGTTACCTATCCATGGCCCACTCGCGAACAAGAACAACAAATAATTACTAAACCGAAGGAAGAATTAAAAAAGTAATGATATGACCTGATGACCTGATAGAATATATCGTATTGGCCATCAAAAAGTCAAACTATACTACTTGAATTGGAGCATCATAACATCGACTTAAGTGCAATTTTTGAAACAATGATGTGTAGTAAAGAATGCCTCAATTCATCTGGATGTATACTTGTAAGTAGCGGCATGCCAAGCAGCATATAAGAAATAATATAAAATTAACACTAAACTAGAACAAAATATATAAAATTAGGTAGTCTGCCTTACGTATAATAAATGCGACAAAGAAACGAACATATTTTGTGAAACAATCCAATCAAAAATTCATAAAAATCAGAATCCTCACATCAACTAGTAAAAAAGGAAAACACATATGAATTCCAGACCCGATACGAAGCATCAATATATACTAGAAGTAAAAATTAGTGAAAAAAAATGGCCAGGCTTCCTCAGATTTTAAAATAAATATACTAATAAAGAAGGTAAATTTTGATACGAAACAAAGTGAATGCAGGAATATAAACCTAAATAATTACTTCAGGGAAAGCTTTTCAACGAGTACAGAACTTAATCTCTATTGAATATAACATAAGAAGGTGAAATTGGGAGTCAAATGAATACAAGCAGAAAGTATCAGAGAGGAAGAGTGGAAAAAACCTTTTTAAAACCTAGTTTTAGAAAATGATCGAACTTTGCAGACGACACCATCTCAAAATTTACAAAAAACAGGAGAACCTTCACATATATGCAAACATACACAGCATGCCGAAAAAATAACGGAACTTTTTAAATTTAAAGGAAACTACCTGTCCTATCTGTTAAAACAATATATAATCGAAAAGCTGTATATCTCCTTTTTAAGACGAAACCACCATCATTAAAATCGATCAACAGATTGTCAAGTTATAGAGCTTAAAGTGACAGTACCTTTTGCCAGTTCGTCATCAAATCACGATAGAACAAAGAGCTAATATTGAATTTTGTTTCAAACTCGATAAAACTTCCACAGAAATATTTTCAGGACAGTTGCGATGCTTTAAAAGACGACCCAAAGCCAAGCCGGCCAAAAAACAAAAATTGCGATGAGATGTGAACGGAAAAAGTGCGTGCGGAAATGATCGCCAATGATGCGAATTTGACTGTGAGATGGACAGCGGAGGATTTAAATTCGACTATAAAGACATGATTTACAAAATTTTGACAAAGGATTTTAACAAACGAAAAGTCTGTGCTGGTTCCATCGCACTGGACCGTCGCTGATCGTAAATTTTTGACGAAAAAACAAGTCTATATACTTCAACATCCGCTATATTGGCCTGGTTTATCTCCGTGTGACTCTTGTTCTCGAAATTCTAACTGACCATGAAAGGAACGTTTTATAACAGTGTCAGTGGGGTGGTTCCGAAAAACGACATAAAAATTTTAAGTGAAAGTTGATTGAACGTATCTAGCCGTATATTGCAGAAGGGATGATTTTTGAATAAAAATAAATAATTTTAGTAAAGTAACTATTTTTTTTTTAATTTAAGACACTGTAATTTCTAACATACTGTGTACATAACGAATTGATTATTGAAAGTTTTAGGTGAAATGTTAAGGCACAAATAATTTTAAAATATTGAGAAAAAGTATAACTATATCAACTTTACAGAAAGGTGAGAAAAAATTGCTAAAAACTACAAGAGCATAAACCTGCTGAACTGTGGGTTTATTTGTAAATAAAGTTTATCACTCAAAAAATATTACTAAAATCCGCACCGTGTGTAAAGTCAGCTTTGTGGTGATGCTTTGTGAATCTGAATAAGGAATTCGACCAGGTATAATCAAAAAGTTCTAAAAATTCAATTTCCAATTTATCTCAGGAGAAACAAGTCGGGACGATATCGCAGGAGTATATGGAACAAGCACAGGAAGAATAGCTCGCGATGGAAAACCATAAACACGTAGACCGATGGATAAGGCATCCAAACGATGGAGGCGCTCGTGGGTGTCACCGTCAATCAGGCCTAAGCCAAAGAAAAAATCTTGGGCTTTATTAAATATGAGGGAGAAAACAGGGATGCGACAACTTCTGAGCTTCTGCAACACTGGCCACTATACTCACAATTTCTTTTTATTTCTAGCTTTTAGATGTCTTGTAAACCTCAAATGATTTTTATTCTGATTTTTATTGAATCTAAACAATCACTTCAAAGCAACACGAGTTTAAAACTAAAGTAAGCAAATTGGGAGATCAGTTTAATAATAACCAAAAAAATATTTATTGTTCTCATCATCATCCAAAAAGAAGTTTATATAAAATTTGAAAATTATTAAGTGTTAGCAATTCTATTTATCGGTTTGTTAATCTACATGCTCTTATATATGCTTGTTCAAAAATTAAATATGAACTATTACAACACAGGAAATAATTCTAGTCGATAGATATTTACTTTTAAAATATCACCAACAGTAATATTCCATTCAAGTATGATTTAATTCCGTCTAATCGGAGACACTATAAAAACAGCAAGAAAGAGTGTGATAGATAGATAACTGTTTTAAGTAGATTAATTTACAGGTGTATTTACTTTATTTTCCGCTCGGCATCAAAAAATAAGAAATAATAATTTTAAGGATTATACATGATTTCAAATAAATATTTCAATTCTTAAGCTTTTTTCCGATCATTCATTTAAAATATTTACAATTTTTCTGTCCTTAAATAGCGGCATCTTTTCATAATAAAATTAATCATTCCAAACAGAAACCTGCATCAAAAATTTTGGTGGTGGTGGATGGGTTTTTAGATTTCATTATTTTGTGTCTGAGCTTTTTGAATTTAGTTGGAGCTGATTTTTTTTATTTGTTTCAGGTAAGATTTTTTCACTGTTTAACCATTATATGTGTTTTGATATCATGAAAGTGAATATTCTTATTATCTTTAATACATTTGTCAGCATATCTATTACTATAAGAAAATATTGTGATTCTTGATGCATTTCCAAAAGTCAAATATGGGGTTATGCTACCTAAAACGTTATCGGGTGTTTTGTTGATGTTTTTTGTGGTTTAAATAATATTTTCATTTACGGTGATTTCTTCTGGAAAGAAGTTTGATTTTTTTCAAAACATTTCATCACAATCATCAAACAAAGAATATATGATAGATAGTTTGTCTGCAAATCGAATTACACAACATTGCACAAGTTAAAATCTGAATAATGACACTATCAAAGTATCACCATTTTCTTGAAGAATTGTTAAATATCAATATTTAAGGGCCGGTTCTACAATGCAAGAATATAACAGGTATAAGCTATACTTTAAATAAAATTCGGTTTATTCCAAGTATAGCTTAGACCTGTTATATTCTTGCATTGTAGAACCAGTCCTAAAACAATCATTATTTGTGTTAATATTTAATCTTATAGGAGACTGGGCAAGTTGTTTTTAAAAAGTAATCCCATTTTTTTCAGATTTGTTTTGCTTTGCTGGATTTTTTAATATTCTGTGACTACATAAAAGAAAATCTGAAAAATTGGGAGTTTTACGGGTTTTTTAAGCGCATTTGCAGAAAGCCATGTCTTCGATGTGCCTGTTTCTCACAGAAATTGGTTGCGCACATTCAGGTTGTCTAACAAATATATCTTCGCATTTGACAAAGAACGCATTTTAAACATTCATTATTTTATTTTTTATGGTAGCTGGATTATATCTTTAAGAGTACAGAATGAATATTGTATTGGGTTTAGATCCGGGGAATGTGCATGCCATGCTTAAAGGTTTAGCTCATCTCGTTAAAGATAATATTGCCGCGCTGGATTTTTGTTGATGTTTGATAACAGACTTTTTTGTCAACTTTTTTCCGCTTTATTGCTAATGTTTGACACGTTTCGCTAGCACTGTAGCTTCGTCAGAAATAAATATGTTCAATGTTGAATGGAAATGAATACAAAACTTTTACACAATCAATTATATATTTTTAGGAAATCCGTGCAGATTCTATTTCTTGCCTGTACAAATTTAGTAGTGGAGATTTGTCCATTTCTATTTAGTTATTCATACAGGTTTTCTCATCTTTTAAACGGTTTATTACTAAACTATCGAGATGATTTAGTTTGTTGCTTTTGTTTTGAGCATGAAGTGTTTTGAAATCACTGTCAACATGATGATTTTCATTTAGCAGATGTGAAGTATAATATAATTATGTTTCTGATTGAGAAAACTTCTTTCAAGTTCTTTAATTATTTTTTTGTAAGATCTGTCTGTTTCTCCTATGCAATGTGTAATACATTTTTCTAAACTCATATGTTATTTACTTTTTCCTTTATCTTATATAATGGATGGATTTTTTTTGTTCTGTGACAATATAAAAAAATAGGGTTTTAGAAATTAGCAAAAAGTCGTCTTTTGTTAGTGAGCATTTTCTCAAAGCTACAGATTATAATATATTATTTTATTAGCCAGTTATTTTTTATCTATTAACACGTTGACTGCCACGCAAGTGCCATCGGACTAGCTTAAATAGATTTTCTGGAGCCACGCTGGACCTATGGGACCAGCAGGCTTTCACTTACCTGTGGACCCGTTTCATAATGTAATTATAGTTTGTAGGAAACCAGCACGGCCTCAGAGAAGATATCAATAACTATGTTTTTAAATTTATTTTTTTTGATGTTGTGTGGTTCCTTCTGTAAATAAAACGATTGAGTATGAAAAATAGTATTTATTAAAACTGAAAATAACTTTAAAGAAACCTAAAACATAAATAAACTAGATCAATTCTTCTGTTGGAACCTTTGGTGTGAAACACTAAACTTGAATAGATTTACCACTAAACACCAAAATGCTTTTTTGAACTGCTCGACGCACGTTTCACTAACCATGTTAGCATGATCAGGAGATATTAAATCATCTCCTGCTAACAAGCTAACATGGTTAGCATGGTTAACATGGATGCTAACATGGTTAGCGAAACGTGCGTCGAGCAGTTCAAAAAAGCATTTTGGTGTTTAGTGGTAAATCTCTTCAAGTTTAATAAATAAACTAGTCAAATATCGAGCTAAGCCCAATTACTCCTTGTGATGTATTTCACAATCACAATCATCGCAATAGGTGTCAACTTTGAGTGTACGATTTGTAGCATATTTTCTGCCATGATGCTCGTTTTTTTATAACTATACTTGCAACTTCTTCTTGTTTTATGCTTATATTCGCCATCTTTTGTTCGTTGTCTTTATCAATGTTTTCGTTTTCAACAGTATTTACTAGGTATCTTATTACTTCCTTTTTGAACTGCGTAATCGTGATATAACCTTCTTATATAATGCAAAAGCATTTACCATGAAAGATGTTAAGTAAAAGCTCAAATGCAATTTTCCTGTACCATTTTACAGATCTACGAAGAGGATTAGAATACGATCCCATTTGATCGGAGAGATCTACAGAACTTTTGCCCTGATTGTAATCTATTATGATTTTAGGTATATTATCTACATTTCTAGGTCCATTTCTTTTTACAATTTCAGTGTCATGCTTTGCAGACAGCATAAGTAGTTCTCTTTGATCTTTCCACTTTAGTACTGTTATCCCATCCTTGTTCCCCATGTCCACAATTTCACCTCTTTTAAGTTGTTTATTTACAATATCCTTTGGTAGCCCTTTACGGTTTTTTCGTATTATGCCAATGAGGTGAGTATGGCAATCATGCATTCTTTTAGCCAAAGATAAACTGGTATACCACTTGTCTGTCACTAAAGTTCTGCCGACTCTGATAATATCTTGGGTAAGAAATGTTACGATAGCTTCTGGAGTTACTCATTCGCCATTTCATTTTCCTTTGTAAATCTTGATATTATATGTGTAGCCTGTGCCTGAACATAACTTAAAAAGGTTGATACCATGCCTTTTCGATTTTATGTATTATTTTATCGACAATCTTCCTCTAAAAGGCAACATAGTCTAGTCGACACATACGTATTCTTCGGGAGTATAAAGGTCTTTATAGTTCTTCAGGACTTTATCTAATAGGTGTTTTATTTTAGCAAGTTGGTCTTCAGCAATAGATTGATTATTGTCTGCAAAATGAACTGTTTGGAATAAAATTTTAAAGCGATTACAGCTTAGTACAGAACGAGGAAAGTGTATGTTCAGTAATGAATCCGCTGACCAGAGTCATCCAACGCAGGCAGTTTAACTAGTCGCATCCATGCCACTAGTCCTAAGAAATGTCTTATTTTAGATTTAGTTGTTGGTACCCTAACTAAGATAGCGAGAATTATTACTTGCATCCATTGCCATGCCAAAGCCGCAACTTCTGGTTTTATTCTAGAAGGTATGGTAAAAGGTGGAATGGCCCTGTAATCTCTTGCTACTAGCCCCCATCCCCTCCATAGTCTAAAAATGTCGGCGCCAGCATTTCTGATGAATCAGACTCCCCCGAATTCCCAGCTTCGGGTTTGTTTGGGTTAGGGATGCAGATGCTGCTATGAATTGAGTCGTGCTGACATCATCACATGATGGAATCGATAACTTTGGTTTACTTTTTGTTGCTCTTGCTGGTTTATATAAATCATTGTCCGAATCGTCTTCTGAGGAATCAGATGGTCGATATGAATCGCTATTAGAGCCTGGAAAAGCCTCTATGAGTGACTCGTCTGAATCTGAATCAACAGAATTGTTCGCAAGATCTTCTAATTCTTTTTGTGTAAGGGGTATTTTAGACATCTAAAATTAAATTAATTTAAAATTATCACAGTATACAAAAAAAACTGTAGTATTATACCATACCATATAGCTAAAATTTTATTTATCACTACAGAGAATATCAGCAAACAGCAAGTCATACAAAAAAAATCAAGTCAAGAATCTACGTTCAGAATTAGTTCCACATTGTACATTTTTTATATTATCAGGTCAGATATTTACCCAGTAATTTTGATAGCACTTAATTAATTATTATATCTATTTAGATAATTAATAGTGAAAACCGACAATATGATACAACACTTAATTTTTTAAATCGTTTTATATAAACGAACTGAGATTTATATCTAATTATCTACTATATTTAAAAGTTGTATGTAATACAACTCTTTCGGCACACAAATCAAATACGAAGTAGAGTAGAACTAATTTATTAAACTGAAGAGTTTAATATAATTCGTATTTCAAAGGGGCACTGTATATCGAAACAATTGTAATACAGACACTTTTTAATAGAGTCGAAATTTAGACATACCTCTTGGTTCGTTTATTTTATATATAAGAAAAAGGGATGAGGAATGTAGAATGAGTGTCAATACGTAAGTGGTTAAAGCTCTTGGCCGTGAGTGTGTTTTGATAAACAAAAATTATTAGTAAAAACATTTTATGTATGAGAAGTATTTCTAGATAGTGAATGTTTTTTTATTCATTCAGAACTAGATTGTCCACCAAACTTCAAATCACTTGTTTGTTGTAGCTCATCATCAGAAGAAATGTATGATAAAATGTTCATCAATTTCTGCAGACTCTACGATCAAAATCATTTCCTGATAAATGGTGTCCTAAGCTAAAGGGATAAATTTCTGTAGTGCTGATAAACTGCGCTGATAAATGTGCTGATAAACTGCTGTAGTGTATTCCTTAGTGTTTTTTTTTTGAGATATGATCGATCAAGTTGCTGGGGGACGTTTATGATGTACCACTATCTTTAGTCCTTAATTTCGTTTTTTTGGATACGGGACGATTTTAAACTCTTTATATTTCGAATATAAATTGTCGAATTTTTCACGGTACTGTAGGCTTAATTGAAGTGCCCCTAATTAAATGACAAACTTCCGAATATGTCCTATTAGAATCACCGAAACGAACAATTACAAAGTATTACTGTCCAACCTAGTACCAAAGAAAACAAACTTTGCTTTAAATCGAATCACATTAAATCGAAAGGCCATGAATGAGTTATTAAATTTGTATCAATTCTTGTTCAAAATTGTCGATATCAAATATTAATATTCAAGTTCTCAAGATTGAAGATCGTCGATTTGTGCTTATCTTATTCGTATTTCCTATATCTCATGCTTTGGAACTTCTAGCGGTAAAAAAATCGTGTCAGTCATGACAGTTTGTCATGATTATTTCAATAATCCTAATGTGGCCTTGACCTTCAGGTTTTTTTCCATCCGTTCTTATTTGGGTCTTAACTTTCCAGTTTCTGATTCTCAGCATTATGACATCTTTACTTGCCTATTGGCATATTTAGTTTTTGGTCTGTTTCTTGATTTTTTACTCCCTTTTCATTTTTATTGTTTATATGAATAACAGAAATATTTCATTTGTACTTCCGCGTACCTGTGTTCGTTTCAAATCAGCCGTTGCTATCGCGTCGAGGAGAAGTACTTCCCAGGACCGGTTTCTGGCCTCATATCCGTCGTCAACTTAGCTCCAGTCTGACGCAAGGAGACAGCTGAATAGAAACGAACAGAGCCAGACCAAGTGAACTGGTCATATTGAAGGCGGGTCGCAATCTTATGCAACTCGGGCCATCCTATGGTGAATGTTCGAAGCAGTCGGAACTACGCGATGCATTTTTTCCGCAACCTTGGATGTACATATAAGGTATGCTCAAAAGATAGCGTAGTGGGACCGTGGAGAGAGATATTTGAATAACAGAAATATTTCATCCGTACTTGCACGTACATCTGGTCGTTTCAGATCAGCCGTCGCCATCGCATCGAGGCAAGTACCTTCCAGGACCGGTTTTTGGCCTCACAGCCATCGTCAGCTTGACTCGAGTCTAACGTCAATATGGCCAGTTGAATTGGTCTGGCACTGTTCGTTTCTATTCATCTGTCCCCTTGCGTTAGACTTGCTTATTTCTCAGGAGTGAGTCTCTGCAGCATCACTGAACATTTATTTCATTTTGCTATTATGTCCTTAACCCGCGCTTCCATTCCATATTTGTCTATGAGGGTTGCGCCAAAGTAGTGTTGTTTCTCCTACTTTAGGTTAACCTTTTCTTGCTTCTCTCATTAATCGTTGGGTTACATTTCTCATTTCTCCCAATTCTCGTATTACGATTGTTACATCGTCGACGAAGGCTAGACATTGTTTTTTTTTACCGCATATTAGTCTCGTTCGATCTATCGAACTTCTCTTCAGCACAGATTACAACACTAAATTAAACAAGCAGGCAGACAACGGATCTCCTTGTTTGAGGCCCGATCTTACCTTGAAGAGTTTTGAATATTGGGCGTTGGACATCTATAAAGAATATGTGCATATTTAAAACTTGTCAATCAATTATTAGTTTCCTGCAGCCTATTTTTACTAATATTCTTTGATCCCTGTTCTTTAGACATATCCTCATTTATGAACACTGGACTTTATCCATAGTCCCTATCTTGTTTTATATTTCTTCCACTTTCTTTTATAAATCTGTTTTCCTCTTTCAATGTTTTATTTTCTTCTAAGATTTTGTTAACCCCCGCTCTAAATTCGAACAGTGATCGGCATATGAAATAATACGTAATAGTTTAAGATTTACCCTCCTATAGTACTTGTCTCCCAGAGGGCGGTGGTGCAAAGCGTTTGGAACACTCCGTCAGTGACCAAGCAGCGGAAACACCAAGCTTTTGCCTACGAAAACCTTATCCCATAAACCAGATGTGCAGCTTCGGTTTTATTTTAGAAAATAACATAGGGTGGTTTGGAGGGCGCGAACGCAATCATCCAATTGGTAATCGAGAAATCACTTGCCGATGAACGAGGCAGCCGAGACGAATCCTCACTCAGCTCAGTGCGGCCATCTAGTACGCAGGTAAGACTGTAGAGTAAGAGGGTCCGGTCTCCGGCCAGAGGTTGCCTCGAGTAACGGTACAACTGCCATTGTCTCCCTACACTTTATAGCTCGATTATAGCGAAACGCTCCTCCTATTTGGCCTTGCGGCCCCATTCGTTAGCACTGAAATTTCTGTGCAGTGGAAAAACCTTTAATATTCACGAAAAATTTCCTAGTATTTTCTCTTAAAATAAATTAAATAATAAATAAAAAATAATATATAATAAAATAAATTAATATTTAAAATATATACACATTCAAATATTCTAAATTGCGTGTAGCTATTAAGCAAGTCTTAAGTAATAAGTCTGACATAAAAAATGGGGCAAGTATCACGCTACCGTTTCGTTTTGGCGCCATTATTTTTTGGTCATATTTATCACAGTTTGTTTAGCTGTTGTGAAGTGCAGGCGTGCAGTTTTATTACAGATATAAATACACGCTAAAAAAAACAATAAAATGATTACTGTTTAAATTTAAAAAAATCACTTATTTATGAATTTAAGCAAAACGGCAATTTATCGTTTATTGAGGACAATTGAGGATAGGCCCTACAACAGAGCTCCAAAAACAATGCGAAGCCCTGTAAATATTGCACTTGCGGAGTTCCTAAAACATCGATTTAATAATGTTGTGCATAATTGGGAATTAATTAAGTGGATTAAGTCGAATTTAAAGCAACGACTTGCACAATTTTTCATATAAGATTCAAATTGTTCAAAACCTATTTCCTACAGAGAATTATAAGCGATTAGAATTCTGTACTGCATCATAAACTACTTTCGTCAATTTGACAATTTTCACGCAAAATTGATTTGATGATTACGGATTATTTTTATGGGGATTTTTAAAGAAAAATCTGCTGAAATCGCTGCATTAACACCAGATATCTTCTCTCTACATACCCATTTATCAGCTGCATTCCCAAATCCCGTAAATATTTTTGCCTTTTTTCAATAACTATTTTATTTGCTCTCAAGCTTACCAAGACGTTTATTCTTACAATATCTAAAAGACGAAAAAAGACCATCTGTAATTTTTGTCAAAGGCCATCTGTTATTTTTTCTTGACGTCGAATACATTTTTGCTTTTTTGTCAGCAAGCAGATCCATTAAAACAAATGCTATCTGAATGTTACGGACCGCGTGAAGGGGATGAATAGTATTTTGTCTACATGGTGAGCCTATAAGAAGCTAGTAAAGATCCGAAATACTTTTGAGTAGATGTAAAATTTTATGACTGAAAATGTATCAAGTGCGATTGGTTCAACGCCGCGCGACCGTTTGAAAGTTAAAAATGTTTCAATAATAACTATAGGAAACACTCAATTCCGGAAACTTGGCCTTGGACAATTTTATGCATTGTACAGATATCAAACATTTCACATTCATTCATTCAGAAAATTATATTCGCGGCTGGTGAACTGCGCTGTTTTACAGAAAGAAAGAAGAAATATTAGTATATAATATAAAGTATGTGACATACTTTTTATTATGTATGTCACATACCCGGCACAGCGATTCTTGAGAAGGATTTCCCTCTTGTTCCTTCTGTCAACGATAGAATTCTAGCAAAAATAATGAACTGCAAGCCGTTCACTTTAACCCTCATACAGGTCTACGCTCTAAGAAGTCAATTAACTTAAGAAGTAGATGAATATTATGGAAATCTTGAAGAAACTATCCGTACAATTCCAAGTAAAAAAATCATGATTATACGTCGATATATCAAAGGCAAGGAGGGTAAAACATTGTCTGATAATCATATCAGGAACATTGTTGGCAAATACGGATTGAAAATTGGAAATGATAGAGACGAACGACTTATAAATTTATGCATAAAACAGTAGTTGGTAAACGCCAACACTTTCTTTTAACATCATATTGGTCCTCTGGACTCATGACATTTCCCCGATGGCAACTACAGAAATCAAATTGATTATATTTTCATAAAGTCTGTATGGCGATCATCAATATGGAATACTAAAACCTTTCTTGGAGCTGAATGTGGAAGTGACGACAAACTACTCTATTCTAGACTTCATTTAAAATTGAAAGTACATCCAAAAATGTCATCTATTAATCACTAGTCCAGCATATTTATGAATTTTAAGAGAAGATTTGCAGAAAACTGCAACTCATTTGAATGCCTAATAGCATAACATATTCCGAGTCTTGGCATAGGCACAAACCATTATTGCCGATGACTGATGCCGTTCTTGATTTAATCGAAAAAAGCCACCTTAAATATTATAATAAATCCAGAGATTTTGCAGGAAAGATAAAAATGATCACATCAAAAAGACTTCGAAAATTCCACTCACATGCTAATTCAAACAACACCAAAGACCTCTATAAGCTTTATAAGTCTGTGAAGAAAATAACAGAAAAATATACGCCATGTACATGGATAAAACAAAATAAAAATAACAGATACCGATGGCATTTTAAAAGAATGGAAAAAATATTGACATTTTTAAGTGTTGTTTCGAGTGAAGAGTCAAAGTTCCAGTTGGAAAGATTTTGACAACATATATATATATATATATATATATATATATATATATATATATATATATATATATATATATATATATATATATATATATGTATATTACAGAAATCTTTCACCCTTTCTCCACGAGGTGCCACCGATCGCCTTCACCGAACCGTCAACCATGCGACGTCACGTGTCTCTCGGGACCGGTTTCTAGCCTTTCAGCCGTCATCAGCCGAGCTCTAGACGAACGCAAGGAAAGCAGTTCGGAGAGACGATAGGGGCCAGACCAGATTAACTGGCCATTTTAATGACGGGTCGTGATCGCACACAACTCACGCCATCATACGGCGAATGCTCGTAGCAGTCAGGACCGCTCGTAACATTCTGCCTGGAACCTCGGGTGTAGTACCAGGTATGCCCACAAGGTAGCGTAGTGTAACGGAACCGTGGAGGGAAATATTACAGAAATCTTTCACGGTTAGGCGAAGGCGATCGGTGGCACCACGTGGAGACGTGGAAAAAAAATACAACCAAGAGAACAAGCAGGATGGATTCAGAAGTGGATTAAGTACAATGGATCACATCCAGGTTGTACAGCATATGTTAACCTATTAGGATCGATATATGATAGATCTTCAGCGACAATTTACCTTGATGATCTTGAAGTTGGAATTAATGTAGAGCGAGGTATACGGCAGGATGATGCAATATCGCCTATTCTTTTCTCTGCCTGCCTTGAAGAAGTATTCCGTAATCTGGATTGGGTAATAAGATAGGTATAAGGATCAATGGTGCAAACTTAAACCATCTTAGATTTGTAGATGATATTGTTTTCCTTCCACAACACCCAGAGGACCTGCAAAGACGCATATAAGAGCTGCAAAGGGTTGGCGAACTATTTGGCTTAAAAATAAACCTGAAAAAGAGTCCGATTATGTTCAATAAATTTGCGACGACAAAACAATTTCAGTTTTAGGAAGGCATTTGGAGATTGTGGACCACTTTATATATCTTGGGTAAAGGATTTCAATGGAGCGGGATACGACCCGGGAGGTGGAGTGGCATGTTAAATTTGACTAGCGAACATTTGGCAGGCTTAACATACTGTTTAAGAGCAAACTCCCAATTTACCTGAAAAGAAAAGTCTTCGATCAGTGTATCGTTGCCGGTTATGGCATACTGAAGTGAAACCTGGACACTCACATCGCATTCAATTCAAAAACTTCGAGTAGCGCAGGAATGAAGGATGTATTCTTGGCATTGCAAGACGAGACAGAAAGCCCTGCACACGTATCAGAGAACAAACGAAAGTGTGTGACATCATTGGAAGAGTAGAGCAATTGAAACGGGGATGGGCAGACCATCGAGTGAGGCGATGAAACGATAGACCAAGGCAATCCTAGAGTGGCTACCGTTTAGTCGCAAACGTCCACGAAGAAGACCGAAAACACGATGGACTAATGTCATCGTTAAGTATATTGGACCCGAGGGGCAGAGAAAAGCACAGGAGCGTGAAAGTTGGAAGCATGCTCAAGAGACCTTCATCCTGCAGTGGACCGACACGGGCCCCTTTACCACGTCAAGATCTGATGCTCATATATATATATATATATATATATATATATATATATATATATATATATATATATATATATATATATATATATATATTCAACAAAATCCGAATTGTGCATGGTTAAGTATATACCTTCTAAACCAATATACAATTATAGTGGTATTGTGGAAATTTTCTCTAGAATGTTTTAAACAAATCCTGATTTTGTTGCATACTATTTCTTGGAAAATATGTTAATAGCGAAATAACAAAAAATAATCGACAAAATGCAAGCTTTATGCTCTATTATTCAGAATTTTCATTATTTGACCTTAGATTATTATATAATGAATGTTGTTTATTTACAGAATGGACAACATCAAAGGCATCATTCATCTCCAAGAGGGTCCGTTTATTTCCACTGGTACCACTACAATGAATCCATCTTTACTTTATCCCGATTTACAATCAAATTCAACCATCCAGAAAACTGAAATAGAACCATTACAAATCAAGGAAAAAAATGATGATAGTCAAGTAGTTGTTGAGATATTTTTTCAGAAAATAACTTTAAGGCAAATCAAAACACAGGTATGAAGAAGAAAAAATTCTTTCAATTCTGATAATACCTAACCAAATTAAAATTATTAATCACTGATAAAATTGCATTTTTATCTACCGTTCTCTAATATAATATACCGTTAGTTGAAATAAAGATTTAATAAATATATTGGGTATTTAATCAAGGAAAGGAATTGATTGATTCGTGCGTTACTTTCTGACCGTACATTTTAACTATGTGAAAGAAAGCACTTCACCTTTGTTTTCGATTACTATATTTGATAGAGTAATATTTGGCGTGCCGGCCATTTCGTAGTAACAACTACATCAAGACGCTTGAAAATC
This sequence comes from Cosmopolites sordidus, assembly GCA_031761425.1. NCBI lineage: Eukaryota > Metazoa > Arthropoda > Insecta > Coleoptera > Curculionidae > Cosmopolites > Cosmopolites sordidus. The sequence continues at coordinate 654,530 of JARFXV010000054.1, forward strand.
AATGTGGATGGATGAATTATGATGGATATAATTCTATTAATATAATCTAAAACAATTAGCTTTCTTTCACATAGTTTAATCAAGGAGGGCTTTTTACTTTTAACTTTTTGTTTTACTTTAAATATAAAAAAAAATATTATATATTAGGCAATACAAATAGATCCCGAAAGTATATTTGAAGCTAAGAAATGATAAGGAAATCAAAATTAAAATAAAACATAAAATATATGGTTACACCATGTGTGCGTCAAATACTAGTCTATTACACCTTGTAATATTCGCTAACCGACACATGGCTGGTGTGGACCAAATACATTATTTTTAATGTTGTTATTATCTCCTGGAAATCTATAAACGACTGAATATTGGTCGACAAATTTTTCGCAAAAATTCGAAAAATCTCCATAATTCAATGTTACGCACCTACTTATGTTTCTGACCCAGATGAAAAACAAAATTTCTACGATAATCTCTCACGTACTGTACAAGAAATAGCAATAGCTGACATCCTTATTGTAATCGGGGATTTAAATGCAAAAATTGGAAACGATAATACTAATCTGGAAAGTGTAATGGGTAAACGCGGACTGGGTGAAATGAGTGAAAACGGTGAATTTCTCACAAATTTTTATTCAACTTACAACTTACTGATTGTTGATACTTTGTTCTATCATAAAAGAGTTCACAAAATAGCCCATGTCTCACCTGATCAAAGGACCGAAAATCAAATTGATCACATCATGATTTCAAGAAGATGGAGAACTTCGCTACTGGATGTGCGAAACAGAAGAGGTGCAGACATTTCTAACGACCACCACCTTCTAACGGGTTGCATATGACTGAAACTTGCAACAAACACCTGTAAGCCAAATGCTCTTGGAAGGGGAAGGTAAAACATCAGAAAATTAGCCACAACACAAGGAATAGGAAGTTACAAACAGATGTTGAAAAGAATATTCAGTTACCTCTGGAAAATAAGAATTGGGAAATAATTTCCAATATGTTAAAATAAACTGCAGAAACCACCGTGGGAAAGGTGAATAATCAGCGAAAGAATTGGATAATCGAAGAAACGTGGGAGCTTATTCAGAGAAAGGAAAAATAATACAGATACAATGCACAGAACGGAGACTTGAAAGACAGGAAGCATATAGAGAGTTATATTAGGTTGTAAAATGGTTTGCACGTCATGATAAAAGAGCATGGGCTGAACAAATGGCTCAAGAAGCACAAAGCGCTGCTACAAACAGCAACACCAGACAACTTTATTAAATAACCAAAAAACTATCAGGTAAGAGGAGCAACGGTGCACGACCCGTCATAGCATTTTCCGGGCAAGGGCTGACCACACTCCCAGAACAACTCAGTCGATGGAAGGAACATTTTCAAGAGATGTTGGGTGGACTACTTAAAATCGAACAAAATAAAGAACAATGGGGGCAGAACAACAAGAAGAAAACACACAACTTCCCATTAACTGTGCCAGTAGTAGAGAGGGCGGGGTTCTGGGACACTTTAGTGCCTTTTTGGCCACGCGAAAGTGGGTCCCCAAAAATTGGGGGGCGCACTCCCCGGTGGTGGTTGGTGTCCGGGGTGCCCCATTCCACCTACCTGGTGGTGTCTTCTGGGGGGCCCCATTCCGTTGTCGTCGTCATCGGTCACCTGACCAACGAGACGTCAGCTGACCAGCAGCAGCCGTGCGTAACAGAGGGATGAGCCTGGCCGAGCCTCGTCTGTTGGGAAGGGTGTCAAAAGGGCCTTAACATGGGGGTACTTTTTAGGGGTGGTATTTAGGGGTAGTTTTTGTATGACAAAATAAAAATATTATGTGCCAAATGGGCCTTAATAATAGTATAGATGAAAAAAAGTTTATGGTGCCGAGGGGATTGGAACCGTGAACGGTCCGCGCCAAAATCCAATGCCTTAACCAATATAGCTAAACCACTTACCAATGTAAAATATGTATCGCTAAGTATTCAAGCAGATTTGTAAACTGTTTGATCTTTCATAAATGTGTCTTATCAAATAAAATTTTCTCTTTGTTTCTATATTTAAAGAAAATTGATCGGGTTGGGGAATTATAAATTAAAATCAAATTAAAACTTATTTTGTAATATATTAAGTAAAACATTAAAATAATTTAGATTTTTTACTTGGTAGAGGACCATCAAATCTTTCATCCCTTGAGTGATAGTTAAAGTGGGCTATATTATAACCCACTTCCTCCATTACTCTATTCCAATATTCTTCGGAACAACTATCAATTAGTTCGGCTTTTGAAAAATGCTCTTCCATATCTTTCCATTCCTCTGCTAAGATTGGCTGGCTTTGGTATATTTTGAAACAGTATGCCATTTCCTCCGTTAGAATTTGTTGTTTCAACTTCTCCAGCTGTTGGGGTGTTGGAATTGGATTGAAGATTAGAGTTTGAAGAAGAATCTAGGAATCAGGCATTTGTTCACTGTGATACAAGTCTAAGGATGATGATGATTGTTCTTGGTGAAGTCTTAAAGACACTGAACAAAAGCAAAAAACTTTGTTGCAATTGTAGCACCATCTTGAACCAGAGACTTGTTGCTTTAATTTTGTTGGAACAATTTTCCTAGCATTTTTATTGCTAGGATATTTAAATCTCGTTCTTAAAAACTGAATACCATTTATTGTTTGCCTAAAAAAAATAATGGAGTATGGTTGTCTTTCGCTATTTAATCTTTCATTTTACCTCTTAGCTTTGCAAACTATTGCTAACCAAAAACAGCAGTAGATTATTAATAAAGGAAAAATATAATTTTTTAATTAATCAAAATAGCCCCATGGTAATGTATTGGGACAATTGTTATTTACAATTCTTTTGTCGTCATAAGGACTTAAACCTGTTTTTATTTGTTGAATAGTAAATAAGTTATGTTTTTCAGATCTAATGGAATTTTGAACCACTTCGAAACTTGTTTTATTAAAAAGACAGTCGTAGTAATCCTCAAATGATATAAATTTTAATGCTGATGATTGAACCCCTTTAGCTTTTTTTGTAACTCCAAAATTTGAAATAATGTTTTCCATAAACATTTTTCTAAGTCCTTGATGTTTTATTTCTTCAGTTTTAAGAGCTATGTCTTCTGCATTTTTATGCAATTTGAAACAGTACATTTTCGCACGCAAGCCTATAAATTCAGTCATTATTGCACCATTGTTTTCATTCTTCATTAATCCCAACACCTTTTTGTTTTTAAGTGGTATATTATAAACGTTATTTTCCGGATAGTCAGAAGTATCGAATTTCATGATATCCTCTAGAATATGACTGTAAATGTCTTCAACTTCAAAATGATATATTAAACTGTCTGTGTCTGTGTATAATAATTTTGAGTTGCAATTAAATTTTTGTTTAATATAATTATAATGAAAATCATATAAAAATAGTTTAGAAATATCCAAAATTGCCATTCCAACATAAATGCTTTTATTAAATTTAATTTTTAATCTGTTCATTTCAATTAAAATCATATTTTTACCAATCACAACACAGCTATGAGAATTTGGTCGCGAAATATAGTAATTAGCTCCAAAATTTCCAGACCATTTAGTCACCAACTTTACATCTCGATGTTTCTTAACATTTTTAATTGTCTTGCCAAATACCGCGTTATTCATTAACTTATAATTATTTTTTGTAAATTCGGCCTTACTTTTTTTTTCTAAGTTCAGTATTTAAATCAATATATTTATACAACCAACGTGACTGCTTAAATTTCAAGCATCTGTGAATTTTATTAATTACAAGACCTAATTCTAAAGCTTGTTTTAAATTTCTATAGTGTATGACATATTTTTTTTTATCATAAAGAGTGGTTAAAAGTTTATTTAAATTAGATGGTGAAGTAGGTGGTACTAAATGTTCAGGACAAAGTGGCAAGTCTTTGTGAAGATCAAACAAGTGCTTAGGATAATGAAGGTCAACTTCAAAAATGTACCCGTATTCACTGTCTTCCTTTAAATCAAATAAATTTGGTTCATTATGAATTGCATCTTCACATATCCACTGAAAGTCTCCTATCGGTAAATGAAAACTCATCGCTGCTCCATACAGATTATTAACATCAAAATACATGAGATAGGAAGATGGATCGTGTGGATTATAATCTGATCCCATGTATTTGTTATTGGCTTTACCGTATCTATTGTAACATTGAGAAATTCCTCCCCGAATACCCTTTTCAATAAACATAATCATATTGATATCAGTCAGTAGTTCTAGTTCTACTTCCGTTATCTTAAGCATGCAATCATATGCATACCCCGGTGCTGTATAATAATGGAGAACATCCAGTTGATATGTGTTTAGACAATCTTTGCAAAAATTTTCAAATATATCCACAAGTAATCAAACATCAGTTTTTAAATAAGTTCAGCATATTCTCCAAGCGTTTTGATATTAAATTTATCCCATACATTACACGCATGGGTGTATTCTTCATCTGATATATCCGAATTATGAATTTTACTAAAAAATTTCTTTTTGGGTGGCAAACAGGTCTCCTGCAATTTATCCCAAGAATCAATATATTCATAAGGAAAAACGCCTTTTCTCGTTACTAAATTAAATTGAGAATCATCTTTGTAAAATAATTTTGTAGTTGTTTTTTGTTCCTTAGTTAAATATGATGTCAATTTTTCCAAACTGCTAAACATAAACCTATATGAATCCAAGAAACGAAAATTAATTTTTGAATTTTTAATAGATTTGGAAAAAGAAATGTATTTCTCCTTATTAATTGGTAGTAAATTGATTGTTCCTTTAATTTCTGTGGAAAGTGCTTTAATTATAAAGTGGCTATCATAGCCTGAGAGATTGTGAAACAGAACAGGAATTATAACCTTTTTTTGAAAATTCAAGTTGCATGAGTTATGAGCGGCACCTCTATAGAATCCAGTAAAATGGCAATGATCTTTTACTTTATAATCGTCGTCGGAAAAGGATTTACAACAGATGTGACATAATTTAGAATGATAAAAGCTTATATTCTCCTCAGAACTTTGCTGTTTTAGTGGAACAGGGTTTAAATATATTAGCTCTGCTTTTTGAGAAATCTTCTTTAGTTCTTTGGTAAACCATTTTACGCACTTTTTGCCACTGTACATTTTAAAGTCACAAAGTGAATCGTCATATGAGCATTTTATATAATATGCGATGCTAAATGGTTTGTGTTTTTGGTATTTCTTACTTTTTGTTACATTAGTTGCTGACTGTTGGTCTTTACATTTTAATAAAATGCTTTCTAAATCTGCATAAATTACAAATGGCAATTTTATTTTATGGTAAAAGTTTTTAAAACTAACTATTTTTTCATGTTCTTGTGGTAAAATAACTTTGGATTTATTTAAATTTTTACAATCAACCAAATGTCTCTTTAAAATCTCATCTGTCTTAAAATGATTATTAACTAATGTTTATTAACTAAACGGCTTAAGTTTTTAATATAAGCAAAATGAAATAAGCGTAATTCATCTTGATCACTATAGTTATATTCATTATGATGTGATACTAAAAGTAAATTAATATTTCTTGACAAAATCATTTTTGCTTAGCATTAATGGTAAAACTTCGTTTTCATTGGAACAAAAAACATTTATTGATAAATTATTCATGGTTCCAAATTTTGGTATATCTTTTATATCAATAGGACATTTTATACCTTTAAATTTTAAAACTTGACTAAAATGAGGATAAGACGTCTTTCTACTAACATTTTTATTTTCTGTTGCTGGATATAGAGCAGCTACGACCGACCAAAGGAAACAATACACATCATAATTTTTTACATTTATAACACTTTTTGTTTTCGTAATAAATTGCGGCAAGTCTATATATGTAGAGAAGCCTACATTTATTGGATTATACATGTTAAAATTAATTTTCAAATACCAAATTTCACATAACGACCAACCACTATCGCGTTCTTGAAATTCCTCTAATTTTATTATAATTTTATTCACAACATTTATCCTATACCAATCGGTCAAGTCTGTTGTGCGATCAATTATATTATTTTTTGTGGAAAAATGTTTAATGGATGTCTCCAAACTTTGGGGTTTTATAAAGAGACCAGTAAATGTTACATTGACTTTTAATAAATAATTTTTTAATTCTTTTTTAGTTCTTAGTGAAAAAATTCTAAAAGCCTTTTTTAAAAATTCTTTGGGATATTTATAGTTGAGATTGGTAATGATGCCTGTTTTAATCCTACCATTAAAGCAACTAACTACATCTACATCTTGCATCTACATCTTGCCATATCAAATTACGTTTGGTTAAGCTTTTGTTAGAATTTAATTTAATTTTGAATCTTTGTAAGTAATTTTTTAAAATTGCAATGTTAGATTCTACTCTAGTGTAACTATTTATATTGACTTTATGTTTAAGTGCCTTTTTCAAAATTAAAAGAGTTTGTTTAAGAAATTTTATATAAAAATGATATTCTTCTTTTGTTTTCAATAATCTACTTACTGTTTCGATTTTTTCAATGGCATCAGCCGAAAGTTGATCCAAAACTTTGTTGCTGTTCATTTTACCTATTAAATCTCTGAAAAACAAAAAGAAAAAAACCCTATAACCTCTTCAAACAGAACATTTCTCAAAACGAATAACCATCCAGTCATGTAAAATACCCTTCCGGCTCGCCACCCACAATATACCAATAAATAAATAAATAAATAAATAAATATATAAACAGAACAATATAATAAAATTTTCATGCACACATTTGTTACCCCCAATAATAACGATTAACCATCCAGGCATTGCCCTTCCAGTGCGCCCAACCCACTATTCAACGATTAACCATCCAGGCATGTAAAATACCCTTCCGGCACGCCACCCACAATGTTTCCAAAACAGAAAAACTTATGCTAAGAGAGAGATTTACTTACCAAAACGACGTCGAGACTGAGTCTGAACTCTTGGTCTGCTCGCGAGCCCAATTTATACTGTGTTTGCTTCGATTTTTTCCTTCAAAACTGCTAACATTGCTTTGTTCATTTAAGCTCACAGTCCAAAATTTATTTCGCGATTACGCAGATTTTTTTGTTTAAAATCATGTTTATACTTTTGCGAATCAGTCAAAGTCGATGATTTTTTCCTTCAAAAATGCTAACAGCGCTTTATTCATTTAAGCTCACAGTCCAAAATTTATTTCGCGATTAAGCAGATTTTTTTTGTTTAAAATCATATTTATACTTTTGCAAATCAGTCAAAGTCGAACACAGTTTTGTTTTGTCGTTCATTCGCAATCTACATATTTTATAACTACTCCTACTACAATGGCATCTTGTCCAACAACGCTGGTCGTCTTCACAGATGATAAAGTACATTTTCCAATTAAACATGCCATATTGGTTGTAAAAGAACTATTTTAGTAAGTATTTAATATATCAATATATGTTTTGTTTTGATTTTTTTATTTTTTTTTTTGGTGTTTTTCTTTGTTTTGCAGGTATGGAGTTAAAGAGATTACCGTGAAAGACGATAAAATATTTATTTCATTAACGTACTCACCAAAAGCGACTACGTTAAAAAGAAAATTCGGAAATCTTCCTGTCAGATATATGCGAACCAAGATCGAAGAAAAGGAAGATTTTAAAATATTAGAGAAAATTGTAAAAAGATACAGATTTAATCTGTTGGATGAAGAAGTCGATCCAACAGTAAAACCTGTGACAGGTATCAAAAGAAAATTGGCAATTGAGGAAGTATTTTCCTCTGAGAACAGTTCAAGTAGTAGCATCAGCAGCAGCAGCAGCAGTACCAGTGATGAGGAGGAAAAACCTTCTCAGAAACAAGAGCAGCAACAACATCAACAACAACAGCAGCAGCAAACAGATAAAGATTCATAAAAATCAAAAAGAAAACAGCCACAAAAGAAACACAAAACAGCAGCAGCAGCAACAGCGACAAATTGAAGTGTAACAGCAGCAACCGCAACAGTCACAGCAGTAGCAATAATTAGTATAAATTTTAATTAATTTTGTTCTTGTATATGGGTAAATTTAAACTTCTGTTCTTACAATGCTAGTTAGAGGGTTGTACTTTATCGTGTAAAATTAGTAAATAGGCACACGTATTTGCAGGAATATTTTTGTTTGTTTCAAATTCCAATCGAATATCCACTGTACCACTTTTTAGTGTGTCCGTTTGATAACAGCAATCTACCACCACTAAAGGTGCAATTTCACTGAATTTTTCCAGAGATAAACACGGTTGTCCAATAGTCTTGTAATAGTAGGACTGTTGAAATCTGGCATACAAAATAGCCCATTGCTTCATATTAAAATTCACATTTAAATTGTCATATGGATATATTTCAGAATTAAGATAAGCTTTAAAATTGGTTAGGTTACAGTGATCAAAATGACTCATATTTTGAGCCAGTTGATTTTTTCTTCCTGTTTGGAAGCCAAATATAATGAATCGTGGTTTTTCCAACTGATTTACAGACTTTACATTCCATATGTATTGCATTGTTTGTTGCAAAAGAGGGTATTCGTGTAATTCCCAGCAACGAAATGCTATAGTCAAATCTCGACCGTTTTCAATATGACTTAACAAACTAAGTTTCGCTTTATCGTCCACCTTAATATGTTCAACTTTCCAAGCGACTCTGTCAATACGAATACTAGGTTTTTCTCCAACTTTTGTAGTTTTTATACAATTGCTATCAGAGAAACTTCTAATGAGCACCAGTTCTTGACGAATATTTACAATAACTTTTTTAAAATCTTCAAATACACCCATTAACGTTTTCAGGGGAATACAAACGTTAAAAAATCCAATTGAATCTAAAACTGTTGGGGTTTCTAAATGGTTCCAACCAGCATTGTGGTAACGTACACAATCATGTTCGGTAAAACTAATATTCCCTTTCATAAGAGACGTTATACCTGGATTGCGTACACGATCCACTACAGCACCCCCCAATTCGTATCGAATTTCATCAAACAAAAAGGCCAATGCATTATTCACCAATTTAATGCTATCACTTTGCTTTCCATTTTCATCAAGAATATTACCTTCAATTTCAAGAAAACTTTCAGCTGGATACATATAGATATCTTGGGTCTGTATAGGGATTCTTATTTCATCGGACTTGTTCAAACTTGTATTGGCATATGGTAAATACGTATGGTATTCCTTGTTTGTAATCGAATGGTCACTAAAAGCTTTTTTTCCTATATTCAAAATATTCATTATTTTCCGGTAGTCTCTCTGCCACTGCTACAGGAACAAATTAATACTATTCTTATTAGATTGGTACGGAAAACTAATCGAAATCGACACCAGAATTTCCAGAAATGTTTTGTTCTTTTACCAATTTTGATGATGATGATGATGGTGATTACACTTTAAATCCCAACGATTCCAAAAAAAGTCTGTTTGTCAATGTTAACTGTTTGAAATTCTTACTAGAACTGATACTTTCTCTCCCTGGTTGGCTGTTTATAGTGAAATAATTATATCGTAACACCATTAATGTTGGATCGGTCTCAGATGCACTCTTACCGTTATGAGCTCTCTATTGAAATTAACTAGATTTCCATCCTGATTCGTTATTTTTATAATAATTTCATCTAAATACCTTGTGTTGATTGGTAGATAAATGACATTTGAAGGTATTTCCACAATTTTATAACCATGTGGCACTGTTGGATAGAACATGTGTAGTATGTGTGATGGTTTGTTATTAGTATACGAATTTGTCACTAGATTACATTCACAACAGACTGCATTTACCTTACTAATATTTATTGGATAGTCTGAGATATGATTTTTATTAGCATTCAATTTACGCTTTTCAAAACCAAATATGTTTGCCAACGAATGGGGTTTGTCAAAATGCACTTCTTGAGTTGCCTTTATCTCACATCGTAGTGTATTTTGATTGGCTTTAATTTTAATAAATTCAGTGCTGTCTTCTTCTTCTTCCTTTTTCTTCTTCTTACGCACAGGATGCAGAATTCCTTCATCATGATCATCATCATTTAATTTTTTAATTTGGTTACTAATACGTCTACTACTGCTGCTACTGCTGCTGCTACTAATACTACTATCCGGTGAAGGTAGTAGTAGTTGAGGCTTTACCATCGTCATATGATCGCTAATTCTTTTTGAAATATCTTCAATGCGGTACATGCTGCTGCTGCTGCTGCTAATACTACTATTTGGTGAAGGTTGTAGTGGTAGTTGAGGCTTTATCGTCTTCACATAATCGCTAATTATTTTTGCAATATCTTCAATTTCGTACGTTCCTTCTGGTATCTCGATAGTAGAGGTTCCAAAATAAAAAATGTTATTGGAACTATCTACATTTGGAATTGTATTGTACGATACAAAATTAATCAATCCCAATTCGTAATTTTCCGTTTCTTTTAATAGTATTGGAGGATATAACTGTAAGCTTAAAACTGATTCACGACTCGACAATGTAAGAATGTAAGAACCCATGTTTATAAGTCAAATGTCTGAGAAAAACTACCTCTTTTTGTTGTTGATGTTGTATGACATTAGTAAAGGAAACAAAAAAAAATGTAGATGACATCATTTATTTAAAAATTTCAAACACAAATGACCACAATTATAACTATTAAAAGTCTGATAAACATTATAATTAAAAGTAATATCAACGGGTCCGCTGGATTTGAAATATTGCATAACTTCCAGGGAAGGTCTTAAATTTCCAAAACTGTCAAAATACACAAAATACTCAAATCCACATTTCTCATAAGCAGTCCAATGTGTTCCTGATCCATTACTATTATCTAAATTAATTATTCCCCGCTCGTAGGCAGCTGGTTTGTTTGGTAAAGAAACCCGCATATACACAACTTGGAAATTGGGTATTTTCATTTGCTTCGCATACATGATCAAATCCAAATTTGATAGCGGTCGATTTGGTAAAATTATCGGTGGCATCGTCATCGTCCTCGTCGTCGTTGTTGTTGCGCTGGTCTTAAAAAAACACCCAAACCTGCTTAATATGGTTTCAATTATGGATTATGGATTATGGTTTCAAAGAGACCTTTACCCATTGCGATTGCTTCCATTGTTTCATTATGTCGTTGATTTTCTTCCAATTGCCGTTTTGCATTTCGAGCATCATTAACTGCTTTTGCAATTCCTGCAGTTCCACCGCTCAGAGCGCCCAATGCACTAAGACCTGCAAATATTGGTATTAACGGTAATATTCCACCCGTTTTTGGAATTTGGATTACACGACCACTCGGTTTAATTCCTTTCCTTTTCAGTTGTTTTGCAGCACTCAAAGCCAACTTAATTGCATCACTTAAATGAATGTCATTTTGCACATTTTGAATTGATTGTTTAACTTTTTGCATTAATTTTAAACACTTTTTCAAATTTTGATTGTTTAAACCCATACCAAGTTTCACTTTAGCTTTCATTACACCTGCAACACCGAGAGCAGACAACCTTTCTCCAATGGACGCTTTTTTCGACTTAACCAATTTCCAAGCTTCCTTTGCTAATATATCATCAGCTTGGTGACGAGCTCCGAGATCTTTGTTTTGAACGTACGCAATGTCCATGTTGCTTACAGCTTTCGTCTAAAGTATTCACTCCTTTATCACGAGTCTCAAGTCTAGTACCAGGACCACAAAAATTATACCCCGGTAGATGCAGTTTAAATGGTAATTTATTTATCATGTTATTCACAAAACCCATCGCTACATAATATTTCATTGCAACAGCAGAAACACAACTGACTATAAATAAACGATTACCCGACTTTTTAAGTTAGTTATAGTGTGCTTTTTAACTTGTCAATATGAAAATAATAAAACGTAAACAAGTCATCGTACAAAAAGCATGGACCTTTATTTCCATCTACTGTGCGTTGCATTATAGTGGGTCCTTCAAATTGTGGAAAAACTAATGTTATGATTTCATTGATAGAATACGAAAACGGATTAAAATTTCAAAACTTTTATGTATATTCTCGATCGCTTTACCAACCAAAGTATGAATACCTTAGTGAGCTTTTAAAACCCATCAAAGGAATCAAATATTACGCTTTTAGTGCTAGTGACAATATTGTACATCCATCAGAGGCCAAACCTAATTCCATTTTTGTATTTGACGATGTGACCTGTGATAACCAAAACGTGATTCGTGAATATTTCAGTATGGGTCGCCACAATAATATTGACTCATTTTATCTGTGTCAAACGTATGCAAAAATCCCCAAACATCTAATTCGGGATAATGCTAATGTACTTGTTCTTTTTAAACAAGACGCACTGAATTTGAAGCATGTATTCAATGATCATGTGGGAACTGACATGACCTTTGATACATTAAAAAAGATATGTTCTCGGTGTTGGCAAAAACCGTATGGATTTTTTACAATCTTTAAAGACGATGACCTTGAGAATGGACGCTACCGCATGGGATTCGATCACTATATATGTTTGTCATAGAGTGGAATCGTTTCAGAAGTGTCTTAATCAGATAACTGATTACAGCCGTTCAAACCTGTGCAGAACCGGATCAAAATCAGTTCAAACCTGATCAAAACCTGATTAAAAACCTGTTCAAAAGCTATTTTTTGTTTAATAATAATGAAGCTTGCTGAAAAAAATTAAAAATAATATTATTACTAAAACGAAAATTTTTTTAAAATAAATTGACTGTTTTGAAGCAAGGTGAACTAGCTCAAGAGCAAATGTTTTCACCTATTACCAAACATTTACAAAATATCCAAAACGAACTAAAAGTTAAAACGCCTGGTGTACAGCAGCAGCAGCAGCCAAACAACAACGAAAACTCAGAAGCCAATTTGCTTGTTGACAAGGGTGATATTAAACAGGAGGAGGAGGAACAATTTTATTGGGAAACACCAAAGCTTTCAAGAAAAAGGAAATTAGCGTCTGTACGTAGCATGTCTCCATATGATATTACTAAAGAAGATAATCCAGAAGACGTAAGCACTGAAAAACAATCAATATTAGATGCAGTTGATGAATATGAAGGGAGTGATAACATAGATAAGAGTGAAAAATTTGATAAATTAGCTCGAGAAGCATTAACAGAATATTTGGAACAATATGACACACTACCAAGAAAATACATTTCAGCTTTACGTAACGATACCGAACATGAATTTGATCACAAATACGGAATCCGGTTTTATCCTGAAACGGAGAAGTTTTACATTGGGGATTCTCAAGTGAATATTGATGGAAACGATGTCATTGTCAAGAATAAACGATACAAGGGAACTCCAGGGTTATACGAACTTTTATTTAAAAAGAACCCCCTTGAATATACAATGGATGATGAAAAAAATTACAAACACATTGTCTTAAAAACAAATGCACACAGACGCTATTATCAGTCTACTAAGCAAGTTGATGGCAGTAAGTAGAAAAAATATAAACAAATCATAGGACCTTTCGTACTAGGAAAAGGAGTGTACGTCGAAGCAAATAACAACAGAATCGATTATGTTCATTAGGATGATCCAAATGAATTAGTACACCGATTACGCTTACTGTTGGCCTCGCAACAAGCTCGACACACCGAACATATCAACGAAATTGCCTCTATAACTGAAGAATTAAAAGAAGCTGGAATTAGCGCTTAAACATGGCACCTAAGAAGATTATAACTGATACGAAACGACAACTTGTTAACGAGCTACATAGACCGGCTAGAATTAATTTCAAAAGACGAAAAGTAATTATCAAGTCGCTAAATGACCTTTTTCAAGCAGAGCAGAGAAGCAGAAATGATTCCAAACGCAAAAGAATATAATAATTTCAAATATATACTAGTAGTAATAAATTGCTTTTCCAAATTTGTTTGGGCTTTTCCTTTGTAAACGAAAACTGGCATGGAAGTGAGCTAGACAATGGAACACGTTTTTAAGCAGTACACACCAAAAAAATTACAAACAGACATGGGAAAAGAATTTTTTAACAAAGACTTTGAAAAACTCACTAAAAAATATCAAGTGAACCATTATAATGTTTTCAGTGAGAAAAATGCATCTATTGTAGAACGAGTAAATAGAACATTGAAAAATTGGATGTGGAAGGAATTTAATGTACAAGGAAATTATAAATGGCTTAAGCTACTGCCACAAATTGTTCATCGTTATAATAATACATTACATAGAACAATAAAAATGAAACCAGTTGATGTTACCAGCAAGAATGAAAATATGATTCTCGACTCAGTTTACAATAACATTAAAATATCCGATTTGAATACGAAATTTAAAATTGGAGATTATGTGCGAATATCAAAGGTTCGTGGAGTTTTTGATAAGAAATATAACCCCAGTTGGTCTCCAGAAGTATTTATTATTAGAAAAATTTAATTAACGAATCCAACCACATATCTTCTAAAAGACATGCAAAATGAAAATATAGTAGGAGTATTCTATAACGAACAGTTGCAAAAACAAACCTTCATGATGTCTACTTAGTTGAAAAAGTTTTAAAAAGACACAAAAACAAAGTGTTTGTCAAATGGTTGGGATTTTGTGATAAACATAACAGCTGGATTGATAAAACTAATATTGTATAATCCCCTCCCCACTACTCCCAACTATTTTCTCAGTAGAAAAATATTAGTTGATTCTACATACAGTCAGTATAAATCAGAGTGTTGAAGAAGAAGAAGGAGACAAAATGTTGTTTGTTGTTTGTCTTTTGATAAGTTTTACTTTTGGAGTAACATTGGAAAACGATAATCACAGCAGCAGTGATGAGTGTGAATATTGGAAAAATGACTACTACACCTTATATAACACAAGTTTGGATTTATATCAAAATTGCACAGATGAATTAGATAATTGTATTATGTTGTGTGAATCAGAGTTTGCCTTGAACGAAATGTGTCGCAAAACTCTACAGCAGTGTCAAGACTCTACAAAACAATTGACATCATCAGTAAATTATACTAACTACATCAGCTTAACTAGAGAAAATGTTCAACTAGAAACATCACTACTCCATGAAAGGAAAAACCTAGAAGTCTGTAACAACAAAAAAAGAACATATGCAATTGCTCTTAAACTTAACTAATTTAGCGCACGAACTTTGGAAAGCTGAACAGTCCATTGATTTGTGCAACAGAAGTTTTAATGACAATTTTAAACATCAAAAGGAACTTTTTTAAAACCTTAATTCATGCATCGAGAGGGAAGAACTTCTACAAGACCAAAGAAACCGATATGTTAAAAGACTATCCTCTTGTCGTCGTAAGAAAAAGAACCACAACTAAAAATTCCAGACGCACAGATTAAAATTGGCCCGCCACCACCATGTAAAAAAAATCGAAATTATTTTAAGAGAAAATCTGAGATATTGTACAAATAAAACATTTAATTAAATATCATGTGTGTTTTATTTGATAACAACTTGTTTTAGAGAAAATATGATTTTTTTTAAATATCAAAATTGCAGATTTGCATAAATTCACTAAAAAAAACATGTTTAATAAGACAAATTTAATAATTTGCAGATTTGCATAATTTCACTAAAAAAAAATGTTTACTAAGGCAAATTAACAAAAGGTCAAAAGTTAAAAAAAAAGATATCAAAATAACGTTCAATACAAAACATATGTTTGATAAGACAAATTACTAAGCGGTCAAAAGTTCACAAAATCTGATAAAATCTGCTTCTTGAATACTTAGCGATACATATCTTATATTGGTAAGTAGTTTAGCTACATTGGTTAAGGCATTGGATTTTGGCGCGGACCGTTCACGGTTCCAATCCCCTCAGCACCATAAACTTTTTTTCATCTATACTATTATTAAGGCCCATTTGGCACATAATATTTTAATTTTGTCATACAAAAACTACCCCTACAAACCACCCCTAAAAACTACCCCCATGTTAAGGCCGTTTTGACACCCTTCCCAACAGACGAGGTTCGGCCAGGCTCATCCCTCTGTTACGCACGGCTGCTGCTGGTCAGCTGACGTCTCGTTGGTCAGGTGACCGATGACGACGACAACGGAATGGGGCCCCCCAGAAGACACCACCAGATCGGTGGAATGGGGCCGCCCCGGACACCAACCACCACCGGGGAGTGCGCCCCCCAATTTTTGGGGACCCACTTTCGCGTAGCCAAAAAGGCACTAAAGTGTCCCAGAACCCCGCCCTCTCTACCACTTGTGCCTTCGAAAAGGGAAATACAACGAGCTTTAAGAGCATTAAAAAACAGCAAAGCCCCGGGACTGGATAATATGCCAGCAGAATCACTCAAGGCAGACTCTGAGTCGCGTTCTGAATTGTTACGACCCTTAATAACTCAGATGTGGGAATCAAACAATGTTTCCGATGATTGAAAAAAGGGATTAATAATGAAATTACCAAAAAAGGAGACCTACGTATTTGTGACAATTGGCGTGATATATCATTACTAAACACAATAATTAAAGTTACAGCACAAATTATCCTAACAAGATTGGTCGGACATATAGAAGCAGAAATGCGCCCAAGTCAAGCAGGCTTCAGACCGGGTCATTCGTGTACTGATTACATAAATACACAATACTCAACGCAAACAAAACTTCGTATATTTAACAGCAATATTGGGGCGGTCTTGCTCTACTGATGTGAAATGTGGAAAATAACGAAGACAATAACAAAAAACTGCAGGTTTGTATAAATAAATGCTTGCGAAAATTACTGCGCATATTCAGGCCGAACAAGATTCGAAACGAAGACTTGCTTCATCACACAAACCAAAAGAAAATTAAACACGAGATATCACTTCGTAAGTGGGATGGTTTGGGCATGGAAGTCAAGGTTCTGGTGCAAAATAGAACCAGATGACGCGATTTTATTGAAGCCCTATGCTTCGCGTAGGAGTTGGAGAACCATATATATAACGTTACCGAGTTCCTTGTAACAAGCTCAATTCAATTTAATATCATGAACACTAATTCCTGATAAAATCCCATCGATAGACTTAGATCTCCAAAGGAAAAGGTCGGGAAATTGTCCAAAGTCCTCAAAAGAAGGGCTTCGAATTGTCGGTAAGAAAATGACCGTGACACTTCATGAAAGATCCGCAATAGATCTTACCTTTGTGCGCAACATGAATCCGGCAATTATGGCATATGTCAGAAGAAGATTCAGACACGTTCAGTAGTAGCAAGTCAAAGTAAGTACTATATTAAAAGTAAATAGATACATGTAAAGAAGACTCAGTCACATTAAGTGAAAGTTAGTAGATTAGAAATTATAAGTAGATCATAGAAGCAATAAGAAACATAACTATTTTACTATATATTTCCGTTCCGCCTTGGGTAAAAAGAAATTTTATAAAAAAACTAGAGGGCACCCTGTTTAAAACTGAGGCACGAATGCATCATGCTTCGGTCCGTTTTTTTAATTTTTGAATAAAAGACAAATGGAGTTGTAAATTTGCCTAGGTCTAGTCTCATCTCAGAAGTGTAATGTATGACATTTATAAAAATATAGTCGTACAAAATTCAACAACGCGTTAAGTTGTTGAATTATTTTATGAAAATGGGAATTTTATGAATATAAAAATGTTTGAAAAATCGTTCATCTGAAAGCACTATCACTATCAGCAGCTAACTTGAACACCGAAATAATATTTCGATATAAAGTTTATGGAAAACCAAGGTACCAAACCAACGTAGAAAAACATCTCAGAAGGCATCCGGCCTTTCCCAGCCACGAACTGGCGTGAATCAGGGGTGATTCCTTGTCAAATTTTACACTCTTACCTAGAAACATTCACAGGAATTTTAGAAAAACTTTTTTTGCCTAGTACGGAATGCGAACCCGCTCCACATTAACTGCCTTAACGTAAGACTAACGCCTTAGACGCCACAGCTAATATGGCTCCTAATTAAAAAAAAATTATAATATATATATATATATATATATATATATATATATATATATATATATATATATATATATATATATATATATATTATATATATATATATATATATATATATATATATATATATATATATATATATATATATATATATATATATATATTTAATATATATATATATACATATATATATATATATATATATATATATATATATATATATATATTTTATATATATATATATATATATATATATATATATATATATATATATATATATATATATATATATATATATATATATATTTTATATATATATATATATATATATATATATATATATATATATATATATATATATATATATATATATTCTTTGTGGATTTCACCTTGACGTGGTAAAGGGGTTTGAGTAGGGCAATGAAGCTTTGAGCTATGCCGTCTGGAGTCTATGCTCCTGGGAGGGTCACCCCTGGTGGACAGGTCAAAGCGGAGGCCTCAGACTAACATGATCCAAAATCTGCCAACCCGCATTGGACCAGTGTGGCAGATTACGGTCCATACCTTCAACATGGTATTTCAATATGCTGAAATATGACAGTACAACCTCAAACACGGCCCTCATTCCCCGGAGGCCAAGGGGCAACTACCTACGGCAGCGGGAAGACCTGCCCCAAGGCAGAGGGTGCTAAGAATCACCGGGTTAGATCAGGCTGCCATTGGACTTTTGACACTGCAACGTTAAATATACAGACTATGAAAACAGAGGCCCGATTGCAAGAACTGTTAATCGAACTTAACAACATACATTGGGATATTATTGGGCTCTGTGAAACACGAAGAAAGGGTGAAGAGTTAATCAAACTGGAACCAACTGGACACGTACTCTACACTCGAGGTACGGAAAATGGCCGATGTGGCGGAATTGGATTCCTCATCAATCGAAAGCTGAAGGACAGTGTGGTAAAATTTGAAAGTTCATCCGACCGATTAGCCCAATGCGTCATTCAGCTGAATAAAAAGTTTAGGCTTCAAATCGTCCAAGCTTATGCACCAACTATAAGCCATAAAGATGAGGAAATTGAGGAATTTTATGATGATGTGGCCCAGCTTTTATACAAGGAGAAATGTAGGTACAAAATCCTGATGGGTGATTTTAATGCCAGAATTGGAACAACAAGAACAGACGAAAATGCAACTGGCCCATATGGAACTGGTGAGCGAGACAATAGAGGTGACAGATTAGTTGATTTTGCTGAAGGACAAGAACTATATATTATAAATTCATTCTATAAGAAAAATATCAGCAAAAAATGTACATGGAAAAGTCCATCTGGGCTCACAAGCGAAATTGACTACATCATGGCCAACGATAAAACAATATTTACCAATTGTACTGTCCTTAACAATTTTAATGTTGGAAGTGACCACCGAATGGTACGAGCAAGGGTTCGGATTGACTGTCGAAAAGAGCGCGAAAGAATGGTAAGATCAAAGAAGGGCAAGGTGGATTCTGGAAAACTGCTGGAGAGAGGAAGCGATTTTGAGATTGCTTTGTCAAACCGGTTTGCTGCGTTACAAGATCCAGAGGAGGTGGAAATATCAGTTCAATATGAAGAAATCGCCAACAATGTACTTCAAACGGCTGCTTCAATAGCACCAGAAGAAAAATGTCTCAAACAAACAAAAATCTCCAGTGAGACCATTGATTTAATGAAGAAACGGCGAGCAATGAGAAATACAGGTAGTCCTTTTGGCAGGGTCGAGTACACTGAGCTCTGCAAAACTATAAGAAAACGTATCAGAGAGGACACGCGCCGATTCAATATGCAGCTAGTGCAAAAAACCCTGGAAGAAAACAAAGGAATTAACAAAGCTAAACAGAAGCTGAGAAACAAAAGAACGCAAATATATGCTTTAAAGCGTGAGGATGGCACAGTGTGCAGGGCGCGTACCGAAATGTTAGAGGTTGTCAGAAGGTTTTATTCCCAGTTATATGAAGATCAGAGCCAGTCAGGGACAGCAATACCCACGGAAGAACAATATATAATGCCAGATATCCTAGTGGAGGAAGTGAAAAAGGCTATAGAATTGATGAAGAACGGCAAGGCTCCAGGAAAGGATAGTGTAACTGTCGAAATGCTAAAAGCTGGTGGTCGGACGCTACATAAAACACTGGAAAAATTATACTCAAAATGCCTCAAAGAACAAAAAGTACCCGACTTATGGAAAAATGCAGAAGTGATCCTTTTACATAAAAAAGGAGCACAGGAAGATTTAAAGAACTACCGTCCAATAAGCCTCCTATCAGTGATGTACAAAGTTTTCACTAAGATAATTTCTAAAAGAATATTAAAAAAACTGAATGACGCACAACCAAGAGAACAAGCAGGATTCAGAAGTGGATTCAGTACAATGGATCCCATCCAGGTTGTACAGCAGGTCATAGAAAGACACAACGAATACACCATGCCACTGTGCTTGGCTTTTATCGACTACGAAAAAGCATTTGATTCCATCTCAAAGCATACGATAATGGATGCACTGCTTAGCCAAGGTGTAGAGAGAGCCTATGTAAACCTATTAGAATCGATATATGATGGAGCTACAGCCACAATTCACCTTGCTGTTCTTCAAGTGGGAATTAATGTAGAACGAGGTGTACGGCAGGGTGACGCAATATCGCCTATTCTTTTCTCGGCTGGCCTTGAAGAAGTATTCCGTAAACTGGATAGGGAACAGGATGGTGTAAAGATCAATGGTGCAAACTTAAACCATCTTAGATTTGCAGACGATATTATTCTCATTTCACAAGACCCAGAGGAACTGCAAAGACGCATACAAGAACTGCAAGGGGCTGGCGAACCATTTGGCTTGAAAATAAACCTGAAAAAGAGTCAGGTTATGTTCAATAACTTCGCTCAGGACAGAAGAATTTCAGTTTTGGGAAGGGATTTAGAGATTGTGGACAGCTTTATATATCTTGGGCAGAGGATTTCAATGGAGGGGAATACCGCCCGGGAGGTGGAACGGCGTGTTAAATGTGGCTGGCAGGCATTTGGTAGGCTCAACATAGTGTTTAAGAGCAGACTCCCACTTTGCCTGAAAAGAAAAGTATTCGATCAGTGCGTTCTACCCGTTATGACATACGGCAGTGAAACCTGGACACTCACATCGCAATCAATTCAAAAACTTCGGGTGGCACAGAGGGGAATGGAAAGATGTATGCTTGGCATTAAAAGACGAGACAGAAAGTCCTGCGCATGGATCAGGGAACAGACAAAAGTCTGTGACATCATTGGAAGAGTAAAACAATTGAAATGGAGATGGGCAGGCCATATAGCGAGGCGATGGGACGACAGATGGACCAAGGCGATCCTGGAGTGGATACCGCTTGATCGCAAACGTCCGCGAAGAAGACCGAAAGCACGATGGATTGATGACATCGTTAAGTATATTGGACCCGAGTGGCAGAGGAAAGCCCAGGACCGTGAAGGTTGGAAGCATGCTGAAGAGGCCTTCATCCTGCAGTGGATCGATACGGGCTGATGATAATGATGATGATGGGCTGATGATGATGATGATGGTATAAATATATATATATATATATATATATATATATATATATATATATATATATATATATATATATATATATATATATATATATATATATATATATATATATATATATATATATATATATATATATATATATATATATATATATATATATATATATATATATATATATATATATATATATATATATATATATATATATATATATATATATATATATATATATATATATATATATATATATATATATATATATATATATATATATATATATATATATATATATATATATATTTATATATACTTTTAGTAATTTTTGGTGACTTTTAGTAATCATTGGTACAGTGTAAGAAATTTTAATTCTCCAGACACATTGTGCAAATAAATTTAGGTCCTGGATTTGCGTTGCCAATCCTCATGCATCCATTTGAAACATTTGGTGCATCTTATCCATTTCTATCTCTTTTTTTTTTTAATGGGAGAAGCTTTTATGACAAACAAGGCATTCAGCGTCATCACTGTCACTGTCTTCTTCGTCAGTAAAAGTTTGTTAGGTTAATATAGAGTCATCATCAGACGTGTCCTCATCAGAAGGCTGTCTATTTCGTCGCTTATTGGTTCTATTTTTAATATTTCCTACAGTTTTGCCTGTTTTTACGTTTCTAGCTCTTTTTTTCCTTCTTTTTTTTCGTCTTTTTCCTTTCGCTTCTTTTCTGCATTTATGATATCTTGTTTATGCAGTGCAGCCGTAACTATCATGGCTTTGCTCGATCTAATTAACGCCGTAGGTGGCTCAACTATATGAATTGGCTGCACATCAGTTGGAACTATTAATGAGGATGAAGTGTTTCCTAATCGTAGGAGGTAGAAGAAGGAAGGAAGGTAGTTGAAGTTTCTGGGGTCGACCCTGTGAAGTCCGAAGGTAACGAGACATTATTTACCGAAGGTGTTGTTCTGTTTGCATCAGTGAAAGAAGGAGCATGTGGTGAGTCAGCGAAAATGTTTTCGTTAAGTCGAAATATTCCTGTTTTTCGAAAGCCATTCAGAGCCGTATCGATTTTGCAGGCTTTTGAATAAGCTTTTCCAAATATATTTCCAACTTGGTAGTGAGTAACAACCCGTACTATATGATTTATCAGCCAATTCTCTATTTCTTAGGCATAAAATGTTTTTAAAGGAAACATAAATGAGACGTCCAAAAGCTACATATGATCAGTTGAATGAGAAGGGAGACAGATCACAGACACACTATTGTCACGCGCAGTGTCAATCACGTCTAAATTTCTTGTATGGCTGTAATAACCATCTAACACTAGCAAGACAGGGTCTTCTTTAGATGGTTTTACTATAGAAATGAAATGTCTTAGCAAGTTTGTGAACAGCTCAGGCTGGATCCAACCAAACGGATGACATCCATTTGACAATCCTTATGACATCCAGATTACATGCATCTTTTGCAATTCAGGTTTCAATATATCAAAAAAAGTCTTAACATTTTAT
Organism: Cosmopolites sordidus; assembly: GCA_031761425.1. NCBI lineage: Eukaryota > Metazoa > Arthropoda > Insecta > Coleoptera > Curculionidae > Cosmopolites > Cosmopolites sordidus. Next base: position 677,520 of record JARFXV010000054.1, read on the forward strand.
GCAGTAAAACCTTGTACACGAGCTCGTGATAATGACTCTGGTTCACGAAATGATAAGTCAGGATGACGTGCCATAAATAGCTTCATCCACTTTTTGCCTGCCTTTTTTGGGTCTGTGAAAATGAGTGAGGAATATTATTGCTGATAGCCAAGTGGAAAGCCATTCGATTTAAATCAGAAGCGGTGACACCATAGTAATCCTCCATTTGCAAGCAATTCTATAGATTTTTCAGATTTTTTTACGTAATCTTTCAAAGCAGCTCTCGGAATGCTAAATAACTTAACTGCCCTGTTATACCCCATTTATTTCGTTCATACAGCTTCAACAGCTTTTTTCATTGCTTCAAGATCCCACAGCTTTCTCCTTGGCATCTATCCATTCAACAAAAAACACATGTCGTAACCTAAACGTTATCCTATCAATTTGAATCTATGCAATAACAATTTATTTTGACAAGAAAATCATTTCAGTGTATCAAACATATCAATAATTAAACCATTACGACAATATTTCAATCAAAAACTCACCTTGATCAGTTTTTTCCTTCTTTAAATATCTTGTCAAAGAAGTGGCGTCTCACCGCGAATTGTTTACAATAACCTATTGAGGTCATTAACTTTAGTTCGAATTATCAAAATTAGGTGACGTTAGTCAGAAAAAAAGAAAACGACGGGGACGTTAGGGAGGTTACGGGAAAATTAGGTTCGGGAACTAAATTTGGCGACTGTATCTTAATAAAAAAACCAGTTTAATAAGTGGACGCGCATACAATCGGATGGGATATAACCCATAAATGTTAAAAAACCCTAATCCAATGAAAGTTGAGATACATACTCGGTACAAATAAGAGTTTCAGTGCGAGCTGATACCTACGTTACGTTTTCTTTGCCAAAACCGGAGCCAGAATTACTCTGCATATGGTTGCAGATGTGCTATGCTTTACGGTGATTGTTTCTTCTACATCGCTTATTTTCGTTTTTTTGTTCCAGTTAATAAGTGCTATTGCTGTATCTTGGGTTTCCATATTTATAGGATACTGTTCAGCCTACACTTCTCCAGCATCCATCTCATTAGAAAGGGATTTCAAACTTGAATATTCAGAGGTAAGCATTAACTATATATTAGTTCATTTCATTAACCTCTGTCAGGAAATATTGATGTAGGCCTTTTGCATGATAACTTACCACCAATCTGATATCAAATAATCTACATTATAGCAAAACCACATCGAAAATAATTATTCAACTTAAATAACAGTAAATAAGCACAAATATTTCAAACAGTATATAAAAATTATTATATTTTTCTATACGTTTGCTTTTAAAAATTTTGCAAATTCTTAATTTTAAAGTTGTCTAACGAAAAGCTTGCCAATTTAACGCTTTCATCAACAATTTCAGTGTTTTGTGGAGCATTCTTAGAAAGTCGAGAGTCGATTGAAGATGAACCTTGCAACTGAAGAGCTTTAACTGCAAGAAGTAATGAGAAGTGATATCTGATTAAACAACCCCTATTTTAAAATCTACAATTTATTAATAGCATATGGGGAAAACCGATTCATCTTCCATTTATCTTACTCAATCAAAATCATATTGAATGTGTTTAAAATCAACTCAAAAAAGATCATTAAAAAGCATTATCGTCTAGCCTAAAGTAAGTATTATAAGTCATCATTCCATTAAGTAAAAGCGACAATTAAATAAGAGTTTTAAGAGCTTGCGAAATTACGTATTAATTTATTGTTAAATTGTAGCCAACAGATATTTATGAATGCAAATATAATGGTTATTTATGAATATAAATATTTATGGTTTCTCGTAAATTTCTCTTGTATTAGTCTCTCTTGTATATCTCTTTGTATTTAGTGTCTCACATTAAAAATTGCAATATAAGAATTACTTTATATTTGTTTATGCAATAATAAAAGAAAATTTCACTCTTTCGTTAAATGTAAGTTGATTTAAAGTAAATCAGATAGAAGAGTTTCATAATAATGCACTGATGTAGTTAAAGGAAATGTCTTTTATACTTATGTGAATAAATGAATCATATTGTGTTTGAACTCCCTTTTAACTCAATACTGTTTCTTTATTTCAGATGACATCGATTAAAAGTTTAATGCCACTGGGAGCTGTAGCTGGTGGTATACTTGGAGGTACACTGATAGAAAATTTTGGAAGAAAATGGACGCTATTGTTTACTGACTTATTTTTTATGTTAGCATTCGTGGTAAATGTTTTTGCACAACGTTAAATCGAAATGTACGCCAGTCGTGTAATTGCTGGGATCAGTGTGGGTATTCTGACACTAACACTCCCAGTCTACTTAGCAGAATCTGTACAAACAGAAGTGAGAGGTACCGTGGGATTATTACCCTCTGCTTTTATTAACACCGGTATCCTACTGTGCTACTTGTTTGGTAACTTCTACGAATGACGCGCACTTGCTTTAGTAGGCGTTATTCTATCCATACCATTTCAGGTAGTTTTTTGGATGATAAAAGAAACTCCCAGATATCTAATATCTAAAGATAAAGAAGAAGAAACGTACACGGTGGTTAACTTTGTGGCAACTTTTACTGCTACTGTGCTAATTGATAAATTTTGCAGAAAAAAATTGTTGTATATATCAGCCGTATCGATGATCTTATCTTTAGGCGTACTGGGAACTTACTTCTTCCTTAAAGATGTTAGCGAAATTAATGTCGACTCTATGGGATTCGTACCTCTACTCAGCCTGGTAGTATATGTCTTAGGATTTTCATTGGGATTTGGACCTATACCATGGCTAATGATGGGAGAAATCCTTCCAGCTAAAATCAAAGGTCCAGCCGCTTCAGTAGCCACTACATTTAACTGGACATACACCTTTATAGTTACTAAAATATGTTGTTAGCCGAAGCCCTGTTGTTAGCCCTGTTGTTAGCCGAAGTAATAGGTTTCCATTTAACTTTTTGGATATTTGGTGGAATTGTCTTCCTAGGATTCCTGTTTACTATTTACTTTGTACCAGAAACAAGAGGTCAAAGCTTAGCTGACATAGAAAAGAAACTAGCTGGTGTTAAAGTCAGACGAATTAGTTCTGTAGCTAATCTTGAACCAATGGAATCTACTTTTTAAATATTTTGTTTTGTAAATTTAATTGACTGAATTTTGTAAACTAAAACTCTAGTTTTAAAATCTAAGCAATATTTCTAAATACCAAGTTTTCATTAAATTTTTTTTAATGTTATAATATTTAATTAGTTCTTTAGTAATTAGTCCGTTGCTAATTATTTCGTTAGTAATTAGTTTGTCAGTAATTAGTTCGTTAGTAATTAGTTCATCAGTAATTAGTTTGTTAGTAATTAGTTCGTTAGTAATTACTTTATCATCATCATCATCATATCAGCATTTAGCCATCGATCGTCGATCCACTGCAGGATGCCGGCCTCCCCAGCATGCTTCCAACTCTTGTGATCCTGAGCTCTCCTCTCATCTCCCGTTCGGGTCCAATATACTTGATGATGTCATCGATCCATCGTGTTTTAGGTCTTCTTCGTGGACGCTTATGATTAAGCGGCATCCACCCCAAGATTGCTTCGGTCCATCTGTCGTCACATCGCTTCGCTATATAGCCTGCACAGTTCCATTTCAATTTCTTTACCTTTCGAATGATGTCACATACTATCATCTGCTCTTTGATCCATATACAGGTCCTTCTGCCCCGCTGTAATGCCAAGCATACACCTTTCCATTCTCCTCTAAGCTACCCGAAGTTTTTGGATTGTGATTGTGATGTGAGTGTCCATGTTTCACTTCCGTATATCAGAACAGGAAGCACGCACTGATCAAAAGCTTTTCTCTTTAGACAAAGTGGGAGTTTGCTCTTAAATATTATATTGAGTATACCAAATGCCTGTCAACCACACTTAACACGCATTTCCACTTCACGGGCGGTACCACCTTCCATTGAAATCCTTTGCCCAAGACATATATAGTGGCTCACCACCTCTAACTCGCTTCCTAAAGTATTTATTCTTCTGTTTACAGTAAATTCGTTAAACATAACCTGACTTTTTTCAGATTTATTTTCAAGCCGAATGGTTTTAACGCCCTTTGCAGCTCTTGTATATGTTTTTGTAGTTCATCTGCGTCTTGTGACAGGAGAACATCATCCGCAAATCTAAGATGGCTTAAGTATGCACCATTCACTTTTAGTCCATCCTGTTCCCAATCCAGATTACGGAATCCCTCTTCAAGGCAGGCTGAGAGAAGAACAGGCGATATTGAGTCACCTTGCCGAACATCCCGCTGTACATTGATTTTAACTTCAAGATCATCTATGTGAACTGTCGCTGTAGCTTCATCATATATGGATCACAGTAGATTCACATAGGCTTTGTCTATCCCTTGGTTAAGCAATGCATCCATTATGGCTTGCTTTGATATTGAGTCAAAGCCTTTTCATAGTCAATAAAAGCCAAACACAGTGGCATGGTGTATTCATTGTGCCGTTCTATGGTCCGTTGGACACTCTGGATATGACCCATTGTACACAATCCACTTCTGAATCCTGCTTGATCTTTTGGTTGTGCCTCATTCAGTGTTCTTAATATTCTTTTAGTTATTATCTTGGTGAAAACTTCGTACAATACTGATAGGAGGCTTACTGGGCGTTAGTTTTTAAATCTTCCTGTTCTCCTTTCTTATGAATAAAAATCACTTCAGCATTTTTCCATAGCTTGGGTATTGTTTGTTCTTTGAGTATTTCTAGCATTTCGAGTACAATCTTGCTAGTATTTTATGCAAAGTTTGACCACCAGCTTTCAACATTTCAACCGTTACACTGTCTTTTCCTGGAGCATTTCCATTCTTTATCGCTTCTATAACATTTGTTACTTCATCCAATAGGATATATGGCATTTGCCCTTCCGTTGGCATTGCTCTAATTGACTGCTCTATCTGGTCTTCATATAACTTTGAATAAAACCTTCTGATAACCTCTAATGTTTCCGTACGTTTCCTACATACTCTGCCATCCTCACGCATCAAGGCAAACATTTGTGTCCTTTTATTTCTAAGCTTGTGTTTTGCTTTGTTGATTCATTTGTTTTCTTCTAGTGTTTTTTGAACTAGCTGCATATTGAACCGACGCGTTTCCTCTCGAATACGTTTTCTTATAGATTTGCAAAGCTCAACGTACTCGACTCTGCCAAAAAAACTCCTTACATTTCTCATTGTACGCCGTTTTTTCATTAAATTAAAGGTCTCGTTGGAGATTTTTGACTGTTTGACAATTTTTTCTGCTGGTGCTATTACAGCAGCCGTTTCAAGCACATGTCTATAATTTTTTCATACTGATCTGTTATTTCCATCTCCTCTGGATCTTGCAACGTAGCAAAGCGGTTCGACAAAGCAATCTCAAAATCGCTGTCCCTCTGAAGCAACTTCCCAGAATTCACTTTGTCTTTCGATCTTACCATTTTATCCTACACAGTTTGTCTTAATCTTTGTTCGTACCATTCTATCATCACTTCCAACATTAAAACGGTTAAGGACAGCACAATTGCAAATTTTCCGGCCGGATTTTCTTTTAAATTTTACGATATTGTCCTTCAACTTTCCATTAATGAACAATCAAATTCCACCACATCGTCCATTTTCCGTACCCCGGTTGTAAAGTACGTGACCATTTGTTTCCAGTTTGATTAGGTCTTCCCCTTTCTTTGTGTTTCACATAGCCCTATGATATCCCAATATATACTGTCAGGCTCGATTAACAGTTCTTACAGTCGTTCATCTGTTTTCATTGTCCGAAGATTGAGAGTTGCAAAGTCCAAAGTCCACTGGCAGCCTGATGTAACCCGATTTAGCACTCTCTGCTTTGGGGCACGTCTTCCCGCAACCGTAGGTAGTTGCCCCTTGGCCATCGGGGAATGAGAACCGTGTTTAAAATTGTAAAGCCATGTTGAGGAATTGGACCGTAATTTGCCACGCTGGTAGTGTGCGGGTTGACAGATTTAGGATCATGATAATCTGAGGTCTCTGCCTTGACCTGTCCGCCATGGGTTACCCTTCCAGGAGCATAGGCTCCAGACGGCATAGCTCAAAGCTTCATTGACTTATTGAAGCCCCTTCACCACGCCAAGGTCTTATATATATATATATATATATATATATATATATATATATATATATATATATATATATATATATATATTCGAGTTTTTTTACTTCTTGCTGGACTGCTGGTTGGACTGCGTCCAACGACCATTGCTCAATTGCTGCATTTGCCATGCTCAATTGCTGCATTGACCATTGCTGGCAATTACCATTGCCAACTCTAACCATCGCTCATATATATATATATATATATATATATATATATATATATATATATATATATATATATATATATATATATATATATATATACATATATAAAGATTGCGGCAACTTTTAGTTCGTTTTAAAAATGCAATAAGTATTTTCAATTGATTTAAACTTTATGAGGATTACACTTACCGATTAAGAATGGAATACAATTACATTTAAATGACTGCCTCGGCTGGATTTGCAGTAGCCCATTCTGTCGATGCAATTTTTCAGTACAGTTTCAATCGTTTGAGCCTCTATTTCACCCAGAACCACTTTAATTGCGTCTTTTAAAGACACAATCATATTTGGGTGATTGATCTGTTTTTGATGGATTCCCACAAGTGATGGGCTAACGGAGTCAAGTCGCAACTACTAGATGGCCAGTTGAAATCGCCATTTCGGCTGATAATGCGATTTTCGAAGATAGAGCTAAAAACGTCGATTGTAGCATTGGCTGTGTAGGCAGTGGTGCCATCCTATTGAAACTAAATATCGGCCTTCCTCTTTAATTTTAGAGAGTAGAAAGTCAGTTGGCATGGCACGATAACGAGTGCCGTTGACTCTTAGTAAAGCTCTTTGCTCGTTTTCAAAGAAAAAATCGCCCTATGATGCCTTTGGACCATATTCCACACCATACAGTTACTTGTTTTGAGGGCATTGGCTTTTCAATGGTCACGTGTGGATTTTCTGGGTCCCAAATATGGCAATTTTAAATGAAGTAAAAATGAGCTTCGTCGGAAAAAATGATTTTCTGGTAAAAATGCTCATCTTCTTCCAATCGATAATTGACCCATTCAGCGAAGCGTAGACGCAATAGATGGTCAACCGCCTTCAATACTTGAACCAATTAGACTTTGTAGGCCTTTATACCGAGGTCTTTGCACAGTCCTATCACTGATGTTCATTTCTTGTGAACGATGGTGGGTGGAGGTGTTCGGATGTTGACGCACAGTGGTGTTTGTGTTTGTTTTTTAGAATGTCTAGAGTTTCTGAAGGGGGAATATTTATAAATAATGAGACAGTATCAAAACTAACAAGAATGTCACTTTCGGATATACTGTGCCTTTGAAGAAGATCAATGAAATGAGAAAAAACAAACACCGCACATCAACGGATATTCTTATTCTTATTGAACATTGCATGTCCAATACATATTTTATCTTGAAAAATAAATTCTTTAAACAAATTCATGGAGCTCCTATAGGCTCCCCTCTTTCTCCGGTCAAAGCCAATATTTTTATGGAACACTTTGAAACTCAAGCTATTAACCAGTCCGTTGAAATCTACTTGCTGGTTCCGTTATGTAGATGACACCTTCGTTATTTGGCCACACGGACCACAATCTTTAAATCTGTTCCTTTCGCATTTGAACAGTATACATCCCCAGGTCCAGTTTACAATGGAAACTGAAAACAATTCTGCTCTCCATTTTCTTGACGTTCTAATATCAAAAAGGCTAGATCAAAGCTTCTCCTATTCTGTCTTTCGTGAACCCACCCACACAAACCGCTGTTTAAATGCGAACTCACATCATCACCCATCCCAATTAAATTCGGTAGTCAAAACTTTAGTCACGAGATCACTAAGATTGTCGGATAGAGAACATAGGCAAACATAACTTAATTTCCTAGAAAGGGCACTAATACAAAATGGCTATGACATACGTCAAATAAAAAGGCATATTAATCAATGCCAGGCAACTGGTCATATCAACCAATCTACTAGAGAATTGTCCCAAAACCCAAAGTTCTTCTGCCATACATCAAGGGAGTTACTGATAGAATTTTACCACGTTTTCCGATCCCGTAATATCAAAACGATATTTACAACAGAAAGAAATATATCCATTTTCCTTAGACCAGTGAAGGATAATATTACACAAGAGTCACCTGGTGTCTATTAGATTCCTTGTTCTGGAGGCCAAACTAAAAGACGTATCCAAAATCGCATATACGAGCATTTTTTCGCCGTCCGAAAATCGGATATCTCCTCGACTTTAGCAAAACATCATATCCAAACGGGTCACACAATAGATTTCGACAAGGCTAAAGTAATCGCACCTAAATATTCCTAGAAACCCCACATAATTCGTAAAGCAATTGAGATCGAAAAACGTCTAGACTAGAAGAGCGACTTGTCCTTCCAAATTCATGGAAACCGCTTATTTCCAAATTGGCCATCCGAAACCCTTCCAGCCAAACGTCCACCTCCCGTCTCATCCCCGCCCCTTAACCGAGCGCGCCACCCACAACCTCACCTGTTAATACAGAGGTCGATATATATATATATATATATATATATATATATATATATATATATATATATATATATATATATATATATATATATATTATCTACATATATAGATACATATATATCTTTATATATATCTTTATATATATATATATATATATATATATATATATATATATATATATATATATATATATATATATATATATATATATATATATATATATATATATATATATATATATATATATATATATATATATATATATATATATATATATATATATATATATATATATATATGTTGTAAATATCGATCTCCTTGTTCTCGATCTCCTCGAAACTTCGGTCTCTGATGCAACGTTTCATATATGTATTTTGTTTATGTACGTTCTTCTATCTTCAATCTCTGTCAGGCCCATTTGTGCCTTTCCCAGATCAGCTCTGAATTGTGCAATTCATGGTACTGTTGACTCGACTCCTTGTATGTATGTAAGAATTCTGTTGAGGAGTCTTGTCGGTGGGAGTCTACTGATATGTCCATACAATTTCAACCTTCTTTTTTTTATGTCGGCCGACAAGTTGGACATTCTCTCTGTGGTCTTTCTAGAATGTAGTCTGTATCCTTCCTCTGACTTTTCCTCTGACTGATGTTTTTATGGGACCCCCTGCCATTTATCGGCGGGGATCCTATCAATCTATCATCTGCCATTCTATCTATCTGTCATCTATCAGCTGGAAATAAAGCAACTAATGACAGTTATATGTATATGCTGCCATCTATCGACAGGAAACCACACTATGATGACGTCATACACATGTATGTATTAAAAAACCAAAGCATTAATTGCATATGCTATCATCTATCGTAGGGAAACTTAACCAAAAAGTCCCGCAATGTGGACCAAGATTGAAGATATGTAATGAATTTGGCCCCAGAATCTGTCTTACCTAACTACTCTCATTCTTCACGTTAATGCGTTTGAGCATTGTCTCGAGTTTTATCTGTACAACACCATAACCTATCAATTCATCTATATTGGAACCAAAATGAATCATTAAACTCGAAGATTAGACTTGACTGACTTCGACAGAAATTACTTGACTTTGAAATAATTCATTTTTGTATCAACATTTGCACAGTAAAAACAGAATACTTGACATTCAGGCGTATAATCTTTTTAAGAAATTAACTTTTAAATTAACTAACTAGCGCTTATGGGTGCACGCTTAAATCTAGGTGCATTCTTAGATATTTCGTATATGTGGATGGTGGTATTTGAATGGTGCTTGAGAAGCCATGTTCGGATATCATCATAGCCTTTCTAAGATTGTAAGCCATGTTCCGATATCATTTAATTGCATTTGTAAAATCATATGTAACTGAATTTTAATGGCAAGTATGACAATGTCATCAGGTTCCCATGACAGTATCTGTTGGTAAATCAGCTGTGTACAAAATATAGTAATGGTCTAAGAACACTCCTTGTAGAACACCTGATTTAATTCGAAAGTTATTGGTACATTCATTTCATCTTGTTCGGAATTTTCGGTCACTTGGGAAATATCTCAGTAGATTACAGTACGTTATAGAAAGATGTTTCTTGATTTTGTGGATTTTACCCTTATGTAACACTTAACCAGATGCCTGGCAATATTCAAGAAAACAGATGTTCAGTAGTTCTTGCCGTCCAGTGTTAGATTTATGCTGTGAGCTCGTCTATGGATTGCTACACTTTCTCTTTGTATGAACTAAATTAATTACGAGGAGCGGGGCCTATTATTTACAGCAGTGGTCCCTTAAGTGTTTTAAAGGTAGTTGGTAAGAGGCTTATCAGGCTGTACGAGGTAACTCTATTATGGTCTTTGCCTTGTTTCGGAATCAAAATTATTTCAGCAGTTTTGCGCAATTTTAGACAGCAGATTAAAAGTAGTATAAAATTAAAGATGTACGTAACAAGCGCCACACCTTTTTTTGGTAATTGTTTTGTAATTTTTCTATAAGTAGCTAATTTGCCTGTGGAACGTCTTTTGTGGTGAGCTGTTTGATTGTTTTCCGTAAAATATCGATTAACTCACTTTCTATCTTAATATCAGGTTCATTGTTGTTGGATTGAGCTAAGGGCTCGGCAATAGTGCTTTTTTCTTTGACAATTCTGTCCCATTGTGGATTTGATCTTAATTCATAAGGGTGCGGGGGGAGACTAAAGTTTTTGGTTTCTTAAAGTTTTTAATTCGTTTTAATATGAAATTGTTGATTTATGTTACTGTTGTATGTTTGTATGTATTTATGTATGCTGGTTTATGATTTATGTGACTTATATAATCTGCAATAGATCTTTCTTGTACTTTGATTTGATATATTAAATGATTAGTAATCTATTTAGTGAAGTTTTATTTATTGAAAAATTAATTCAATGCCATTTTGCAGGGACATCATCATCTCCACAGGAATATCATAATTTTTTCCCTGCAGTTGTTTCTGGGGTGGCTTTTGAAACGGCAACGAAACTTAAAAGAAGACGTAAAACATTTACCAAATTAAACTCAAACATTTTGCCACTAAATATCAAATCACCTGTTTATAACTTGTGGGCGCGCGTTTCGCTGAGCATGTTAGCATCATCAGTAGATGATTCAATGTAATCGATGATTAGAAAACGCGCGTTGAGATATTAAAAACAAGTGATTTGGTATTTCGGCGTAAATCTGTTTGGGTTTAGTGTTTTGCGCCAAAGGTTACAATGAAAGAATTGATATAAGATGATTCAATAGAAGATAACTAAAATTTTATTAAGATATGAGTTTACTGTTTAATCATAACTGAAAAAAGTATTATTCTAGATTTGACAAAAAAATAGCTAACAGTTGCATTGTATACAAAAAATAAATAAGGTCAAACTTTTACATCATTGGCTTTAACATATGATATGGTTACAATACATAAATAATGTACAAAAAAAAAACAGCGACAAGCTTTTCATTACCATTTGTAGGTCAAATGGCACTTGTGGAACAAACGTAGCCGTCCGTTTCGATTAAGTTCATCCAGAAGGAAATTTCGTTCACCAGGTCTGGATTAACGAGTGGCGGGCTTTACGATATAGTTCTCCCGATAGCACCGTAATGGATGAGGAAGCATGAAATAAACACATGGTTCCGAACGGACTTTGATCAAAACTCCGAAATCAAATAGGCTTGTAATAATGTGATAATATTTTTGTTATGTAATCCTTTAACAGCGCCATTTCTCTGAGGGCTGAACAAGGAATCCCTTTTTCACTTTCTAATCTATAGATGTACAAAAACATAAATTATAATAATTATTTCATGGATTATTAATTTTATTACCGAAATTTTTTCATTGCTACCATTTCTTCTGATTTCTTATTCAATCCTCTATAATACACCATAAGTTCGTTCACCGATCTTTTCAATTTTATGGAAATCTTTTATCTTGTGTGTATCAGCCATAGTTTACTTGAAAACTACATGTGTAAAATAAGTTAACTTCTTTGATTTGTGAATTCCATTCAAATATTTTTCTGAAGTATTACATCGATAAATAGTAAATATAATACCACATCTATAATTTAATTAAAATGGGTTCTTACTAAAAATTTAAAAATAAATATCTAGATATTCTTAAATACAAATTAAGGATCTTCGAAAAGATTTCCTGCTTACTGAAAATGCAGAAATGATAAAATTCAAAAGGGACCAATAATTATATAACAGTTGCAGTGGGATTTCTGATTTTATCTCTTTTTACGTTAAAGAAGTACGTAAGTCTATCTTAGTTCTTTTTTTTGCTCTTTGGGGGAAATTACGAAAACTTCAATAAAAGGAGGGAAAACAGACGAATTTGTCTGAGTATTAAAAGTATAATAATATTATTGTACAGTCTTGAAAATACAAGTACAATTCAATATTGTACAATTTGATAGTGTATATTTTTTAAATTAATTTAATATATTTATAATGTTCAAAACATAATTATGATGTCATAGATCTGGAAAAATATACTTCCATTAAAATCTAATAAGAAATAATTGTGCACTATTAATTTATAATTATTTATTTTATTTATTATCATTTATTATTTCATTTATTATTTTTTATTGTTATCTATTTTCTTGATTCTTTTGTTGGGATTTAATATGCATCATGGAGGAAATTCATCCTATCCTGCTACAAGTTCAGGAACTTTCGAGTGATATTGCAAGTTTGGAGGATTACACGTTTTTGCATAAGATGACCAAGATTCATCGGCAGTCCTAAACGCTCGATGTTTTTTCTAAGGTTATTTGTCATTACACTTCACACACCAATATTATTATGCGGCTCAGTTCTACACTAGTTAAATTCCACACATGCTTGAGCTCGATTGAGAGATTTTCATATATCCGGACTTTTTCCATTTCCGTTTTCACCAGATTTTGCGTTAACGGACAACCCACATCAACTACAAAGGCCTTTTATTTTTTTATGAATAAATATAAAGTCTGGCCTGTTATAGTCTATAGTCCTGTTTATTTTAAAATTGTGAGTGCACGGTTAAAGAAATATTATTACAAGGTTTATATAATGTATTTTTATTATTTGACGCCTATTTCTAGATATTAAAAGCTTTTTTTACTCTCGATAGTAATCAATAGTCGAAGGTTTGACTATCGATAACTATCAATGGCTATGCCTATCGATAGTTCTCCATCACTGGTGCTGCTGTCCCATGAATTTGAGCACAACGTTTCCAATGAATTGTTCATCCGTTCTCTATAAAGATACTAACTTAATGTAAAATAAACTTCTCAGAAGTGTGATGACATCCAACCTGGATCCTATGATATCTCTCCTTACAATTATTTTTCAACTTTGCTCTAAAAAACAAGAACAATTTGGCTCCAGGCATGGAAATTAGAATTAAACCAGAAATGGAAATTAAACAACATATATAATTCAATTTTGCTTTGGCGCTTTACCAATAGACTTCTATAGACCTATCCCTTTATCTTCCTGTTATCATAAAATTTTGGAAATCATGATTCATAATAGAATTGATTGGTTTTTGGAGAGCAAGAGTTTTTTCATTCAACCAAACGCGATTTAGAAAGGGAAAGAGTGTATATGACAATCTTTCATATCTGGTTAATAAAATCCAGCTCGCTTATGACAATAACAAAACAATATTAGCGGTGTTTCTCGATAATAAGTCAGCCTATGATTTCGTAAACTTGACTACCCTTTGAGGCGGATATTCCGGTCGATTTGAGTAATCTCATTTATCAGATCCTGTGTAATAGATTCATATTTTAAAGAATTTGTATGGCAGGTGTCTGGGATATATTAATATCTCGTTTGGCATTCTACAGGGGGACAGCATAGACGAGCTCATATTAGCATCTAATATGAACTTGCACCTTGAAAATACTTTGCCTTTTTTTAACAATCTCAATTTTACAATATCTTTCAATAAATGCATATCGGTATGGTTTACAAGGGGTGCAAAGAGATTCATCTCATATATACAGATGGGAGGCAATGTTATTTCATGGAGGGACCAGTTCAAGTACTTGGAAGTAATCCTACACAAAAACCTTAAGTGAAATAATCACATAGAATTTAGTTGTAATAAAACCAGAAAGGGTCTTGATGTTCTCAAAGCATTGCGCAGAGCATGGTGGGGTTCAGACTCCTCTACTATGCTAAACACTTTCAAGGCAGTTTGCAGATCCCATTTATATTTCGGTTCCTTCCTATATGTGAACGCAACTAAAGTTTTAAAGAAAAAATCGAGGTGGTTCATCGCCGCGGAATTAGACTATACTTGGGGTTTATGAATTCTACACCAAACCATTGTATTAGAGCCGAAGCATGAGAACTGGACATGAATAGTCGTAGACTGGTCTTGGCACTCAAATTCTTAAGCGGCGTCCTTCCCTTGATTGATCATCCATTAATAATGTCAATCAATAATGCCAAATGTATCAAGCAAATTTGAAAAATAATGCAATCTATTATCGACTTAAATCTTCATATCCGCTTCAAGCTTTTAAGGTGTTTATTCGTTACGTAGACCAAATTCAGGAGGTTACCGTATCCCCCTACTATTCCGTGGAATTAGAATATTTGATTAAAGAGATATCTGCAACCGATTTTCAATTTAGACATAATGTAATTCATCTAGAGATATGCAAGAGAGGGTTGGCTTTGGAATTCATCCTAAAAATGAATATATTAATTTCTTATCGAGACTACTTAGACATAGTCGAGACGAGACTACTACAACATAGACATATGTTCAGCAGAAATAGTTGCCATTAACAAGGGTCTAAGGATTGTCCTTAGACCCTCGTGACAAATTTTTCATACTGTCGGACTGCAGAAGTGTCACTCAAAAGATCAGTCAATCCTCAATCTGATTTTATTTCCATAGTCACTAAAAGGGCTGTACAACTACAACAGAATAACATGCAAGTATTCGTGAGCACTATACGATTAAAGGCAATGACATAGCAGGCAGTTTGGCTCTTATTTGAAGGAATATGAATATCCCTTTACAGATTAATCCAGGCATCACTTCCATTCTCTCTCTCTCTCTCTCTCTCTCTCTCTCTCTCTCTCTCTCTCTCTCTCTCTCTCTCTCTCTCTCTCTCTCTCTCTCATATGTCTGTTAAAATATAAAATCAACGTCCAACTAAAAATATATTTCGCTGAATGTTAAAATTCAAGTTTTGGATTGTCTCATTAAAGGAGAAAAAGCTTCGCCCATTACAAAAACTCCAAATGTTACAAAAAATTTTACCTTCAATATATATTTGAAATATCCGCAAAAGTTGGAGCTCATCCCTGTACATTATTTTGCAAAGAATTTACTCACTTTTTATGCAATTCATATCATAAAAATTCATGGTAAATCTGTAATCCTCTGGCTATGAAGAAAAATTTATGGAGAAACAATACACACCACATCAAATATTTTATGGCGATGGCAATAAACTTCGAAGAAAAATGTTTGATAGAACCTTTATATTAAAACAAGAAAAAACTGCACCTGGATTCTGGACTGAGACTTGACCTGAGTCATCTAAAGATCACAACGCTACTTTTGTGTAGTAATTTGTCAGGGGACTTTATGACAAAACCCTTGTTTGTTCGACGATCCTCTAATTGCCGGTACATTACATAGCAGATTCTAAAGCTTGGAGAATAGGTTTTAAATTATTTTGTGTCACAGGTTGAAAATTATTTAAAGAATTTAGACTTCAGGTACTGTTAACATTACATAACTACCACTAACACTACTTTGTTGATCCTGCCACTGGATTAAGGTGTTTTTTACACCTTTAAAACTTACTACATCAGAAGATCATTACAATGGATTTTAGACATCACTGAATCGAGATCAGTTGATTGTCATTTGCAATAGAAAACAGGCTTGAATTGTCAAAAAACGAAATTGGTGGCATAATATAACTTGTTAAATAGATTGGAGACGATGTTATTGAATTCGAGCATCCAAAATTTAGCAATGGAAGAAATTGAAGAGAAATTACTGGAAATGACATCAAGACCTTGTAAATCAAGTTGATTCTAAGGAGAATAGCAATGATGAAGTCTGTCAAGTTAATAAACAAAATTATATTTTTAAAAAAGGAAGGTCAATTGGCTTAGCTCTTACAAATTTAGAACCATTTTTCCTAAATACAGACCCATACACTGAAACAGAACGAAAATTTAAAAGAGAGCAGAAAACCAACAAACAAATCAAATAAAATTATAGCTTTTTAAAGAAATGATGACAAATATTTAGAGAGTGATGATGAAGCTTATTTGTATCGAGCAATGGCGAGGAAAAAATTATGAAATCAAAGTTATTAAAAAGAAAATAGTTATGATTTGTTTTCGTTATTACTACCTAAAAATTAAATCGTGCAGAATTATATTTTGGCCGACTATAAAAAACACAGTCATTTACAAATAAGATGGCAGCTGGACAGGTTTTTTTTTCGTATTCTATATCGGCCAATTGGGGTCCGTGATATTCTTGGCCATTAGGGCTGTGTGTATGGGTGAATAAGTTGTATCAGCTCACCGGAATCTACATTAGTCAGCTGAGCACCTCAGACCTACCCATGCGCCAGAGCTCCCATAGGAGAAATACCACCACATTGAAGCCAAACCAGAAGTCAGATGTCTTGGATTAGAATTAGTAATGTTTGTATTTCATGTAAGAGAATTGCGAGTCGGCTTCGTAGAACCGTGTCAGTTAAAGATTAGAATTTGCATTAAACATTGGCAGTTTTACTTAATTAAGTATTTAACATATTCCAACCTAAATTTGTAGTCCTGATTTATTTTTTGTCCATTGTCCAGGCCACTTCCAAGTTTCGGTCGGGAAAATTCGACCAGAATTGAAAAATCACCAACTAGGCTGCAATAATGAAACTGGGTGACGTCATAAGGGTAAGTAGGTGGTCAGAGACTCAAAATTGCATCAAGGAACACTCAAGGGTTGAGCTAGCTTGGGAGTATAACAGATATATTTTCGAAATGCTTCATTTTTATGGGAGAAGTGTTATATCGTATTGTTATACATACACGTGAGGAGGTTTATGGAAAATCGAAAACGAGTGCTTATTCGAATTTTTAGAAATCGTTAGATCCAAAAAGTTTATTGAACTGTTGGTATCCATTTCGGCTGTAAATATGATGTTTTTATGGATGGAATTTAGATATAAAAATAAAGCACCCAACTGTCTCTTACTACCCGTGAAACATGTCAAAATATCATCAACATATCAGTACCAATATAAACATTGTTTACCAACAAACATTGTTCCCCAATATTGTTCTTAAAAATTTTAGCAAGTAAAGGGCTTAGTGGGCTGCCCATAATTAAACCTTTTTTACTGTTGTAAATATTTTTTCTTCAAAAGCAAAGTAATTTTGATCAACACACGTTCTTAATAAGCTCATTATATCTGCTGTAACTATTAGGTTCACTTTGTTGTTAATTAATACATTCTTGCATTCTGGTGGTATGCTTGGAAATAAATTTTGGACATCAAAAGATGGAAGTAATGAATAATACTCATTCAATTTCAATAATACTAAACTAGCTACACACTATAAAAAGTCACCCTTATTAGATATTAAGAGTCAACATTTTAGCATATCGTTTTGTGTTTTAAGAATTACTTGATTTAATCATCTTGGTAAGTTTATTTCTCCATTTCAGATACTTCAAAAAAACCTTTAATGAATGGTATCTCAATGGCAAATTTGATACTTATGGGTATAATGTGGCAATTAATCCATAGCCTATGCCCATGAATGAGGGTTTTCTAAAACGTACGCAATGTAGATATTTAAATTATATACCCAGTGGCTCAACACAAACTAAAGATAATCTCTATCTTTTTCTTTTAAATAGCCTATATGAAAAATTCTTTCTGATTTTGTGGTATAATCTTGTTGTTTGCAACTTTGTTGTTAGTGTGCTAATATACATTCCGTGTTAATCTTTCAATGGCACAAATCAGAATTGTAAGAAAAAAGGCAACTGTTGTTGAACAGCATTAACTCATGGTATTTTTTGTTTTACAACATGGGTAAAAAGCTAAATCCTTTGATTTATAAAGAATTACTGTACTCTATCTAGCACCAAATAGATAACAACCATGAACTTGATAGCCCATTAGATATTTAAAATTATTGTTTTTAAAAGAGTCAGTTTTCTGTTATTTGTAATTTATACTTAGAAATGGAGATAAAAAATATTTCATTTTGTTTAGTTTTGTAATATTTACTTTTAAGTGTTTAGAAAATAGATAAATAAATAAATGAATCAGTTCTAATATTGGAACTTAGTTTCAAACACTAAACTCGAAGAGATTTACCACTAAACATCAAGTCACTTGTTTTTAACTTCTCAATGGACATTCCACTATCCATGTTTAATTCAGATTGAACCATCTCATTCAATCACTAATTGAATTACCTCATGATGATAAATTTTTTCTTGTTCAAATTGTGGATTTCAAAAATCATCAGTGATTTACTGAACCAGCTTGCTTAGCTTTCCATTAGTCTTCTTTTATGCCCATTTCTGAGACATTCTATCCTGTTTAGCATCAGATTTTGGTTTCTTCTTTTTATATCTGTCTGCTAATCTTTTCTTTTTTCTAACATTCTCAATTTGTCACGAGGTTAGTAATGTCATCAGCCTAGTTTGTACCATACATGTAAATTCTACCCTGAAAAAATCAAGGAACTCTTAGAAATAAACCTCCAATACATATCTAAAAGACTTTTGTTTTGCCTACACATATAATATTATTACTAACGTATCGTTTTTCATTCCTTTTAATGCTAACATTATAGTTGTCTTCAAATGATGTTTTTTATTTGCTTAAATTGTTTAACAGTCTCGCCTGGCAACCTCTAAAGTATTGGATTTTGTTTTTAACACATCATATAGAGGTTAAGCCTCTATCTGTTACTCCATTTTAATGAAGTTCAATAACTTGAAGCAGATTCTTAAAAACCTGCCCTTCATCAGAATTTTGGAGAATTAATCTTTATTTCTAAAAATATAAACAATTAATTAATCGGGCAGATAGACACTTGGAATTTAACACTCTGTACATTTTTCTACGCGTTTTTTCTCGAGATCGTATCACTCCTTTAGGTTTATTTCCGGGCATTTTTCTTGCCACTTTTGTTGATATTCTATAAAATATTTGAAATAGGGTTAATGGTTGTAAATATACTTCTTTAAAAAAAATATGGCCTGAACGTTAGAAATTTAAGCTTTAACACTTAAATATGGTTTTTGTTATGTTTGTTATGTTAATTCTTAGTTGTGTCTCGATGTAAAATAAATAATTAATACAATTTTATGGTTTAAGGAAAATTTTTGTTATTACTGCCGTGTAGGAAATATTGATAAGTTCAAGTATTTATTTATTTTTTTACTTTAATTATTCGAATTCAAAATTTATTCAGTTATAGAGAAATAAGTAAAATAATATTTTGAAGAAAAAGAAGTCACATAAAATTACATACATTGAGTATGAAAACATGGTTGTACATCCCTAAACCAGTTATATACAAAACATGAAGCATGTTGAGGTTAGGAAGGTAGGAAAGCCGCAGGAGCTTTTAACACAATAACTTTTGTCCAAAGGCTTTAGGTCATTTTGCGAACCATATGCGAGGTAAGTCCGAAATATACTAATTTTACTTTAAGCCTATTGCAGGTTTTTCACTACCTGTAATTTAAAAATAATTTATCTTTGTTGATTTAGACTTACATATATACTTATTTTTAATATCAATTTCCTTAAATCTCAATATGTAATTTTCATTTATCTTTCTTTTAATGAATTTCAGCATTTTTTCAATAATAGTCTTCGGATGTATCCCCTCATAAGGGTGGCAACCCAACAAAGAGAAAAAAATGATCTGCCTATACAATGGTGATGCTAATGCCTGCAGTTATGGAGTTAGAATTAGTGTTACTGTCTTTCTAGCTAGTATGGGCTTCTTGGTTGGTGAATACATGCAGAAACAAATATCTTCTGTAAAGACACTGAAGTATTTAGGACTAGTTGATCTTGGATTCTCAAGTATTTTACATATCAATGGGGTAAATCTGATGAACCTGAGTCAGCATTAGCCCTTACATTTTTTTTCTATTTTCACGTGGGTAAGTGACCATTATTATTTTATATTAATACATGCAGATATTTTCTTATGTTGTGTGGATATTTGATAAAGTATTAAACTTAGTTGGTGCATTTAAACTATGTATATTTTGGGTTAAATGAAATATATTAACTTTTCTTTACATTTACATTATTTTTGTAGCTTTGAATGGTTTCAAACACAAGGGAAAAGGAAGAGAGGAAGATCAAAGCAAAAGTAGGACAAAGTGGTGAGAAAGGTTTTAAAGAAGAACTGAAAAAAAATGGGCAGAAGTGAAAAGACTAACACAGGATAGAAAGACCTGGAAAAGGTTTATAAAAAATTAGTATGAGATATAAGCACCCTTACACCCTATGTGTAGCCAAGGAATATGTCAACACAAACTGCACAAGGTAATTAAAGAATAATATGAAAGGAAAAAAGTATTTGTAAATCTAATGTTTCTTTTAATAAATGGGCTCTTCATTTAACTTACTAAATATAAATGCGCTCAATAAAGTAACTCTGAAAAACTCACTAATTAAATAACACCACTCTCGGTGTCGTTATTTATTCTTGTAGTTTGAGCATCACTTGTATGGTTCTTCTTCACTGTTGTTAGATCCTATTAGTGAGTCTTGACCTTCTTCAATCTTTGCCTCCAACGCCCCTTGCCAGTTTTTGATATGCAGTAGGCCTTCAGCATCTCTACTTACATGTCCTGCCATTGTGTCTGGGCTATCTCCTTTTCCGTTACCCTCCTATTCACCCTATTTTAAACCCTACTTGATATTAAATGCCTTGAGATAATTTTTTGCCTCCAAATTTCAGTACTTCTGCAAGGAGATTGTGTATCCTGGAAGCTTGATTACTTTTAAGTTTCATTAAATTTTCTTTCATCATTTGGCTGAATTTATAAATTATGGCCTATCACTATGATCTTCTCTGGTAGTTCCATTTAACAGCGTTTCAAAATATATCTTCCATCGCTCTAGTATGCTCTTTATGTTGCCATGTTTGGCTGTTGTATGTCCTACCCCAGGCAACAATTCCTTATGTTAAACTAGAATTAGCAAGACCATAGTATATATGTCTTAATATATCAAATGACATACACTCTTTTCTTTAAATTGAGTATATGAGGTTTCCAAGAAAGTAGCTCATCTGAAGTAGTACCAAGATACTTAACTGCAGCAGACTGTTTCACCTCTATGCAATCTCTACAGTTTAATTGGGCCCAACAGTACCTTGAGGGACTCCACATATCACCGATCTCTCTGTGCTTGTATACTCATTCACTTTAACAATCTGAGTTCTTCCAGATAAATAACTATGGAACCAGATAGATGGATGCAGATAGTTCCACTTATTCTTAATGCTTCCACTTCCAGCTTTTCTAATAAAATATAATGCCACACAGTATCAAAAGCCTTACTAATATCGAAAAATAATCCACTTACATATTTTCTTTTAATAACATTTTTATACAAGTAACTGATAAGCCAAAACAAGGCTGGATTTGTTCTCAGACCCTTCCTAAAGACGTATTGAGTTCCTGCAAAAAACTTTATTTTGTCTAAATAATTAGTTAACTGTACAATTAATTTTTCAAACACTTTTGATATCGACGGCAAAATCGCAATAGGCCGATAACTCTCAGAGGTCGAACTGTTATGGCCTTTAAAAATTGGCACAAGCTCAGCTTTTTTAAATTGACTGGGATATTCCCCTGTTGAATTTGAAATATTAAACATATAAGCCACTACTGGACGAATCTGATTTTTAATATTTTTTGGCGTTTGAGTTCCAAGCTCATCATGCACAGTCTCTTATATTTCAATATCTGTATATGGAAATATGTGGATAACTTTGAAACGGGAAAACTGATAGATCCCAAACTTATGAAAAGTTATTTATATTAAATAAAGAAGCCTTATTATTTTGCCACAAATGTAGGGTATTACATAGGGATTTAAAGTCACAAAGTTTACTGGTTAATAAAGATGGTTTAATTAAGGTGAATATCTATCTACTAATGAACTACCTTGTAAAAATATCAGTATTGTATAAAAAATTATTTACGTTGCAGATTTTGGTTTAGGAAGAACCTTTGGTATCCCAGTAAGAGCTTACACTCATGACGTAGCCACATTTTAGTACAGTGTATCAGAAATTCTCTTAGGTGCTCCAAGACATTCTTGTCCAATTGATGTACAGCCAACAAGATGTATTTTTGCAGATATGGCTACAAAAAAGCATTATTTTAAGATGAATCAGATATAGACCAGTTGTTGAAGATCTTTAGGTATGATTATTTCAATATATATTAAATTTTAATTATTAATAAACTTAATTTTACTACATTGCTTAATATAGCAGCAAAGCAACAATAAATTTAAAATATAAATATTTGGTTATATTTTCAAGTAGTTGTTTTTCAGTATATTTTATTTATTTCGAACTCAGTTGGTAGGGATCAAATAGTTTCAACGGGGGTGGAAGTAATATGGAATCTCAGTTGTGTAAAATGAATATTGTAATTTTTTTTGGACAAAAAATGTTACATTTTTTAAGTTGCTATATATTTATAGTTAGCTACACTTGTATAATTAGCTACACTTGTATAGTTAGCTACACTTGAATAGTTAGCTACACTTGTATAGTTAGCCACATGTATAGATAGCTACACTTGCATGCTTACCTACACTTGCATAGTTACATACACTTGTACAGTTAGGTACAATTGTATAGTTAACTACACTTGTACAGTTAGTTACACTTGTATAGTTAGCTACAGTTGCATAAATATAGCTAATTATGCTATCGTTATGCAACTATAGCATAGTTAAACTTGCTAAACTTGCATAGTTAGCTATACTTGCATAGTTAGCTACACCTGCGTGCATAGTTGGCTACACTTGTATAATTAGCTACATGTATAGATAGCTACACTTGCATGGTTAGCTACACTTGTAAAGTTAGCTACACCTGTACAATTAGCTACACTTGCATAGTTAGCTACACTTTTACAGTTAGCTACACTTGTATAGTTAACTACACTTGTACAGTTAGTTACACTTGTATAGTTTTCTACACTTGCATAGTTACCTGCACTTGCGTAGTTGGCTACACTTGCATAGTTGGCTACACTTGTACAGTTAGCTACACTTGCATAGTTAGCTACACTTGTTTAGTTAGCTACACTTGTATAGTTAGAGGCACTTGTAACTATACAGTGTAGTTAACTAACTACACTTGTTTAGTTAAGTACACTAGTATAGTTAGCTACAGTTGCATAGTTAGCTACACTTGTATTGTTAGCTACACTTGCATAGTTAGCTACACTTGTATACTTAGCTATACGCGTGTGCGTGCATGTATGTGTGTACGCAACAATCGATTTATTGAGGAACCAATTCGGTGAGGAAATGTTTTCGACGAACGGACTTGTTAATTGGCCACCAGGGTTACGTGATTGTTGTTTAAATGTTGTTAAATGGATCGAAATGTTATTTCGTAAAAAATAAATTGTTAAAAGAGATATAATTTTTGTTTTATTTAAATTTTAAGTTCAGACGAACTAAAAAAAATTGACATATCAGTATGTGTTTATGTATATTAGGATACAGTATGCATATGAGTAGCATATCAGTATAAAACAATGTGTGTTAATATTTGTAAAACAATGTTCTTTACACTTAAAATTATTGTTTTATGTTTTTTGAGTTTTCAAGTCGCCTACAGAAAACTTCTGGAAGGGTATGTCTACTTTACCTGAATACAAAGCCACATTCCCTAACTGGAGCAAAACAAGTAAAAGCCTTAGATGAATATGGTATTGATTTATTGTCAAAAATGCTTGTATATGATCCGAGGAAAAGAATCTCTGCTAGAGCAATTATTATTTATCATTATTTCAAAAATGTAGATCTCAAAGTCAAAGTTATAATTATAGAAAAAGATAAGTAAAGTCATGTTGAACAATGTGTTTCTTTTACTTTTGATAGGAACTGAAGACATTAATATTTATACAAATTTATTTTGATAATATATCTAGTTATACAATTATTTTTTTTTTAACTTAATCAATGTTCATTCCAATTCCAAATATAAAAATTGGGTATTGAACAACATGTTATATTTAATATTTTCACGGATGGTAGATAATGTTTCTAAATCATTCATCATTCATCTAACTCTTCTTGTTGGACTCTGCAGTCGAAGCGGACAACATTTGAAAATGTCAAATGAGATTTTGACGAAACGTCGTGGCTCTACACAGAATCAACGGATTGACACTCACCCGGAATGATTTAGAAACATAAGTAGTTAAGACGCGCCATCTGTTCATTCTGTTTCAGTTCATCATTGACAGTTCTCCTCCAAGTCTGTGCAGGCCTTCCAATACCTCTTTTGCCCTGCGGATTCCAGTTCAATGCTATTTTGGCTATACAGTTGTTTTGTTTTTTGTGTATGTGTTCAATCCATCCCAACTTACGAAGTACTATCTCGTGTTCAATTCTCTTTTGGTTTATGTGATGGAGCAAGTCTTTGTTTGGAATTTTGCAAGCATTTATTTATGAAGACCTGAAGTTTTTTTTGTTATTGTCTTCGTTATTTTCCACGTTTCCCATCCGATGATTATTGCTGTATGTGGTCGTGCGTTCTTTTGTTGGCGTGGATATTTGGTCTTGCAGTACTGGTTGATGGACCACCAGGATTAACCCAGCCCTTTTGCATCTTTGGATTATCACAGACGATCCACTTTTCGTTACGATCACAATCGTACGCAGGGAATTATTCTTCTTGAATATTTTGAGCAATCAAAAAAAACGTCAAAGCGTCTACTCTTATTTCAGTTGAGAGGTCATAGGAGACCCAACAACTCCCTTTATACGTATGTCTTTTTTTTACGGACGTGGAAGGAGCAAGCTCCCCTCCAGTGGCCCTTCGAAACCAGGATTCCCACCGGCACCGCGTTTGCATTCCTTCAGTGGGGCCTGTTCTAATCCACGTAGATTTTCTCCGATCGGTTCGTCCCCTACTCCCCCGTTCCTTCAGCTTGTTATTTCAGGCTCAATGATTAGGGGCAATATTTTCCACTTTCTTAGAAAAGTTTTTCATATAACAAAAAAGGGGAAGTTATAAATATTACTTAAGTCTTCTCGAACGGGGAGCGTTTTTAAAAACTTTATTTTTACAACCTTACACAATAACGTTTAATACAAGATTGAATTGAAAAAATAATTTGGTAATATTTATACATTTAATTTGCTCAATAATTGAAATATGATTTGTTGTGTTAGTGGAAAAATCGGGGAGTCACATCCTCTGTATCAGCAGTATACCTTTGAGGGGATTCACGTAACGCCTCCCTGCGAAGGCCAAAACAACAGGGATACAGGGTTGTTTTCGATTACTTGCAGTAGTACGTTTTCTTTCTTGTTGTTTTTCATTTTTCTTCTTTGGCGAAATTTCCATATTGCCACAGTCGTAACAGTGATAGATATAAAGATAATCACAATGGTTGTCGAATTCCATGCGATTGTTTGTATTTGATGGACTTCTGGTGGCTTCAATTGATTTGCCTTTTCTCGTAACCTCTTGATGTCTTCTAGATTGATAGATTGTAATTCGATCTTTGATTCTTTTGCTGGGTCGATTTTTGGATATTCGAACTCTAGGGTAGGTAATGTGAAAGCATCTCCTTTTATCATGTTTTCTGTGTTCCAGTAATAATTCTGTTGTATCTGGATCCCACAGTTAAATGTAATATTCAGAAGACTAGGGTTTTCTATCTGAATATATTTCTGAGTTTCACAGTGTTTTACCAATTTCTTCGGTATTTTGTTTTGGATTACCAATAAATATTTTTTGTTGATTGACTCGACGAGTGGTTGGTTTATTTCGACAGTAGTTAATTGGCAATTGCGATTTTCCATTTCCTTTATTAGTGTTGTCACAAATTCGTTGGTAATCGGCTCTAAATTATTCTGACAAATAGTTATTTTCAATTTTTGGACATTCTTCTATGTTAATGAGTGCTGTAAATGATTGACCAAGATAAGGTAGGGTTGTTTAGGGATTATTATGGAGTTGTTGATAGGTATATGAAAGAAATGATATAATTGGTAAGTTTCTTCCTTGAAGATTGAAAAATGAATAACAAAAATTATTTTATTTTTCGTGAATCTAGTTTGCAAGTTTTCTGTTTGATAAAAATAACTTAAATTTTCGAAATTTATTATTTTATTTTTTCCATAAAGGGTTGTTAAATTTCATATTATATTAGACATTTCCTTTGCTGAAATTACCATGCTGTGTAATACATTTAATTGTGCAAAAGCAATAGCATTTTTCAAGTTTATCTAAGAAGGTGATTAAATTTTGACAATTTAAAATGATTTGATTGATTGTATTTTGTGCTTGAAGAAATGCATTTAAATCATAAATTGATCTTTTTAAAGTTATTTCTACAGTCTGGATATGTTGTTTAATTGTATTCTGATTTTTGGACAATATTGTTATTGTTTGATTATAATTTTCAATGAGTTTTTTCATTAAAGACATCTGTAATACAACTTCATTTTGTAAAGAGTTTTGATTATTTTCCCATTGATTGATAGCTTTTTCGTAACGTTCGCCATCATCAGCGTCTAATGTTCCAAAAAGCCATTTTGATATTTTTTCTCCTGCATTTATTAGCCTCTTTTAGATAGTAAATGCGGTTGGACATTATTTAGTTTTGTTTCAGCTTCTAGAATAAGAAATTTGGTCTGATTGGTCATTGTATTTAGATATGAATAGTGAGCACGTCCATATAAGTCTATTTTGTCTAGATACTGATTAATTTGGTTATGAAATGTTTCTATGTTTTGCAACTGATTAATATAGGTGGTATTTCGATGTAGTATATGAAACTATGTTTAGTTTCTATGATCTTAGTATCGCCAAGTTGAAAAGGTAGCAGAGGGGTTTGTATTGTTGATATAGTTACATCATCAGTCTTCGTCAGAATAATCTTGTACATTACTACAAGAAGGAACAGGATCCTCTTTATTATTCTGTGGACAAGAAAGTCATTTAGGTTTTTGTAATTGCGACTTGTGAATTATTTTATTTTTATTTGTTAATATTTTGTTTCCTATGTCTTGTCTGACAATGGTTTTAGTAAATCGAAGTTTATCTTTTGTTCTTTTTGCGCTTTTATCTTGCACGTATACTATTGTATTTTTTCGATAGTCGCAAGGATCTTCGTGGGTTTCATTATTTCTGTTAATATTTTTCAATTTGGTTTCTAAATTTGCATAGTGCATTAGTTGTTTTATGCTTGCATTAGGCTCTTTCAATTTTAGAATTCTATATATTTCTATCAGTAGAGTTTCCAGGTGTAGTATAATGTATTAGAATGTTATGTAGTTTACAAAATTCTAGGAAAGGGGATGAATTAAATTCACACCATTATCGCAAGTGATTTACGAATAGTATAAATTTGTCCAGCACGGTGGTGGTTGTACATATTGGTTCTAGTATATAGGCTTGGCCGTATCTTGAAAATACGTCAACGATAGTTAGAAATTTTGCATTGTTTATTTGAAATATATCCATGTGGATTGATTCTAATGGTTGTGAAGGTGTGGGGATAATATTATATTTTATCTTAGGTGGATGTCTATCATATTTTGACCTTTGGCATATCTCGAAGTTGTTAGTGAATTCAGTTAAGTTTTCTTCCATATTAGGCCAGTAGTAGTGTTTTTAATTGACAATAGGGCCTCATTAATTCCTTCGTGACAAGTCTTAATGTGGTGGTAATCGATTAGTTTCCTTTGATTTTGTTCATTGTATACATCAGTTAGGTACAATTTTGAGATTAAAAGTTTATATGTATTGTGTCGAAATACTTTAGGTAGAATAGTGCTAATTCTTAGATATAGATTATTAGTTGGTTCTTTTGTATATATGCAATATAATTTCTTGGGATCGATGTTTTCTTTAAATAATTTTATAATTTCCTGTGCATAATTCGATGTTCGATTGTTTAGATTTTGAACAAATATGATTTGATTGGCATACATGTTTAAGCAATGTTCAGTTATATGTATGTTTAGAATTGGGTGTTCAAGTGTTGAATGAACAGTTTCATTATCACGTAAATCGATATTGATGTCGGGCGGTCCAGTTTGTATATCTGAAAAGATCTTAATTTTTGGTGGATTGATAATTTCTTCTATTTGGTGTTGTTCTTCAGATATAGGATTGTGTTGTTCTCTAAAAATGCATTGTTCAATTTCGTCATTAATGTCTCCAGGATTGCTAATAATAGAATCATTTTCAATGGCATTGATCTCTATTCTAGAGAGTGCAGCGACATTGGTGTTTTCTTTACCCTTTTTATTCCTCTAATTTAAACGCCATCTCACTAATCGAGAGTTCGGCTCTTTCATATTAAAGAGGTATTGTAGTGGTTTATGGTCAGTTATAATTGTGAATTTGTTTCTAAAAAGGTAGGGTCTAAAATGTTGAGTTGCCCATACAATTCTCTATCGTAGCATAGTTTTGTTCTGTTGGGTTTTTGGCTGTTGTAAGTGTTTGTGATGCATATGAGATTGGTAAATCGTTTTCAATTTTTCCTTGACTTAATAAAGCTCCTAAAGAAACGTTTGATGCATCAGTAGTTAGTATGAAAGGTTTCTCAAAATCTGGATATTGTAGAATGGGGTTTTTACAAAGAATATTTTTACATGTCTTAAATGTTTCAACGAATTCTTTTGTGTGTTCTATTTTGATTCCTTTCTTTAAACACTTAGTTAAGCGTTTTGCCAATTTAGCAAAGTTGTGTATAAACCTTCTATAATAACCTAATAGTCCTAGGAATGATTCAATTTCCTTGGTTGTCTTTGGAATAGGGTATTTTAATATTGTGTCGATTTTCTTTGGGTTTGGTCTAATACCGTCCGGAGTTATAACATTTCCTAAAAATTCTAATTCCTTTCTAACGAATTCTGATTTGTCTAATTGAATTTTTAATTTTGCGTCTTGCAATTTTTTAAAGACTGCGTTTAAATGTTTTAAATTACTCCCATTACTCTTTGGAATGTAGAGGGTGCGTTTTTTAAACCAAAGGGCATTCGAATGAATTCGTAATGTCCGTGTTCTACGCTGAATGCAGTTTTCTCTATTGATTTGGAGTTCATTTCGATTTGATCTAATCCTGATTGATAAATCAAGAGTTGTAAAGTATGTGTATCTACAAAGTTTATCTAGGATATCTGTAATATTTGGCAGTGGATACCTATCATCAACGGTTTTTTCATTTAGTGTACGATAATCGATAACTAATCGCCATTTTTGCTTTCTACTAGCGTCTAGCTTTTTGGGTACAATCTAAATTGGGCTGCTCCATGGGCTGTAGCTGTGTCTTATTATATCGTCATCAAGAATTCTTGACAAACCTTTTTAATTTCTAATTTTTCTTCTGCGTTTAGATGATTTGTACGAAGTAAGTTTAATATTTTCAATTTTGTTGGAAATGGAAGATATGCAATTTTTCTTGTAACTGATTTGTGAATGGAATCGTCTTAACTGGTTCTTAAAGTTTTGGTATTAAATTTTTATTAGTTTAGTTAAAGATTTCTGTAGTCGCGATGCCCTTTTTGTATGCTGTAGTATGGTTTGTTCTGGTATTATAACATCAATGATGTTTTGGTCTACAGGCAATTCAATTCGAGCTGCTTCATGTGCCTTTATTGAAAAGTTAAATAATTATTCCTCGTGTGGTTGTCGATAAAGAAGGGGAATTTGGATATTGTCATTTATTAGTTTTTTGTTTACTAGGTCAATTTGAAGTTGAAATTTTAAAAGTTCTTTTAAACCTATTATACCATCCAAATACTCATGGAAATTGAAAAGAATGAAGGAGATATTTCCGGGAGATTTAAATTCTGCAAATGTTGGAATATCTGCTTTAAACAATACTTCTTTTTGTCCAGTACCTGTTTTTAATGTTGAAGGGAAGTGATAGATTTTATTTGGAAAATATTTTTCGGCTTTTTCTGGGTTTAAAATTGAATGGTAGCATCCTGTGTTGATTAATAATTTTAACGGGGGTTTACTAATTTTAATATACGGTAAACTATTATTTATTTCAGTATACATTTCGAAAGTTACGTTGTGGGTTCTACTTGACTGCTTTCGTGAAAATTTTCTGGTTCATCGTAGTATCAGGTTCCTCATAAGTATGTTCATCGTCAGCATTTATATATTCTGTGTGTAATTCAGGTTCGTTGTTGCTTTCGCTTAATAAGTAAAATATGATTTGTTGTGTTATTGGAAAAATCGGGGAGTCAATCCTCTGTATCAGTAGTTTCCTTTGAGGGGATTCACGTAATGTAAACTACACAACTGTGTGTAGTTTACGTTACGTGATGCGCATGCGAATATAGAATTTATAATGGAAAATATGCTTCAAATTTGAGTCCAAAAAAACTATCAAACATAACTATATAACTGTTTTTATTAATATCATTGAATATATCAAGAATAATAAATTATATATAAAAAAGTAAAACAATCACTAAATACAAAAAGTATAACACAAACGTTGCTTAAAATCATGATTTTTTATCTTTTAGTAAATATTTGTGTGTATAAAAAAAGAAAAATTTACATTTTTTGGAACATAGGTTTTAAGTT
Source organism: Cosmopolites sordidus (assembly GCA_031761425.1). Lineage (NCBI taxonomy): Eukaryota > Metazoa > Arthropoda > Insecta > Coleoptera > Curculionidae > Cosmopolites > Cosmopolites sordidus. The sequence continues at coordinate 708,518 of JARFXV010000054.1, forward strand.
AATATAAATTAATATAATCTCTTAAAAACAAAATTAAAAATTGTAGTTATGTTAATTATAACAATGGCAGTAGTCTGTTATGTGATAATCACTTTATGGACTATCAGTTTTATTACTTGTCAAGGAATAATACTCTGTAAAAATGAATATTAATGTCTCCAATAATTTGTAATTTGGTGATTAATTACTAGATTCGTGTTTTTCAATTTGCGAATCTTAGAATGTTTTCGTGTGAATCTTAGTGTTCGTGCTTTTGGAAGGAATTTATTTCAATTTTTTTTTGGGTACGTGATAAAAAGCCACTTCATAAGTTTTGGAAAAATTTAATTTCAGTCCCCAATTACATATATCTGATAAAATATAAAATTAAACTCCAACAGAAAATATATTTTGCTGAATGTTATAATTTAAGTTTTGCATTGTCTCATCAAGGGAGAAAAAGCTTCGCCCATTACAAAAACTCCAAATGTTACAAAAAATGTTACCTGCAATATATATCTGAAATATCTGCAAAACATGCTGCTCATCTCTCTACATTATTTTGCAAAGAATTTATGCAATTCATATCATAAAAAATCACGGTAAATCTGTAATCCTTTGGCTATGAAGAAAAATTTATGGAGAAACAATACACACCACATCAAATATTTTATGGCGATGACAATAAACTTCGAAGAAAAATGTTTGATAGAACCTTTATATTAAAACAAGAAAACACTGCACCTGGATTCTGGATTGAGACTGGACCAGAGTCGTCTAAAGATCATGACGCTACTTTTGTATAGTAATGTATCAGGAAACTTTATGATAAAACCCCTGTTTGTTCGACGATCTTCTAATTGCCGATACATTAGATAGTAAATTCTAAAGCTTGGTGAATAGATCAATTCTTCTATTGGAACCTTTGGTATGCAACACTAAACTTGAAGGGGTTTACCACTAAACACCAAATCACTTTTTTGAACTTCTCGACGCACGTTTCGCTAACCATGTTAGCATCATCAGGAGATGATTTAATCTGAAATTAAATCGAGATAAATAGGTTTTAAAGTATTTTGTGTCGTAGGTTGAAAATTATTTAAAGAATTTGGACTTCAGGTACTGTTAGCATTACATAATATTTCAACACCCAAGTACTATTTCTACCACTAAACACTACTTTGTTGCCCCTTCCACTGGATTAAGGTGTTTTTTACACCTTTAAAACTTACTACATCAGAAGATCAGGCTTGAATTGTCAGAAAATGAAATTGGTGGCATAATATAAGTTGTTAAATCGATTGGAGGCGATGTATTGACTTTGAGCATACAAAAGTTATCAATGGAAGAAGTTGAAGAGAAATTACTGGAAATGACATCAAGTTCTTGTAAATCAAGTTGATTCTAAGGAGAATAGCAATGATGAAGTCTGTAAAGTTAATAAACATCATTATATTTTGAAAAAAGGAAGGCCAGTTGGCTTAGCTCTTAAAAATTTCCAACCATTTTTCCTAAATGCAGACCCATCCACTGAAACAGAACGAAACTTTAAAAGAGACCAAGCAGAAAACCAACAAACAAACCAAATAAAATTATAGCTCTTTAAAGAAACGATGAAAAATATTTAGAGAGTGAAGATGAAGCTTATTTGTATCGAGCAATCATGAGGAAAAAATTATAAAATCAAAGTTATTAATGAGAAAATAGTTATAATTTGCTTTCGTTATTACTACACAAAAATTAAATCGTGCAGAATTATATTTTAGCCGACTATTGAAAGTGCAGTAATTTACAAATAAGATGGCAGCTGGGCAGGCTTCGTAGAACCGTGTCAGTTAAAGATTAGAATATGCATTAAACAGTGGCAGTTTTACTCAATTAAGTACTTAACATATTCCAGCCTAAATTTGTAGTAATTTGTCCTGATATATTTTTTGTCCATTATCCAGGCCACTTCCAAGTTTCGGTCGGGAAAATTTAACCAACAATTGAAAAATCATCAACTAGGCTGCAATAATAAAACTTTATGAGGTCCTAAGGGTAAGTAGGTGGTCAGAGACACAAAATTGCATCAAGAAACAATCAAGGGTAGAGATAGCTTGGGAGTATAACAGATATATTTTCGAAATGATTCATTTTATATGGGAGAAGTGTTATATCGTATTGTTATACATACACGTGAGAAGGTTTATGGAAAATCGAAAACGAGTGCTATTCGAATTTTTAGAAATCGTTAGATCCAAAAAGTTTATTGAACTGTTGGTCTCCATTTCGGCTGTAAATATGATGTTTTTATGGATGGAATTTAGATATAAAAATAAAGCATCCGGCTGTCTCTTACTACCCGTGAAACATGTCAAAATATCAACATATCAGTACCAATATAAACATTGTTTACTAATTTTGTTTTTGAAAACTGTCTCCTCAATGTTGTTCTTAAAAATTTCTGCAAGTAAAGGGCTTAGTGGGCTGCCCATAATTAAACGTTTTTTTATTGTTGTAAATTTTGTCTTCAAAAGCAATTTTGGTCAACACAAATTCTTAACAAGCTTATTATATCTGCTGTAACTGCTACACGAATTGTAATTAAGTAATCAATGATGCATATATATTATAATATATATATATATATATATATATATATATATATATATATATATATATATATATATATATATATATATGTATATATATATATATATATATATATATATATATATATATATATATATATATATATATATATATATATATATATATATATATATATATATATATATATATATATATATATATATATATATATATATATATATATATATATATACACATTATTGACACATGATATATGAGGTTGAGCTTCTATTACTCCATTTCAATGAAGTTCAATAACTTGAAACAGATTCTTAAAAACCTGCCCTTCATCAGAATTAATCTTTATTTCTAAAAATAAAAAAAATTAATTAATCCGGCAGATAGACATTTGGGAGTTTAACACTGTACATTTTTCTACGCTTTTTTTCTCGGGATCTATCACTCCATTATGTTTATTTCCGAGCATTTTTCTTCCCACTTTTGTTTATCTTCCATAAAATATTTGAAATAGGGTTAATGGTTGAAATTCTACTTCTTTAAAAAAGAAAAAGTGACACGAACGTGAGAAATTTAAGTTAACATTTAAATATGCTTTTTGTTATGTTCTATTAATTCTTAGTTGTGTCTATGTAAAATAAAATATTAATACAATTTTATGGTTTAAAGAAAATTTTTGTTATTATTGCCATGTAGGAAATATTGATCAGTTCAGGTATTTATTTATCTTTTTACTTTAATTATTCGATTTTATAATTTATTCAGTTATATAGAAATGAGTAAAATAATATTGTGAAGGAAAAGGAGAAGTCACATAAATTGAGTTTATGAAAACATGCTTGCACATCCCTAAACCAGTTACATACAAAACATTAATCATGTTTAGGTTAGGAAGATAGGAAAGCCGCAGGAGCTTTTGACACAATAACTTTTGTCCAAAGACCTTCATTTGCGAACCATATGCGAGGTAAGTCCGAAATATACTAATTTTACTTTAAGCCTATTGCAGGTTTTTCACTACCTGTAATTTAAAAATAATTTATCTTTGTTGATTTATACTTACATATATACTTATTTTTAATATCAATTTCCTTAAATCTCAATATGTAATTTTCATTTATCTTTCTTTTAATGAATTTCAGCATTTTTTCAATAATAGTCTTCGGATGTATCCCCTCATAAGGGTGGCAACCCAACAAAGAGAAAAAAATGATCTACCTATACAATGGTGATGCTAATGCCTGCAGTTATGGAGTTAGAATCAGTGTTATTGTCTTTCTAGCTAGTATGGGCTTCTTGGTTGGTGAATACATGCAGAAACAAATATCTTCTGTAAAGACACTGAAGTATTAAGTACTAGTTGATCTTGGATTCTCAAGTATTTTACATTTTTTTACAGCCCTTACATTTTTTTTCTATTTTCACGTGGGTAAGTGACCATTATTATTTTATATTAATACATGCAGATATTTTCTTATATTGTGTGGGTATTGCTATTTGAGAAAGTATTAAACTCAGTTGGTGCATTTAAACTCTGTATATTTTGGGTTAAATTAAATATATTAACTTTTCTTTTCATTTACATTATTTTAGTAGCTTTGAATGGTTTCAAACCCAAGGGAAAAGGAAGAGAGAAAGACCAAAGCAAAGATAGGAGAAAGTGGTGAGAAATATTTTAAACAAGAAGAGAAAAAACATGGGCTGAAGTGAAAAGGCTAACACAGGATAGAAAGGCCTGGAAAAGGTTTATAAAGAACTAGTATGAGATATAAGCACCCTTACACCCTAAGTGTAGCCAAGGAATATGATCAACACAAACTGCAGAAGGTAAGTAAAGAATAATTTGAAAGGAAAAAAAGCATTTGTAAATGTAATGTTTCTTTTAATAAATGGGATCTCCATTTAACTTTATAAATATAAATCAGCTCAATAAAATAACTCTGATAAAACTCACTAATTAAATAACACCACCTCAGTGTCGTTATTTATTCTTGTACTTTGTCTATACGTTTGAGCATCATATGTATGATTCTTCTTCACTGTTATTAGATCCTGTTAGTGAGTCTTGACCTCCTTCAACCTTTGCCTCCATTGGGATCGATCTCCAATAGCCCCTTGCCAGTTGTTGATGTGTAGTAGGCCTTCAACATCTCTACTTACATGTCCTGCCATTGTGTCTGGTCTATCTCCTTTTCCGTTACCCTCCTATTCACCCTATTCTAAACCCTGCTTGATATTAAATGGCTTGGAATAATTTTTTGCCTCCAAGTTTCAGTACTGCTGCAAGTAAATTTTGTATCGTGGAAGCTTTATTACTTTTAAGTTTCATTAAATTTTCTTCAATGGTTTGGCTGCATTTATAAATTATGACCTATCACTATGATCTTCTCTGGTAGTTCCATTTAACAGTGTTTTGAAAATATATCTTCCATCGCTCTAGTATGTATGCTCTTTATGTTGCCATGTTTGCCTGTTGTATGTTCTACCCCAGGCAACAATTCCTTATGTTAAACTAGAATTAACAAGAGCATAGTATATATGTTTTAGTGTCTTAATGTATCAAATGACATACACTCTAATGCTTTCCTAAATTGGGCCATGACAACAAAGAGCCTTTTCTTTAAATTGAGTGTATGAGGTTTCCAAGAAAGTAGCTCATCCGAAGTAATACCAAGATACTTAACTGCAGCAGACTGTTTCACCTCTATGCAATCTCTACAGGTTAATTGGGCCTAACATAGTACCTCGAGGGACTCCACATAACACCAATCTCTCTGTGCTTGTATACCCATTCACTTTAACAATCTGAGTTCTTCCAGATAAATAACTATGGAACCATATAGATGGATGCAGATAGTTCCACTTATTCTTAATGCTTCCACTTCCAGCTTTTCTAATAAAATATAATGCCACACAGTATCAAATGCCTTACTAATATCCAAAAATAATCCACTTACATATTTCCCTTTAATAACGTTTTTATATAAGTAACTGATAAGCCGAAACAAGGCTGGATTCGTTCCCAGACCCTTCCTAAAGACGTATTGAGTTTCTGCAAAAAACTTTATTTTGTCTAAATAGTTAGTTAACTGTTTTACCATTAATTTTTCAAACACTTTTGATATCGCCGGCAAAATCGCAATAGGCCGATAACTCTCACAGATCGAACTGTTACCGCCTTTAAAAATTGGCACAAGCTCAGCTTTTTTAAATTAACTGAGAAATTGTCCTGTTGAGTTTGAAATTTTAAACATATAAGCCACTATTGGACTAATCTGATTTTTTAGCGTTTGAGTTCCAAGCTCATCATGCACCGTCTCTTATATTTCAATATCTGTGTATGGAAATATGTGGATAACTTTGAAACGGGAACACTGATAGATCCCAAACTTAAGAAAAGTTATTTATATTAAATAAAGAAGCCTTATTATTTTGCCACAAATGTAGGGTATTATGTAGGGATTTAAAGTCACAAAGTTTACTGATTAATAAAGATGGTTTAATTAAGGTGAATATCTATCTACTAACGAACTACCTTATAAAAATATCAGTATTGTATGAAAATTTATTTACGTTGCAGATTTTGGTTTAGGAAGAACCTTTGGTATCTCAGTAAGAGCTTACACTCATGACGTAGCCACACTTTAGTACAGAGTATCAGAAATTTTCTTAGGTGCTCCAAGACATTCTTGTCCAATTGATGTACAGTCAGTAAGATGTATTTTTGCGGATATGGCTACAAAAAAGCATTATTTTAAGATGAATCAGATATGGACCAATTGTTGAAGATCTTTAGGTATGATTATTTCAATATATATTAAATTTTAATTATTAGTAAACTTCATTTTGCTACATTGCTTAATATAGCAGCAAAGCAACAATAAATTTAAAATAAAAATATGTGGTTATATTTTCAAGTAGTTGTTTTTCAGTATATTTTATTTATTTCGAACTCAGTTGGTAGGAGTCAAATAGTTTCAACAGGGGTGGAAGTAATATGGAATCTCAGCTGTGTAAAATGAATATTGACAAAATTGGACAAAAAATTGTTACATTTTTTATGTTGCTACATTTTTAAAGTTAGCTACACTTGTATAATTAGCTACACTTGTATAGTTAGCTACACTTGCATAGTTGGCTACACTTGTCCAGTTAGTTACACTTGTATAGTTAGTTTCACTTGTATACTTATCTATACGCGTGTGCGTGCATGCGTGTGTGTACGCAACAATCGATTTATTGAGGAACCAATTCGGTGAGGAAATTTTTTCGAGGAGCGGACCTGTTAATTTTGGCCACCAAGGTTACGTGATTGTTGTTTAAATGTTGTTAAATAGATTGGAATATTATTCCATATAAAATAAATTGTTTAAGGAGAAATAATTTTTGTTTTATTTGAATTTAAAGTTCAGACGAACTAAAAAAAATTGACATATCAGTATGTTTATATATATTAGGATACAGTATGTATATTAGTATATGAGTAGCATATCAGTATTCTATATATTATGTGTAAAACAATGTGTGTTATTATTTGTAAAACAATGTTCTTTTCACTTAAAATTATTGTTTTATGTTTTTTGAGTTTTCAGGTCGCCTACAGAAAACTTCTGGAAGGGTATGTCTACTTTACCCGAATACGAAGCCACATTCCCTAACTGGAGCAAAATAACTAAAAGCTTTATATTAATATGGTATTGATTTATTATCAATAATGCTTGTATATGATCCCAGGAAAAGAATCTCTGCTAGAGCAATTATTATTCATCATTATTTCAAAAATGTAGATCTCAAAGTCAAACTCATAACTATAGAAAAAGATAAGTAAAATCATGTTGAATAATGTTTTTCTTTTACTTTTGATAGGAACTGAAGACATTAATATTTATACAAATTTATTTTGATAATATATCTAGTTATACAATTATTTTTTTTTTAACTTAATCGATGTTCATTCCAATTCCAAATGTAAAAATTGGGTATTGAACAACATGTTACATTTAATATTTTCACGGATGGTAGATAATGTTTCTAAATCATTGATCATTCATCCAACTCTTCTTGTTGGACTCTTCATTCGAATTTTGAATATATATATATATATATATATATATATATATATATATATATATATATATATATATATATATATATATATATATATATGTATATATATATATATATATATATATATATATATATATATATATATATATATATATATATATATATATATATATATATCTGTGTGTGTGATTGGAATTTTGCAAGCATTTATTTATGAAGACTTGAAGTTTTTTTTTGTTATTGTCTTCGTTATTTTCCACGTTTCACGTTCGTAGAGTAAGTTGTTTGCCGTGAGTATTGTGTTGATCTCCATACAGGTTCTAGAGTTCCAAAAGCTCCTTCACTCATGATCCGCACCTCAATTTTTTGTGAGAATGCTGCCCAAGTATGTAAATCTCCCCACATCTTCTATGGGTGATCCGTTGAAGAAAGAGCTGACATATCTGGTGTTGATTCTCAGCGACTTGGTCTTTGTTACATTAATGTTCAGGCCTACTTTGTGGGCTTCCGTTGCAAGTCTGTTTAGCATATAGACCATATTGTTATATTGATGCGAGATAAGGCATATGTCATCCGCGTATTCAAGGTCCGTCAAGCTAGATTTGAAGGTCTAGTATAAAAGGAGACAAGACACACCAGTAAACATTTCAAATTTGTCGCTGTCATAACTGAACATATATTCTTACATTATAATTCTATTTTCAATAAAATTTTACCTGATTTGACTGTTATAGGGGTAACTCATCTCACGCTTTTTTATATAATAATGTTCATATCATATAGGCTTTATAGCCTGCAGAAAAATATTTTAGGTTATAATTGAAGAATCAGTTTGTATATTTACTATCTGAACCAGGAGTTTAGCTTTTTGTGTTATTAAAGCTACCGTGGCCATTTTATTCAAATTAGCCATATTCAAACTTATATTATCCATATTTAGTATACTGAAATGTATTTTGTAATATCATATTGTAATAAATTGAGAAATTTAACTTACTTGTTCGTTTTATTTTCTATTAGCAAAAAAACAACCAATTTATCAGAACCAAACATGCAAGAACTTTAGTTATTTGAAGTATATAAGTTATTTTAATACTTCCCTTTCCTGCTTTTTATTTGATAAATTTCTTCGTCTTAGAATAATTTAGTGATTGTGTAATAGTTGATTATCAGCTATGATTACACTAAATACCGACCAATACTCTTAACGCAACAATAGTGAATTGTCCTTTTATTAGGCCCTCAGCTCTATTCTGGATCTGTTTTGCCTATCTCTGACACTTACTTATGAAAAAAGTAATACAAGTTTAATCTTGAAAGTTATCTCCATCACTTTCTATGTTCATTCGTCCCTTTTCAGGCGACTGTCGAATCCCAAAACGAAAAAACTTGATGATTCTGATGTGGTAAGGTAATTCAGGTTTTTTCGACTTTCTCGAGAGATATGAAGCAGCTATCAACCAGGTGATGTTGCCGGGGTCTAAAAAGATGACAATCCGAAGTCTGGAGAAGAGGAGATAAAATCTCCCAGCCCAACTCGGTGATTATTGCTGTATGTGGTCGTGCGTTCTCTTGTTGGCGTGGATATTTGGTCTTGCAGTACTGGTTGACGGACCACCAGGATTAACCCAGTACTTTTGCATTTTTGGATTATCATAGCCGATCCACTTTTCGTTACGATCACAATCGTACGCAGGGAATTATTCTTCTTGAATATTTTCAGCAATCAAAAAAAACATCAAAACGTCTACTCTTATTTCAGTTGAGGGTTCATAGGAGACCCATATGTGTATGTGTGTATGTCGATGTGTCTTTTTTTATGGACGTGGAAGGAGCAAGCTCCTCACCAGTGGCCTTTCGAAACCTGGATTCCAACCGGCACCGCGTTAGCATTCCTTCAGTTTGTTATTTCAGGCCCAAGGATTAGGGGTTTGGGAACGTCACTCTTTATTGATTTATTCTTTTTTACTTCTCTACTAAAACCACCTCTCAATGTTTTCCACTTTCTTAGAAAAGTTTTTCATATAACAAAAAAGGGGAAGTTATAAATATTTAAGCGACACTTTTTTAAAATTTTTTTTGTTGTTTCGGAAATTTGATAATTGGATGTGACTGTAACTTTACAAAATTACAGACAGTTGAGTTGAATTTAAATGTAAAACGACGTAATCCACTTCAAATGTGACATGTAAACACTACTATTTTTATTAGTATTACATATAAATAGTATTCATACAAATAATGTGAAAATATATCAAATGCATATATTAAAATCTTACCAATATCGTTTTTTTCTTTGATTGATTTTTTTTTTGAAATTTTGGATAAATATCAGCCGATGCATTATTTTTTTAATTCTATTGCTATATGACTCACATTTGTAATCCAATAATCCAATGCATGAATATTTTTGAATTTTACAAATAAATGTGCCGGTATCAAATGGCTCTTGCATGATACCTAGCATAAACATAAATATTTGTTACAGTTGAGTACAAACGCCAGACTGTGATCTATCTGCGGTCCGTCCTGCAGTCATGAGTATTGCCGACAGAAGTGAACATTTGAAACTTTGGAATAACTGTTCTGGCGTCGCCAGTTCGGCGTAACACGTCACTAGCATGTCGGTGACGCGAACCCATAAATTTTACCCCTACCAAAAATTGCTCAACGGGACTAAAGAAGTTTTTACTTCAAAAAATGAGGTAAATCCATAAAAATCAGTATGTATAAATACTTCTTTTTGCTTACTGTACCTTAGGATCTATTGTTATAAAGAAATAAAACCACTATAAAATGATATAATTTTTTAATGTTCAAAATGCAAACAAATAAACAAATTTCTTGTTTCTATTTTTGTAATTAACCTTATATTATATATATATATATATATATATATATATATATATATATATATATATATATATATATATATATATGATAATCCTTTTAAAAGTTTTAACTTAGCGAACATATATACAGCGAAAAGCGTTGTACCTACAAATAGGCCCTCGTCAAACTGAAAATTGGGGGAATAATAGACTTGAACAAAATGCTTCTGTGGGAAGGTGATAACTGGTGATATAATATTTCTAAATCATGGTGGAAACGAATTAAAAATACAAAACAAACACGAACTGGATGATGTACGGCCATCTTAGAACTAAATTTTGCTACGGGACACAGAAATCCCCTTAGGCTCCAATGTTATTCGACATAAAGGCGGAAGTGGGGCCGGATGTTTTTTCCGTATTAGACTTGCGATAGGTTTAAGCGTTAACGTTTGTCCTTTTTTTGACATTACCGACACAGTCGAACGGTGTAAGGTTCCAGCTATAAGGAAAGTAGAAATTAATACAAATGACACCAAACAACCTACTTGGAGACTTACATAGTACCCTTTTGGTTGGTTCGAACCGGACGAAAGACACTTTCTGTGTACCAGCGCTGCGTGATGCAACGGGTGACACCTATTTTGGTATATTTTTGTACACTATTTTGGAGTCGTTATCACTGGATGATATATCTGACTCCGGAGCTAATTTGATGCCTGAAAAAAATTAAATTATTAAATTTGCTCCCATGATGCAAAGACTCTCTAGTTTATGAATGTACTTATTAATTTTTTTTGTCAACTAAATCAGATATTAGTTTGATAAATTGTAAAAAATACACTGTTTTGATATTCATTGATGACTTTAGCAATGGCAGAAGCGCTGTTCTCTTCAGTTTCAAGACTAAGGAATCATCTCACTCTTACCACTCGCTTCATTATATAGCTATTTGGCTACCATATATGAATAGCCGGCACTCATCAACAAACGTTTTAGAATCGTGTAGATTATATGAAAGATAATTCGGAGAAGGAATCCTAAACTTTAATGTTTCATCTGTTTTCTTTCACTATTTCAGCAATTTTACCGAAGCTAAAACATACTATAAACCAGGGCCGGATCTATAAATGTTGGCACCCCCACAAAAAAAATCGGCAAGGGCTCCATACAAAAAAACTACTAAATTTTTCACAAGTACTTAATCAATTATTTTACCAATAAATATGCATAATTCTATGAGTTTGACAACGCTTGAAGAGAAGTAAATAAAATTTAAATTTACATCAATATAAAAAAAGGTAGACGGTCATGGGGAATGCCGACAGAAGTGAAAATTTGAAACTTTGGAATAACTGTTTCTTTTTTGAATTTTTAAATTAATTATTCTTTAAATGTATAATTTAGATGTATTATTAGACATTTAGAAAAACTAATTATATTACAATACATTTTTGTAAAGTTCTAATGGTGAAATTGAATGATGCAAGTTTATAAATAATTATTTTGCAAAAAATAACCAAACACGTATTATAGTTCTGAAAATTTAAACCAATAATTAATAATTTTTAGAAATTAAATTTATCATAAAATTTTGTAGAATTTTTAAATTTAAAATCCGCGACAGAACTAGAAATCGGTTTTACCACGCTAGTATGATAACTCCTAAGAAATATTATTAAGTACTTACTATTGTACTGCACAGTGATTCTACAATTAAACAATTAAAATAATGATCTAAAACACAATTTAATTTAAAGCAGATTTAAAACACAATTGGCATCGCCAGTCAGGCGTAACACGTCACTAGCATGTCGGTGACGTGAACCCATAAGTTTTGCTCCTACCGAAAATCACTCAACGCGGCTAAAGTTTTCACTTCAAAAAAAAATTACAAGAAAATAATGCATAAACTGGTAACGACAAATTTGGCGACTCCCAACTCTATGGTACCACAAGATTGGCAACGGAAAAGGCAATTGAAAAAGCACACGAACAGGCAGAAATTCGAAGTCAAGAAATATCGGAGACTTCACCCGTTGAACTTGCTGTGCCGGTGCAACAGCCGGCACTCACTGAAGCTGGAATACTCCGAAGACGCATGAAGTGGACATCCTCCATGAATGAAACAATCACGCGCATCTATTAAAGGTGACTCAACTAGAACGGGAAAGAGTTGGCTACAGGCAACGTCTACATGCCGAATTTATCAGTGCATATCCCAACATAGTAGTTACTGAGCAGAGAGTGGCCGACCAGTATCGAATAATTCTTAGAAACGGATTAATTCCAGAAACAAGACTAAACTCAATAAAACAGGAGGTGGAGATGCAAATGCAAGATCAAAATACTATTTTAGAACATGCTATAGAAGAACAGGGGCCTGTAGGAATCATAGCACCAGAACCAAACCAAGAGGAAAGTGCTGAAAGCCAACTAAAAAACATGATCGAAGTAAGTCAAAGTCTGCATTTTGCACTTCAAAGGGCCATTTTGGAATATGAGGGTCCGGATCCGCTTAGTAGACCCTTGCTTCCTAGAGTAAATACGTGTAAAAAACTCGCCATAGCTCTAGATTGTCTGAATAAAAATATTTTACCACCTCTTGTGGCGAAAGCTCAGACTTTGGAACAGCTGCATTTGTTGATTTATTGTGCCACCATATCTATACCATCAAAGATGATATGTAAGAAACTAAAGAAACAAATTGAAAGCATGCGATCATACTTTTTCAAATAAGCAGAAACGTCGGAATTACATAGAACGATATGTCAGATCGATGTATTAACGCCACTGGAGTTGAAAGAAAATCTGGTTCAAAGCTATGCGAAAACCCATCAAGAAAAGTTGCAATCATGGAGAGAAAAATCCCTGCATGGGAGACATCAGAATGAGGTCAACCAAGAACAAGTCGACATATTAGCGTCGAACTACTGGCTGACTGCAGGACAGATGTTCCCCGAGACAGAGGGATTTATAGTGACAATCCAAGATCAGGTTATTGCCACTAGAAATTACCTTAAATATATTGTTCGAGATGCTGGTATTTTGGACGATCAGTGTCGATATGGATGTCCGACCTCCGAAACCATTCAACATATTACTGGGGGATGTACGATGTTTGCGGCTATCGATTATAAAGATAGGCACGATGCAGTCGCAAAGATTCTGCACCAGGAACTTGCAATAAAGCTGCAGCTGTTAAAAGAGAGAGTTCCACATTACAATTACAATCCCGAACCTATTCTCGAAAGCAATAATAATAAGATCTATTGGGACCGTACTGTACTCACTGAGCGAAGACTGTGTCATAATAGGCCGGATATTATTACTGTGGATAAATTATCTAAACGCGCTCTATTAATCAATGTGGCCATTCCTAATAACAATAATATATTAAAGAAGCAAAGTGAAAAAAATCAGAAATACCAGGAACTTCAAGAGCAAGTTAAAAAACAATGGGGTATGAAGAGTGTAGAAATAGCTCCCATAATAATATCAACAACGGGTGTTATTCCAAAAAGCCTGCTGAAGAACATAAAAGCATTGGGTCTCAACGAGCAGCTTTTCAAGCCCATGCAGAAAGCAGCACTACTGGGAACAGCGAGAATCGTCCGGAAGTTTTTGAGCAACTCAGGAACGTCAAGGAATTCTAGCCTCACCTTGCGGCCCGACAACAGGGAAATGGCCCTCACAGAGCTTAATCCTTCTGATATCTAGGATATCTGGGATAAATCAATGTTCCCCTTAGAGGGAGTGCGAACACCTTTAGGCTAAATCAAGCAAGCGCGGGTATAATAATAATAATAAGGGTAAGGAAAGACGGAGAACAGTTTTCTTTGTTGTTTCCAGGCAAGTGTATAGCGCAACTCAAAGCAACGCTTATAGCATCTGCACTTGCAAGACCGTTGTGCGTGGTGAAAAGCCATATCCGACTAGAGGTAACCCTGTTCTTACAGAACACAACGGATCTAGAGGAGTAAACCTGGAAAAAAATCCGCAATCCCAAGAAGTACCGTGCCGACGGGATAAATGGCTGAGTGTTATTGAGTTACAAAAGGCCCTCCGTATACCTGGGGAACTCCGGCAGTATGTACCCCCTTTGCGTGAAAGAGACCACTGACGCAGTTTTATCACATCTACCCATCTCGTGGGAACAAAAATGCATCCCAGGAGTCTAGACAAAATATTATAGAAGCTCAATCACAACACCAAATTCAGAAAGGCCTCAGTAGTGGTGAAGAAGGTAACTTTACAGAGGAAACTCAACAAAGACCTAATCCACCCGTATTAGAGGAATTGATCCAAAATAATATTAATACTAGACAAAAGTGGTCAAAAGATCAATACATAGAAGTAATTTTCTGTTACCTATACTGCAAAGAAAATACTACCGTAAATTACAACACAGTATATCAGATGTGGAGAAGCAGAAATCCTAACTTAAAACCAAACATCGATGTCAAGAAATTATTAAATCAAAAAAATTATATATTAAAACAAAAAAAACTCGCGCAGGTAGAAATAGATCAAATATTACAAGAAGTTCGAGCTGGAAATCAGAATCCACCAGGAAATGAAAGCATTCAAATCATCGATTTGGAAAGTGAACATCGAAGTAGAAACCTCTCTACCTTACTCAGAGCAATACACTAACATACAACAACCACAAGACAGCAGTTCTGAGAATATAAAAGAAATCGTAAATAAAATACACATTACAAAATATAAAATCGAAGCCAAGAATATGGAAGATAGACCCATACTGACAAAAGTATTCATGAACATTAAGACTAAAACACTTATTCAGCAAGCTAATTTAGCTATCAAGAAGATGGATCTGCATAACATGACTATAACAGAATTAAACCATCTTATTTATGCAGCAGCTGAAGTAATAACAGATGAAGTAACAAACCATCCAAAAAAGGAACAGAAAAATGTTGCTGCTACCAAAAGTTTCTGGAAGGAACGTATAGAAAATGAGATCGTAAATCTCAGAAGAGACTTGTCACCTCTAACAGCAATAACAGATCTACAAAACGCATATGGACAACGAAAGAAGTCAAGCTTACTACGGCAGTATCGAATTGGAACAAGAGAAAACTTAGAACTAACAAAAGAAAACCTTCAACAAAAAATTAGTGCACTAGGTCAACGAGTAGCAAGATATACTAAGGGAATCAATTTTTATATTCAAAATAAGCAGTTCAAACTCGATCAGAAGAAATTCTATAGAAATCTAAAAGAGAAGAAACTGGAAATAAAAAGTATGCCGAAACAAAATGAACTTGAGAATTTTTGGCGCAACACCTGGGAGAACGAAATACAACATAATAATAAGGCTGATTGGATAAAAAGGCAAAATAAATTAAATGCTACGAATTGGGTGCCAATAAATACAAAAGAGGTAATGGACGCTTTAAGTTTAACCTCAAACTGGAAATCACCAGGGCCTGACAAAATACCGAACTTTTGGATCAAGCAATTTTCTGCGGCACATGAACCTTTAGCGCAATTGTACAATAATATGATAAAAACCAACAGCATTGAGGAGTGGCTAACAACTGGAGTAACCTATTTGATTCCAAATTCAAATGAAACACAAGATCCGAAAAACTATAGGCCCATAACATGTCTCACAACGACCTATAAAAATTTGACATCTATAATTTCAAACAGAATGCAAAAATATGTACAGCAATATAACATCATGCCTCATGAGCAAAAAGGATTATTAAAAAAGGAAAATTATTTTTGATGACTGTAAACGAAGGCGAAAAAATCTAGCTTTAGCTTGGATAGATTATAAAAAGGCGTATGACAGTATCCCACACTCTTGGGTCCTTAGTCACTCGAACTAATCGGAATTAGTCCTATACTACTGCAGTTCATCAAAACCATAATGAATGGATCGAACACAATAATGGTTATCAATAATAAAGAAACAAAAATCCGATCAAACAAAATTAACATAAAAAGGGGAATCTTCCATGGAGATTCGCTGTCACTTCTGCTATTTTGCATAGCACTTGCACCGCTATCGAAAGAACTTAATGAAACTAACACAGGTTATGAAATGCAAAACACAAGAATATCGCATTTGGTTTACATGGATGACCTCAAACTCATAACTAAAAATGAGGATGAACAAAATAAATAGATTAAAACGGTGCGGGAGTTTAGCAGAGATATAAAGATGCAGTTTGAAATCGAAAAATGTGCAGCAGCAAAAAATAGGCAAAATGCAGAAAATAGTTAAACAACAAGAAAATGAAAAGGAAATTTAACAATTGGAACATGGAAAAACTTATAAATATCTTGGTGTAGAAGAAGGCGAGCAAATCGAGCACAATAAAATGAAGGAGAAAATTGAAAAATAATATAAATCTCGTCTCCGATTAATCCTAGCATCTGAGTTAACAAGCAGAAATAAAATACAAGCTATATGTTCACTTGCAATTCCAATTCTGCAATATAGTTTTGGTATCATAAAATGGACATCAGATGAAATCAAAAAGTTGGACAGGAAAACTAGAAAATTACTCACTATGTATGGTTTACATCATCCAAGAGCAGATGTAGAGAGATTATATGTCAGTCGTAAGGAAGGGGGATAGAGGTTTAATGCAAATCGAAGGGACTTATAAAGCAGCTATCATCGGTCTGGCACAATATATACAATATAAGATCGGAGATCCATTAGTTGAGCTAATAAAAGTTTATAACAGAAATCAAACAAATATAAATTCACTACAAAAAAACAGCAAATATTTATAAGAACCAATTGGAAATAGACATAGGAGATTCTGTGGACAACAACATAAAAATAAATATAAAAAAATACAATTGCAGACACCCTTAAGAAAACTTGGCAAAATAAAATCATGCATGGCCAATATCCTAGAAATATAGATGATCGTGTAGTGGATAAAACACAAACATTTAAATGGCATCAGAAGGGAAGCTTAAAGGCGAAACAGAGGCAACTATAGTGGCAGCACAAGATCAGGCAATCGCTACAAGATATCATCAAAAGCATATACAACACACGGATGTCGATAGCTAATGTAGATTATGCAGAACATACGACGAGACAATAGAACACGTACTTAGCGGATGCCCTATACTTGCCAAAAAAGAATATTTAGATAGACATAATAAGGTTGCAAAGTTGATTCACTTTAATATTTGTCGAAAGCTTGGAATAGAAACTTGCAAGAAATGGTATGAACACCAACCCCAACAAGTATCAATCGATGGACAAAAAATTGTCTTATGGGATCAACAAATTCAAAGATTTAGAACAAAAAATCTGTACCATTATAGATATCACTGTACCATCAGATAAAAACGTAATTCAAAAGGAAGCGGAGAAAGTGCTCAAATACAAAGATCTGGCTATAGAGGTTTCCCGAATGAGGGGTTTGAAAGTTCATATAATTCCAGTAGTAGTACCGGCGCACTGTCCAGAAAACTAAAGGAATATATTGGAATGATTCCAGGAGAACATATCAAAAAGCGGCATTATTTGGCTCTACTCACATAATTCGACGCTGTATAGGTTAAAATGGAAAGTAGAGCAGAAACCCTAAGAGTATGGTATACTCTCGGTTTTTGCCTATACACTTACACACCCAGTATAAAAAACTGGTGATATAAAGAATATAATAATAATAATAATAATTTTTTAAGACAGGGGGCAGATAGTCCGCATGGTGAGTGGCGCCACCACCTTCCCGAGCTGAGAGGAGTAAACCTCTGAAAAAAGAATACCCAAGCTTAAGGTGGAAATCCATCGTGGCGAGGAGCTGAATGGCACAGGGTTAAAGTGTCTCTAACGATGTCTCCGGATACCTAGCGCCCTCCGGTGGTAAATAGCTTTCCCATGGTAAATCGGGACTCTGCCTTGGGTGACCGTTTTTTCCTTGAACCCAAATATATTTATGCAGAATAAAATTCATAATATTATACAAGGCGGTAGGGTTTTGCGGACAAGAACCCTTCGGAACCGTCGTGAGGATTTGCCGGGGTTGGTGAATCTGGAAAGAGTGGCGGCTCCCAAATCTATGGCACCACAAGAATGGCAATGAAAGAGGCACTCGAACAACAATTAGATCATCTAAGTCTAGCAACACCAAAGACTTTACTACAAAATCAACAGAGAGCGGAAATTAATAATGGAGTAGAACATCAAAATACACCGGTACTTGCTGGCTTGCCCCTAATATGGATGGCTGTCACTAGGACCGAACGCACTCCACCTATCACATGGACATGCGAAATGAATATTGATCTAATGCGTGCCTATTATTACGTAAACCAGTGCGGAGATAACCCGCTACCCGGATGGAGATATGCACTCCACCAAGAATATAAAAAGAGGTTCCCTGAAACTCAGCTGTCGGAGCAAAACTTAGCCGACCGTAAAAATGTAATTCTAAGGAAAAACTATCTAACCGAATCGGAATTAATGAACATCAAGAGATAAATCCGTAATGAACTACATCAAAACATTACATATCAACAACATCAAGAAGATACTATGGACGTTCTTAACTCTAATACAGAGGAGCAACAAGTAGAACAAACTCGAAATGTATCACCAGAAGCCTCATCGTCTGAAAATGAAGAATCAATCTCGCAACGTAACTTTTCTAACATACGAGAGATGTTTTACAGCAATTTGGCCAGTTTTGCTGGCTCAAACCTATTGAATAGACCAAAAATTCCAATATTGCGTAATATTGCTGCTCTAATGCAGATTAATAGAGTTTTGGAATCACATCTATCTGGGATGATAAATCTAAGCGATATAGATCTTGCATTATATTGTGCAGCAGTGACTGCCATAGAAATTTCAGGTCAAAAGACTTACACCCATAATGCGATGGCCGTAGTATCCAGAAAAATACACCTGTCGGGAAAACGCGCCTTGAAAACAATATCAATGAGTTCCGGTGGAAGGTTGACATCTCAGAGTTTCTTTCTGGTAATCAGTCAAATAAAGTAGCGAGAAAAGCAAAAATAATTGTCAATAAATCTGGCATTGACTTCGATGATTCAAACCTGACAGAAAAATTGTTGGATCTAAAAGATCGGTTTAGGCAAAAAGCTAAATCGAAAGGGGCCAGGCTAGCAGGATATAATGAACTAGAAAAGCGAAAACATCAAAATTCAGTATTTGCAAATAGCCAAAAGAAATTTTATAGAGGGCTCGAAGCAGAAGGTAACAACAAGTCAGAACTTAAGAATATGGATGTGTCTTCCTTTGCGGAATTTTGGAGATCGGTTTGGAAAAAAATCAGACGGCTACGAAAAATTGGCTTCTTGGGTTAAAACCATTCAAGAACAGACAAATGCTCTCCCAGATATGGAGTCTAACGATTTCACAGAGATTGACATTTGCACTGCTGTCAGGAAGACCCACAACTGGAAGGCGCCTGGACCAGATGGATTGCATAACTTCTGGATTAAAAGCTTTACAGCCGCCTATCCCGTATTTGCAAATGCATTTAAAGAGGTTTTAATAAATCCAGACACTTTCCCCGACTTCCGAATGGAGGGCAATACATATCTACTGTTCAAAAAAGGGGACGTTAAGCAACCCAATAACTACAGACCAATCACATGTCTGTCAGTGTTATATAAACTGTTCACAGCCCTACTCAATGAAAAAATCTACCAACATTGTGATAAAAACAACATTTTTGAAGAAGAACAGAAAGGATGAATAAGAGCAAGTATGGACTGCAAGGAACAATTGACGATCGATGCTGTAGTTCTTGAGCAAGCGCGAAAAAGAAAACGCAACTTAAATATCTGCTATATAGACTACAAGAATGCATTCGATAGTGTCCCTCACGATTGGCTGGTTGAGGTTCTGAATTTCTATAAAATTGGCCCCCAGATTATTAATTCTTTAAAGTGCCTGATGGGGAAGTAGAAAACGAATCTTTTTGTCGGCCAACAATGCATTGCTGCTACAAATATCGAGAGGGGAATTTGTCAGGGAGATTCCTTTTCTCCAATTTGGTTTTGTCTAGCACTGAACCCTTTGCCCACACTACTCAACAACAGCAATATTGGATATAAACTTAACATGAGGAATCCAAGAAAGCTCTCTTATCTACTATATATGGATGACCTTAAATTATATGGAGAAACTAGAGAAAAAATAAACTCATTGATAAAAGCGGTTGAAGTATTCAGAATGTCATTCGGACTGGACAAATGTTCTACCATTAGTATACAGAAGGGAAAGGTTCAGAGTCAAGATTCAACACTTTGTAACATACAATAACTAGCACCAGAAGAATTCTACAAATATTTATGAATACCCCAAAAGCATAAACTTGATCATAACCAGTTAAAGAAGGACTTTTCCATTCTATACCAAACGAGACTTACAAAACTTTTAAACACCAAACTGAACAGTGGAAACCTCATTAGAGCGATCAACGGTTGGGCAGTGCCAACTCTGACATATTCTTTTGGCATTGTTAAATGGTCAGAAACTGACCTTGAAGAACTTGATAGGTTGACACGCCGAACATTAACAAAGTTCCGATGCCTGCATCCAAATTCATCAACGAAAAGACTATACATCCCAAGAAAGTTGGGGGTAGAGGCTTTGTAAACGTAAAAAATATCTGTCTCAATCAAGAAAATAGAATGAGAAAACACTTTATTGGTTCAAACAGTACGTTAATGAAATTGGTTGCAAATGAGGACCAGGGTTTCACCCCACTGAACCGAAATAAACAAAATCGTATTGATAGCAGAACAACACTCACGGATTGCGTTCGAGAATGGAAAGGACAAACATTGCACGGAAGGTTTCCTAAATCACTCGAAGATGACACCATTGACGAACAATTGTCTCTGAAGTGGCTGACCGATGGACTCTTGTACCCAGAAACAGAAGGTTTCGCGTTATCTATTCAAGATAGGGTAACAAGAACAAAAAACTATGAAAAGCACATACTGCATTTGGACGTAGTCGATAAGTACAGAAAATGCGGTACTTTGGTGGCAACAATTGAGCACCTTATTGGCGGTTGCCCGGCCCTTGCTCCTAATGCTTATTTAGGACGGCATAATCAGCTGGCAAAAATTATACATCAACAAATTGCAAAAAAATACACTCTATTAGAAAGCGCACCTCCTCCATATTATAAGTACTCGCCTTCTCCTGTACTTGAATCATCCGATACCATTCTTTACTGGGACAGACCAATCACTACTGATCGAACGGTTGATTATAACAGGCCGGATATTGTTCTAATCAACAAAAAAAACAAGAGGGCTTTATAATTGACATCGCAGTGCCGCTATCTCACAACATTAGAAAAACTGAGATAGAAAATTCCACAAAGTATGAAAATCTGGCATACGACTTGAAGAACCAGTGGAAACTGAGTAAGGTAGATGTAATGCCCTTTGTTATATCCGCCGAAGGCCTGATAAGTAAGAGATTTTCAAAGAACCTCGAGAGCCTCGGTATCTCGAGATCGATTGCCATAGTGGGACGCGTGCCGTGCTCTTGCAGACGTGTCACATAGTTCGTAAAATATTATGCTAGGGTGAGAGGAGCTGAATTGCTTTTTCATCTTGGCATTGGAATATCGGCCAGCATGAGCTGAGATTCTACAGTAAGGATGAGCAGAATAATAATAATAATTTAACAATATTTTTTTCCAAAATTATTCAGAAATTAAACAATTCCGACTCTGGCGCGTTTGAAGAAACTGGGAATATTTTTGTTGAAATTTATTGGGGCGATTAACATTTAACCAAAAGGCAACAAGATATCTTGAACCGGGCTATACAACCGTTCCGTATGTGCTGAATACCAAATACCTCGGCATAACTCTTGATGCGAAATTAAGGTGGAAAGAGCATGTAAAAAAGAAAAAAGCTGAGTTTGATCTCAAATATAGAAAACACTATTGGCTTATAGCAAGAAACTGCAAGATGGTCATAAATAATAAGATGGTGATTTATAATCAAATCCTAAAACCAGTGCGACTGTATGGTGTCCAGTAGTGGGGATGTGCCAGCGATAGTAATATTAAAACAATACAAATATTCCAAAACAAGGTGTTGCAAAATGTAGTCGTCAAAGCACCGTGGTATATTCGTAATTCCGATCTTCATCGAGATCTTGGAATTCCAACAGTCAAGTAGGAAATCAGAAGGTTTGCAGGTAAGCACGAAGTTAGGCTACGCCTTCATGTTAATGCGGAAGCTCTTCAACTGCTGGACAACCAAAATCAGAGCATAGTGCGCGAGTGGAGTAATATAATTATTAGAACAATCTAAAGGACATTGATGGATTAACTTTAGCTGATAAGTATTTGGGTTAAGATTTGTTAGAGAAAAATTAGTGGTTAGTCTTTTTGACTAGTTTTAACAGATATAGAAGGAAAAGGAAAAATCGCAGTAAAGGAAGCTTAGTCGCCGGGTTAAATTTTTTTATAGATTTGCTGCTCTGGGAATTTCATTTCTAAAATCTAATTGTTCAGTTGTTGAAAATTAATGACAGGAACTTATTTTTTTGTGCAGGTGTGTGATTGTAAACCAAAAGTTACATTCTCGCGTTCGTATTTATAATAAAACCGTGTGATTTTTTTCATGATATTGTTAGAATATTGAACCGCAGTTATCCTTACATTTCATTTATTTTGATGCCGATAGTGTTTATTAGGTGTTCTTTACCACTAACAAAAATATATCTATAATTCAATTTTTTCCGTGAAACGAAAAAATTGTTGCGTTAAAAAATATATTGAAAAAAAAATTTAAAAAAATAACTTATTAGTCAGAAATCATGGATTGCCCTCTTTTTCATTAACAAGAAACGTTCAATCACTTTCCTCTTATCTAGTGAAGATACAATTGCTTGATTAATTCCAACCATGCCCAAGTCACTGAATCTGTCTTGATCCATCGAACATCTTTAAAAACTTTTCACTTACTTCAAAACCAAAAAAGAGCTGCCTGCTGCCGCTACCGTAACGGGTAAGATAAAAAAACAAAGCGTTTAAAACGTCTGGGTTTATCGTATACAGCTTTGTATATAGAAGATTAAAAATATCATTAGCTGAACTTAACTGTGCTATTTCAGATTGTAGGCCCATCCGAAATGAAACCAGTTCTAAAAGTAGAGTTGGACCAACATCAGCTTTATATTTAGTTCTTTCAGGCCTTAACATAATATCATCTTCATATAAAGAAAGTAGTTTGTAGGAGGGAATAAAACTGGAATATTTTCCGTTAAATTTTGAAAAGATGAAAAACGTTCAGTAATTTGACCATTTACGGTGTCCTAGAGAGGAAAAAATACATTAACTTTGAACTTGTGTTTACTATCACAAAACCTGTAATCTTCTGTTAACTCGTTTACTAGTCGGAATCATTGCTCTATATTCCATTTTGCAGCAATCGCTACATCTTCTTTCCTTTACTTCGAAAAAGCTATCTCTTAACGTATTCAATTTATAAACAATGTCTTGGAGAACTGTTTGCTGCTCTTTCAAGATTCATTTATGTCCTTTGAAGGTATTTCGAAGCAACATTTATATGCGTGAACACTTTAGATAAAAGCACAGTTAAAAGTACAAACTGGTAGCTATACAGAAGTTATGTGAGGTTATTTGCCTTTGATACCTTCTTAACC
Organism: Cosmopolites sordidus; assembly: GCA_031761425.1. Taxonomy (NCBI): domain Eukaryota; kingdom Metazoa; phylum Arthropoda; class Insecta; order Coleoptera; family Curculionidae; genus Cosmopolites; species Cosmopolites sordidus. Next base: position 732,668 of record JARFXV010000054.1, read on the forward strand.
AACGAATCTTAACTTGATTGCTAAAATTGATTCATGACGAGCCTCCCACCTTGTGGGATTAAGTTTCTTCACTGTTACATCAGATTCGCCTGTTAAAGAAGTCAATATGTTCAATCGGTTAATACTCTGGGTGAAAAACACATATATAGACTGCAATACTGTAAAATATTTGGCTACATCTCTAACGCTTCCAACCACGTCATTGATTACTAAATTAAGATTATGAGCTGAACAATGAATATATACAGTCAGCTATTCAACATCTTGCAATCTTTTTTATACCTTGCCCTCGAAACTTTTTCATATTTAAACCCCAATTTTCCAAGCTGGTAACAATATCTGCAGAGAGACCAGCAGAAGTTGGGTCTGTCACGTTAAAACAATCCTATAAATGATTCCTTAATTTCTACTTTTTTTCCAAAACGTCTTCCTCTAGACTTTTTTGATCATCTAGTACAGCTTCATATAAATCGACGTATCGTACTACAAAACTCATCTGGTCTTTCTTAGACAGATCATGTATTGCGACAATTATGATTTAAAAATACAACCCTTTATGTATTTTCTGAATGAGTTCAGTTTTAATATGAGAAGATCGACAACGATAATTTGATTTTGTATGTCATGACTTAAATACTTTGTATGTCCGTTTGGCGCACTTAAAACAGATCGTTCTTGGTTACTAGCTTCACAGTTGATACAAAATTCCCATCGTAGTTTCCGCTATGCTCTTTAGAGCCTCTAAATGTGAGATAATTTTTTTTCTGAATCCATAGTATCATCTAATCTTTTTGCCTCTTCCCACTGATGAAAAGTTATACAGGCCAAAATATGCTGTTCAGATTTGGCGTGTTGTTATTTTTTAGATAAGCTTTGGTGGTGTACTTATTGTATATAAAATGTAATTTCTTTTGACCCCCCCCCCCCCGGTTCTGCGAGGAGCAGATCCTACTAGCCTCATTACTAGCCAAAATATAGTAACAGATAACAGAAAATAAAACAGAACTAAAATAAATAATACAATAATTGGATACAGAAAAAAGAAGAAATGGAAGAAGATGCTACTTAAAATGGGCCAATATGAGATAAACAAAATCAATGAGTATATATGTATATTTAGCACAAGTGGTAAAACTGAGTAAGAAAAAAAAAATTAATTATACAACATATCAAATTGGTAGGACATCCTTTGGCAATCTCAACTACACCCTGTAAGAGATAAAAAAACATTGCGCTTGCAGCCCCGTACACGTGATAGAAGTGAAACTTCTCAAATTCATATATAGCGCCTCATGCGTATATCTACAACGCGCGCATGAGCGACACTATCTTGTTCTATTGCTTTCTATCGTTGTGTACACGTCGCTCTCTGTTGCTCCACTCCCGTGGCGCCGTAATGTATAGCTCTCTTTCTCCTCTCTACGTTATATCTTTATCTCTCTCATGTAACGAAATGTGCCTAAACGTGACGCGTTCTTGAAATTTCACTTCAAAAATATTTTCAATACATTACAGTCCATTGCGCAAATGGTTATAATAAAGTTTTTAACCAAGGAAGGCGTTAAACCAACCGAAATATTAACTCGTCTAAGACCCAAGAATTTGGTTGGACCAAGAAGTTTAAGAGTGGACGAGGAAGTGTGGTAAATATAAGTCACAATCGACGTCCCAGGTCAAGTGTCACTGCAATCAATATTGGTGCAGTTCGCGACCTTATCGAAGGCGGCCGGCGGTTCGCTATTCGTGAAATCCCTTTAAAGGTAGGTATTAGCTTTGGAAGTAGTCAAACAATCTTCAGAAATTATCTTGGATTCGATAAAATCTGTGGTCGATGGGTTCCGAAGTTGCTGACCGGAGATCAAAAACAAAACATCCGATTGCTAATCAGTAAGATTTCTGAATCGATTTCGATGGGAAAGAGACTTTTTTTGAAGCGTATCGTGACATGTGATGTGTGGTGCATTATTGTACTCCAGAATCAAAATTGGCAAGTAAGCAATAGAGAAGAAAAGACAAAACCTGCTCTGTAAAGACCAAAAACCGTCTCTCAGCCGGTAAAGTTCCCGCGACTGCTTTTTTTTCGACTGGAAGGGAGTGTTGTTGATTGATTTTCTACATGATCAAAGTACGCCGACTTAATGCTGCCCACTATTGCCAGCTGTTGGAGGCAACAAACGTGGTGTCCCCATCATCCTTGACAAAGTACACAGCGGTTTTGACGAAGGAAAAACTAGAGAATATGCAATGCGAAACCCTTGAACACCTTTCATATAACCCTGGTTTGTCACCCTGTGATTATTTTTTGTTTGCGCTCTTGAAAGATGCACTTGGAGGGATACGATTCGACAACGATCGAGATGTGCGCAGTTGGCTGATGACCCAAACTCAAAGTATCTACCAGCAAAGAATCCACGAGGTTACAAACCGCTGGAAAAATTGTATCGAGCGTGGAGGAAACTATGCCGAAAAATGATCAATAGTTTGTTTGTACAATTTTATAAATAATAATTATGTATAAAACAATTTCGGTTTATATTTGATTCATCCTCGTAAAATATAATATAATATAATATAAATTTGATAAAAGAAATATAATAAAATACATACATACCCTGAGGCAAATTGTTCTTAATGATTTTTTTTTGTTGCAATCCAACTGGTTTACCCTGAAACAAACGCTATTCATTAGCAATCGTAGTCAGTCAATTTTTATGCAAAACTCACCTGATTGTATACTCATTCTCGTGGAATAACATTTTTGAAAATAACAGTCTTATTGTAAGCGGCTGCTCCAGTCTTATTAACAAGTTTTACTGCATTATTTATTGATGTATTAGCTGCCGGTTTTTCGTCCTCGTAGGTCAAACCTGAAATATCATCACTTGACATACTCTGAGATTATCGGCCAGTGAAGAAAATTGTGCTGCTGAAGATTTTTTTTGCTTTTCCTTTTCTGCTTCTTTACTTTTCGTGCTATTGAAACCCTATACAGGAGGTAAACCAGGAAAACATTAAGATTTTGTATTGTTACTACTTACAAGGACATTGGAGGATGGGTTGTTGCTTTGGACAACAATTGCTTTGAAAGTATTCAAACAATCATCATAAATTATCTTGGATTCAATAAAATCTGTGGCCGGTTAGTTCCAAAGAGTTGTTGAGCGAAGATAAAAAAAAAACATCCGATTGCAAATCAGTAAGAGACCTCTGAATGGATTTTGATGGGAAGCATATTGTGACATGTGATGTGGGTGCATTTTTACACCCTGGAATCAAAAATGGAGAGTAAGGAATAGAGAAGGAAAGACGAAACCTGCCCTGTAAAGACCAAAACCCGTCTCTCAGCTGGTAAGGTTCTCGTGACCATTTATTTCGACTGGGAAGGAGAGTTGCTGATTGATTTTCTACATGATCGACGTACGCCTACTTAATACCGCCCACTATTGCCAGCTGTCGGAGACAACAAACGCGGTGACGCAGTGTCCCCATCATCCTTGACAAAACACACAGCGATTTTGACTAAGGAAAAACTAGAGAATATGCATTGAGAAACCCTTGAACACCTTCATATAACCCAGATTTGTCACCCTGTGATTATTTTTTGTTTGCGCTCTTGAAAGATGCACTTGGAGGGGTACGATTCGACAACGATCGGGATGTGCGCAATTGGCTGATGACCCAAACTCAAAGTTTCTACCAGCAAGGAATCCACAAGCTTCCAAACCATTGGGAAAAATGTCTCAAGCGTGGACGAGACTATGCCGACAAATGATCAACAGTTTTTGTGTTATTTTAGAAATAATTAATATGTATAAAACAATTCCCGTTTATCTTTGATTTATCCTCGTAAAATATAATATAATATAATAAAATTTTGATAAAAGAAATATAATAAAATATATACATACCTTGAGGCAAATTGTTCTTAATGATTTTTTTTTGTTGCAATCCAACTGGTTTACCCTGAAACAAACGCTGTTCATTAGCAATCGAAGTCAGTCAATTTTTATGCAAAGCTCACCTGTTTGAATACTGATTCTCCTGGAATAACCTTTTTAAAAATAACAGTCTTGTTGTAAGCGGCTGCTCCACTGTCACTAGCAAGTTTTACTGCGTTATTTATTGTTGTATTAGCTGCCAGTTTTGCGTCCCCATCGGTCAAATCTGAAATATCATCACTTGACATACTCTGAGATTATCGGCCAGTGGCGGCTCGTGGGTTTTTAAAGTGGGAGTGCGTAGAAGAAAATAGTGCTGTTGAAGATTTTTTTTGCTTTCCCCTTTCTCCTTTTTTACTTTTCGTGCTATTGAAACCCTATACAGAAGGTAAACCAGGAAAACATTAACATTTTGTATTGTTACTACTTACAAGGACATTGGAGGATTGGTGGTTGCTTTGGGCAACAATTGCTTTGAAAGTACTCAAACAATCATCAGAAATTATCTTGGATTCAATAAAATCGGTGGTCGATGAGTTCCAAAGTTGTTGACTGAAGATCAAAAACAAAACATCCGATTGCAAATCAGTAAGAGACTTTTGAATCGATTTCGACGGGAAAGAAAGATTTTTTTTCAAGCGCATCGTGACATGTGATGTGGGTGCATTGTTACACTCCACAATCAAAAATGGCGAGTAAGGAATTGCAAAGGAAAGACGAAACCTGCCCAGTAAAAACCAAAACCCATCCCTCAGCCGGTAAGGTTCTCGCGACCGTTTTTTTCGACTGGAAAGGAGAGTTGCTGATTGATTTTCTACATGATCGACGTACGCCTACTTAATACCGCCCACTATTGCCAGCTGTCGGAGACAACAAACGCGGTGACGCAGTGTCCCCATCATCCTTGACAAAACACACAGCGATTTTGACTAAGGAAAAACTAGAGAATATGCATTGAGAAACCCTTGAACACCTTCATATAACCCAGATAACCCTGTGATTATTTTTTGTTTGCGCTCTTGAAAGATGCACTTGGAGGGGTACGATTCGACAACGATCGGGATGTGCGCAATTGGCTGAAGACACAAACTCAAAGTTTCTACCAGCAAGGAATCCACAAGCTTCCAAACCATTGGAAAAAATGTCTCGAGCATGGACGAGACTATGCCGACAAATGATCAACAATTTTTTCTGTTATTTTAGAAATAATAAATATGTATAAAACAATTCCCGTTTATCTTTGATTTATCCTCGTAAAATATAATATAATATAATAAAACTTTGATAAAAGAAATATAATAAAATACAAACATACCCTCAGGCAAATTGTTCTTATTTATTTTTTGTTGTTGCAATCCTACTGGTTTACCCTGAAACAAACGCTGTTCATTAGCAATTGAAGTCAGTCAATTTTTATGCAAAAACTTACCTGTTTGAAAACTGATTCTCCTGGAATAACCTTTTTGAAAATAACAGTTTTGTTGTAAGCGGCTGCTCCAGTCTCATTAGCAAGTTTTACTGCGTTATTTATTGATGTATTAGCTGCCGGTTTTTCGTGCTCATCGGTCAAATCTGAAATATCATCACTTGACATACTCTTACATTAAGGAAAACATTAAGATTTTGTATTGTTACTACTTACAAGGACATTGGAGGATTGGTGGTTGCTTTGGGCAACAATTGCTTTGAAAGTACTCAAACAATCAACAGAAATTATCTTGGATTCAACAAAATCGGTGGCCGATGAGTTCCAAAGTTGTTGACTGAAGATAAAAAAACAAAACATCCGATTGCAAATCAGTAAGAGACTTCTGAATCGATTTCGACGGGAAGGAAACATTTTTTCAAGCGTATCGTGACATGTCATGTGGGTGCATTGTTACACTCCACAATCAAAAATGGCGAGTAAGGAATAGTAAAGGAAAGACGAAACCTGCCCTGTAAGAACCAAAACCCATCCCTCAGCCGGTAAGGTTCTCGCGACCGTTTTTTTCGACCGGAAAGGAGAGTTGCTGATTGATTTTCTACATGATCGACGTACGCCTACTTAATACCGCCCACTATTGCCAACTGTCGGAGACAACAAACGCGGTGGCGCAGTGTCCCCATCATCCTTGACAAAACACACAGCGATTTTGACTAAGGAAAAACTAGAGAATATGCATTGAGAAACCCTTGAACACGTTCATATAACCCAGATTTGTCACCCTGTGATTATTTTTTGTTTGCGCTCTTGAAAGATGCACTTGGAGGGGTACGATTCGACAACGATCGGGATGTGCGCAATTGGCTGATGACCCAAACTCAAAGTTTCTACCAGCAAGGAATCCACAAGCTTCCAAACCATTGGAAAAATGTCTCGAGCATGGACGAGACTATGCCGACAAATGATCAACAATTTTTTCTGTTATTTTAGAAATAATAAATATGTATAAAACAATTCCCGTTTATCTTTGATTTATCTTCGTAAAATATAATATAATATAATAAAACTTTGATAAAAGAAATATAATAAAATACAAACATACCCTCAGGCAAATTGTTCTTATTTATTTTTTGTTGTTGCAATCCTACTGATTTACCCTGAAACAAACGCTGTTCATTAGCAATTGAAGTCAGTCAATTTTTATGCAAAACTTACCTGTTTGAAACCTGATTCTCCTGGAATAACCTTTTTGAAAATAACAGTTTTGTTGTAAGCGGCTGCTCCAGTCTCATTAGCAAGTTTTACTGCGTTATTTATTAATGTATTAGCTGCCGGTTTTTCGTGCTCATCGGTCAAATCTGAAATATCATCACTTGACATACTCTGAGATTATCGGCCAGTGGCGGCTAGTGGGTTTTTTAAAGTGGGAGTGCGTAGAAGAAAATTGTGCTGCTGAAGATTTTTTTGCTTTCCCCTTTATCCATTTTTACTTTTCGTGCTATTGAAACCCTATACACAAGGTAAACCAGGAAAACATTAAGATTTTGTATTGTTACTACTTACAAGGACATTGGAGGATTGGTGGTTGCTTTGGGCAACAATTGCTTTGAAAGTACTCAAACAATCAACAGAAATTATCTTGGATTCAACAAAATCGGTGGCCGATGAGTTCCAAAGTTGTTGACTGAAGATAAAATAACAAAACATCCGATTGCAAATCAGTAAGAGACTTCTGAATCGATTTCGACGGGAAGGAAAGATTTTTTCAAGCGCATCGTGACATGTGATGTGGGTGCATTGTTACACTCCACAATCAAAAATGGCGAGTAAGGAATAGCAAAGGAAAGACGAAACCTGCCCTGTAAAAACCAAAACCCATCCCTCAACCGGTAAGGTTCTCGCGACCGTTTTTTTCGACCGGAAAGGAGAGTTGCTGATTGATTTTCTACATCATCGACGTACGCCTACTTAATACCGCCCACTATTGCCAGCTGCCGAAGACAATAAACGCGGTGGCGCAGTGTCCCCATCATCCTTGACAAAACACACAGCGATTTTGACTAAGGAAAAACTAGAGAATATGCATTGAGAAACCCTTGAACACCTTCATATAACCCAGATTTGTCACCCTGTGATTATTTTTTGTTTGCGCTCTTGAAAGATGCACTTGGAGGGGTACGATTCGACAACGATCGGGATGTGCCCAATTGGCTGTAGACCCAAACTCAAAGTTTCTACCAGCAAGGAATCCACAAGCTTCCAAACCATTGGAAAAAATGTCTCGAGCATGGACGAGACTATGCCGACAAATGATCAACAATTTTTTCTGTTATTTTAGAAATAATAAATATGTATAAAACAATTCCCGTTTATCTTTGATTTATCCTCGTAAAATATAATATAATATAATAAAACTTTGATAAAAGAAATATAATAAAATACAAACATACCCTCAGGCAAATTGTTCTTATTTATTTTTTGTTGTTGCAATCCTACTGGTTTACCCTGAAACAAACGCTGTTCATTAGCAATTGAAGTCAGTCAATTTTTATGCAAAACTTACCTGTTTGAAAACTGATTCTCCTGGAATAACCTTTTTGAAAATAACAGTTTTGTTGTAAGCGGCTGCTCCAGTCTCATTAGCAAGTTTTACTGCCTTATTTATTGATGTATTAGCTGCCGGTTTTTCGTGCTCATCGGTCAAATCTGAAATATCATCACTTGACATACTCTTACATTAAGGAAAACATTAAGATTTTGTATTGTTACTACTTACAAGGACATTGGAGGATTGGTGGTTGCTTTGGGCAACAATTGCTTTGAAAGTACTCAAACAATCAACAGAAATTATCTTGGATTCAACAAAATCGGTGGCCGATGAGTTCCAAAGTTGTTGACTGAAGATAAAAAAACAAAACATCCGATTGCAAATCAGTAAGAGACTTCTGAATCGATTTCGACGGGAAGAAAACATTTTTTCAAGCGTATCGTGACATGTCATGTGCGTGCATTGTTACACTCCACAATCAAAAATGGCGAGTAAGGAATAGTAAAGGAAAGACGAAACCTGCCCTGTAAGAACCAAAACCCATCCCTCAGCCGGTAAGGTTCTCGCGACCGTTTTTTTCGACCGGAAAGGAGAGTTGCTGATTGATTTTCTACATGATCGACGTACGCCTACTTAATACCGCCCACTATTGCCAGCTGTCGGAGACAACAAACGCGGTGGCGCAGTGTCCCCATCATCCTTGACAAAACACACAGCGATTTTGACTAAAGAAAAACTAGAGAATATGCATTGAGAAACCCTTGAACACCTTCATATAACCCAGATTTGTCACCCTGTGATTATTTTTTGTTTGCGCTCTTGAAAGATGCACTTGGAGGGGTACGATTCGACAACGATCGGGATGTGCGCAATTGGCTGATGACCCAAACTCAAAGTTTCTACCAGCAAGGAATCCACAAGCTTCCAAACCATTGGAAAAAATCATCACTTGACATACTCTGAGATTATCGGCCAGTGGCGGCTAGTGGGTTTTTTAAAGTGGGAGTGCGTAGAAGAAAATTGTGCTGCTGAAGATTTTTTTGCTTTCCCCTTTCTCCTTTTTTACTTTTCGTGCTATTGAAACCCTATACACAAGGTAAACCAGGAAAACATTAAGATTTTGTATTGTTACTACTTACAAGGACATTGGAGGATTGGTGGTTGCTTTGGGCAACAATTGCTTTGAAAGTACTCAAACAATCAACAGAAATTATCTTGGATTCAACAAAATCGGTGGCCGATGAGTTCCAAAGTTGTTGACTGAAGATAAAATAACAAAACATCCGATTGCAAATCAGTAAGAGACTTCTGAATCGATTTCGACGGGAAGGAAAGATTTTTTCAAGCGCATCGTGACATGTGATGTGGGTGCATTGTTACACTCCACAATCAAAAATGGCGAGTAAGGAATAGTAAAGGAAAGACGAAACCTGCCCTGTAAGAACCAAAACCCATCCCTCAGCCGGTAAGGTTCTCGCGACCGTTTTTTTCGACTGGAAAGGAGAGTTGCTGATTGATTTTCTACATGATCGACGTACGCCTACTTAATACCGCCCACTATTGCCAACTGTCGGAGACAACAAACGCGGTGGCGCAGTGTCCCCATCATCCTTGACAAAACACACAGCGATTTTGACTAAGGAAAAACTAGAGAATATGCATTGAGAAACCCTTGAACACCTTCATATAACCCAGATTTGTCACCCTGTGATTATTTTTTGTTTGCGCTCTTGAAAAATGCACTTGGAGGGGTACGATTCGACAACGATCGGGATGTGCGCAATTGGCTGATGACCCAAACTCAAAGTTTCTACCAGCAAGGAATCCACAAGCTTCCAAACCGTTGGGAAAAATGTCTCGAGCGTGGACGAGACTATGCCGACAAATGATCAACAGTTTATTGTGTTATATTAGAAATAATAAATATGTATAAAACAATTCCCGTTTATATTTGATTTATCCTCGTAACATATAATATAATATAATAAAAATTTGATAAAAGAAATATAATAAAATATAAACATACCCTGAGGCAAATTGTTCTTAATGATTTTTTGTTGTTGCAATCCTAGTGGCTTACCCTGAAACAAACGCTGTTTATTAGCAATCGAAGTCAGTCAATTTTTATGCAAAACTTACCTGTTTGAAAACTGATTCTACTGGAATAACCTTTTTGAAAATAACAGTCTTGTTGTAAGCGGCTGCTCCAGTCTCATTAGCAAGTTTTACTGCGTTATTTATTGATGTATTAGATGCCGGTTTTTCGTCCTCATCGGTCAAATCTGAAATATAATCACTTGACACACTCTGAGATTATCGGCCAGTGGCGGCTCGTGGGTTTTTTTAAAGTGGGAGTGCGTAGAAGAAAATTGTGCTGCAGAAGAGTTTTTTTGCTTTCCCTTTTCTCCTTTTTTACTTTTCGTGCTATTGAAACCCTATACAGGAAGTAAACCAGGAAAACATTAAGATTTTGTATTGTTACTATTTACAAGGACATTGGAGGATGGGTTGTTGATTTGGACATTCATCATAAATGATCTTGGATTAGATAAAATCTGTGGCCGGTTAGTTCCAAAGAGTTGTTGAGCGAAGATAAAAAAAAAACATCCGATTGCAAATCAGTAAGAGACCTCTGAATGGATTTCGATGGGAAGCATATTGTGACATGTGATGTGGGTGCATTATTACACCCTAGAATCAAAAATGGAGAGTAAGAAATAGAGAAGGAAAGACGAAACCTGCCCTGTAAAGACCAAAACCCGTCTCTCAGCTGGTAAGGTCCTCGCGACCGTTTTTTTCGACTGGGAAGGAGAGTTGCTGACTGATTTTCTACATGATCGACCTACGCCTACTTAATACCACCCACTATTGCCAGCTGTTGGATACAACAAACGCGGTGACGCGGTGTCCCCATCATCCTTGACAAAACACAGCGGTTTTGACGAAGGAAAAACTAAAGAATATGCATTGGGAAACCCTTAAACACCTTTCATATAGCCCAGATTTGTGACGCTGTGATTATTTTTTGTTTGTGCTCTTGAAAGTTGTACTTGGAGTGGTACGATTCGACAACGATCGAGAGGTGCGCAATTGGCTGATGACCCAAACTCAAAGTTTCTATCAGCAAGGAATCCACAAGCTTCCAAACCGTTGGGAAAAATGTCTCGAGCGTGGACGAGACTATGCCGAAAAATGATCAACAGTTTATTGTGTTATTTTATAAATAATACATATGTATAAAACAATTTCGGTTTATATTTGATTCATCCTCGTAAAATATAATATAATATAATGTAATAAAATACAAACATACCCAGATGCAACTTGTTCTTATTTCTTTTTGTTGTTGTAATCCAACTGTTTTTTTGTTAGCGGCTGCTTCAGTTTCATTAACAACTTTTACTTCATTATTTATTGATGTATTAGCTGGCGGTTCTTCGTCGTCGTCGGTCAAATCTGAAATATCATCATTTGACATACTCTGATATTATCGGCCAGTGGCGGCTCGTGGGTTTTTAAGGTGGGAGGGCGTAGAAGAAAATAGCGCTGCTAAAGATTTTTTTGCTTTCCCCTTCCTCCTTTTTACTTTTCGTGCTACTGAAACCCTATACAGGAGGTGAACCAGGAAATCATTAAAATTTTGTACTGTTACTACTTACAAGGACATTGGAGGATGGGTTGTTGATTGTTGCGCAGAAAAATGAATGTATAGGTAGGTACTTACGGTTTCCCGAAGAGTAAACCATTCAAACAGTTTATTATAACTGCAAATCAATACAGAAAATTCGAAAGACGTTCATGAGAAGTTCGAAAAGTATTAAAGTTTTATCACAAAAAAGGGTTATTGTACACTTGTCGGTGAATAGCGCCTCGCCGTTTCCTAGTTTTTAAAGTGAAATTCCATCAGCCTGTTTTTGTCCACAATAAATTTTTCATTAATTTTTTTCATTAAAGTCCGGAATTAGTTCGACCATAGCACTCTCAATATTTAACATACCCAAAGCGTTTAGTCTATCTTCCCTCATTGAATTTTTTAAATATGTTTTAATCAAATTCAAAGTTGAAAAGCACCTTTTGGCCTCGACTGTGGTCATCGGTATAGTCACTAGTATTCTCAATGCCTTAGTGAATTATTTAAAAGCTGTATTCAGTCCCATATTCAAAATAAAATTTAATGTCTTTAAACAGTCTTTAATGTCTTCATTTTGACAAATCTCGGGCCTTGAATAACAAATTTCCAATTCGGTCTTCACATCTTTGTTGTCTATCGTCGGAAAACTTAAACATATAGATTACTGTCAAATTTTCACGTAAAACTTGCCCTTTTTTTTATTCTTTTTAAACTTGACTCAAATTCAACACAGGCATGGGAGGACCGTTAGTTTTTAATTCAATTTCGTCTTCCAAACTTAAATTAGTTATAATTAACTGTTTTAAATCAGGTGCCTTTACGTTTGCAAATCCCAAATCAAAACAAGTATTCGCTAGGCGTATCCCCCGATACGCTCGGTCGCAGGAAATCTACGTCCAAATCGCATGTTTTAGAAAGCAGTTAAACCCCCGACTTCTGGCAAACAAACCAACGTAGCTTACGGTGGCTGGAGGTAAACGTGCGATCAACGATATAAAAATTGTAGCGAGAATTGAATTTTTGGTGTGATGGGTCGACAGACGTTCTTCTACATTTGGAAATTTTAATTTTTAATAATATCTTAAAATGGGTTAAAGGAAAGTAACTGAACGGGAATAAAATATGGTGTTTGCTCTGAAAAATTGATTACTGTGATAAATGCTGGAGGGCGGCGCCCCAACGCCCCTCCTCATAAACCGCCACTGTTATCGGTAATAAACAGGAAGAGATTTGCTGCCAAACACCAAATCATTATTTTAAAACTTTTCAACGCGGGTTTCGATAACCATGTTAGCATCATCAGGAAATTATTCCATATGATTCTAAAACCAAACTATGATCTATTTAACATACAGGTTGCAATGGACAACCCTCGTCATCGTTCTTGACAAATAATTCATGAGCAAATGTGTAACGATAGCGATCTCGTTTACGTCGATATATATATATATATATATATATATATATATATATATATATATATATATATATATATATACAGCTTTCAGTTTATAATAAAATGAGTACATGGCAGTACATCGTCAGTTTTTTTGTTTATTTTAACGATTGTATATTATTTTAGAATATCCAATACAAGAAGCCAACCATGTTAAAAGGCGTCATAGGGCCAAAATTACACAGAGCTTTTAAACCAGTGAATGAAGGGAAAGCTATTAGAGAAGCAGCTCGATCTACTGGCGTGCCATTTTCATCGCTTCAAGAACGATTGAATAACAAGAACCTTCATAGTCCACAGCTGGGAAGAAATCCAGTCTTCACAAGGGAACAAGAAGATGGAATGGCTTCCCAAATTAAGTTCCTCGGTAAAATATTTTATTGGTGCACTTCACTTCATATTAGAGAGATGGCTATGAATATGCTGTAAAAAATAACATCAAGCATAATTTTATACAAGAACCAGCTCAAAGGATTCATAAAAAGGAATCATTTGTCCGTCAGGAAAGCCCAATGCATGAGCCTGATTAGACCCACTGCCTTTAACAATGTTGCTATATGTTGGATGAATATAAGTTTCTGCCAAAGAATATATAGAATGTAGACGAGACTGGAATTTCTTCACTGCAAGACTCTGGCAAAATTGAGACTGAGAAAGGACAACAACGTGTGGGGTCTATAACTAGCGGAGAAAGAGGAAAGGCAGCCACAGCTGTGTATGCTGTGAAGGCTACCGGAGTCTATATCCCACTAATGCTAATTTATCCACGACAAAGACATACATCTACTTTAGAAGCAGATGGCCCTTTTGGAACTGTCTATCGGTGCTCAAAAAATGGGTGGATCAATGAAGATCTCTTTGTAGATTGGCTGAAACATTTTGCAGATTTCACCAAACCTTCAGAAAATGAGCCCATGTTGCTTGTTCTCGACAATTATTCCAGCCACATCTCTTTGAGAGCTTACGGATTTTACAAAAGCAACAACATAGTGATATTATCATTGCCACCACATCGCTGTGGCTTAAAGCCGCTTCGCTTAAAGCAGCTTATAAACAAGAATGCAACCTTTTCATGAAGAATCAATTGGGAAAAAAGATGACAAAATGATCTCGCTTCACTGTTCAGAAAATCTTTTCAAAAGTAACAACCTTCCCAAAGGCTGAAGCAGGTGTTGCTGCTACAGGAATATGTCCTTTAAACTCGGACTTATTTACAGACGAAGATTTTGTGGCTGATGATATTTTTAAACAGCAGCAAAGTGGCAGTTTCGGTAGAAGAAATACGAGACCGGGATAATAAGACTCTAGATGCCTATATAATATTAGATGAACCTAAAGATCCACCAACTTAATTCCAGACAAACTCACCTCAATCGCCATCACTTCTTGTTGATGTACTTGAACCAGCCCCGATAAATAATGCATCAACGACTTCCAAACTCGAGCAACGGACTAACTTTTATAACAACCCCATTCCTTAAACTTCAAGAGTTCATAAAGCTCCCACTGCTAAGGCTCTTCTACCGCTGCCGAATAAGTCCAGAGACAAGAAACAATGTGTACTATCTCGCAAACAGCATGCAACCGTCCTCACAGGAGCTCCTAATAAAGAAGTTCTGGTCGAGAAAGAAAATAGAAAAATGACAAAAGAGAAGAAAAAAGTAACTCTCAAAACCAAAACTGAAAAAAAGACGAGAAAAAGAAAACGAAAATCAATTGATGTGAAAAAGGTTAAAAACAGAGTGCTTGAAAACAAAAACAAGAAAGATGAAATGACAGACCTGCGTGAAGATGGAGATAATGACGCTGACAAGGACTTGGAAAATAAATGTATAAACTGCGATGATTATGAGCAAAAAACGAGATGTGGTATAGGTGTGTGCTGGGCGGTCTCTGGGCTCACGCTGACTGCTCAGGGTATGACTCTCCTGAGGGTTATATCTGCGACTTATGCCTCAACAAAGCTTGCCCGGTATTACCTGCCATGGTGCTTTCCATGTTTGCTTGTCAAAGTCGATTATTTTTTAAATATTGATTATGCCAAATTTGTTTTACTTATTGATCTCAATTATTATAATTTTGTTAGAAGAATAGTTAAAGTTTAATTAGCAAAAAGATTAATAAAGAAATATTGATTATCATCTGATTTATGATTATTTATCCTTAACTGATCGGTAATACCCATTTTTACCCTAAACAGTTCCATTATTTTTCCGACATGCTATGTAGTTTACTTAGTGTAGAATTCGATTGAATCAGCCCCTGATGGTGCTAAAATGGTTAATGAAACGCACATCGAAAAGCTTAAAAAGTGATTTGTTGTTTAGTGTTAAATATATTAAAATTTAGTATATCACATTAAAAATTGAGTATCAGTAATCTTAAAAAGTTTCTTACCTATCCCGTCAGGATTGGAGGCAGGTGGTATTTCAGGTTTCCGTGGGGTTGTAGCACTTTTCCTGTTGATTGGTGTATATGATTTTCTACTAACGTTTTGTTGAAAAGCCCAATACCGTAATTGCGTTGATGATGACGAGGGTACTTGGGAAGGAGGATGCACAGGTTTTTGTGGTGAAGTTGGTAGAACCTGAAACATTACTTATTTTAAAAAAATCTTTGTACTTTGCTTGATAACATACCTGTGTAACTGCGGCAGGCTGTCCTGGGGGAGTTTTACTGCTATTTAACCCAGGACTACTGACAACTGGATTCTGTGGAGTAGTGCTCAGAGCTAGGCTTCTTCTCATTTGATTTGGGCTTTCATTACTATCAGGCTCCAAGTGTACTTGTAAACCCACCGACCTGGTGATCTTCAAAGGTGCCAATTTTTTCTTGCTTATATAGTGAAACCTCAGGTCATTTATAAGCTTCCTATTAACTATTTCTAAGTCTTCCGATTGTTTCATCAGTTGTTGAAGATCCTTACGCATGCCCTCAAAGACTTTTTGCTGTTTCTTGATGGTCTGATGCAGTTCGCCTTCCGTGCTTTTGAACATTAAACATTCGCAGATCTTCGACGAGAGAATATCTGGAGAATCGGGAGTTTCGTTTTGGGTGTCTGCGCTTGGTGTATCTACGATTAATTTTGCTTTTTTGGCGTTTACTTCAATTCAAATATCGCTGAAGGACAGAGATCGTTTACCAACATCTACTTTAGTAATATCTAGAAAAAAAACCCAAAAAATTTATTCACCATTCACCTATCAAAGTAATATTGTTTTTGAATATACATTCTGTGCAAAAAGTAGTCGAAATTTCCCATTTGCAAAGCCCACGTAAAATACCCTAATTTTCTTTTCTGCTGTAAGATCGCTGCACTGTGCTTAGTTACGATGTCCAATTTCAGCGCAATAGGTCAACTAGTTTAAATAAGCTGGTTTTGATAGTCCTCATCAAATGTGTGTTGCGATTAAAGTGTGAATACAAATAAACTCAAAGAGATTAACCACTTAACAGCCCCGATAAATAATGCATCAACGACTTCCAAACTCGAGCAACGGACTAACTTTTATAACAACCCCATTCCTTAAACTTCAAGAGTTCATAAAGCTCCCACTGCTAAGGCTCTTCTACCGCTGCCGAATAAGTCCAGAGACAAGAAACAATGTGTACTATCTCGCAAACAGCATGCAACCGTCCTCACAGGAGCTCCTAATAAAGAAGTTCTGGTCGAGAAAGAAAATAGAAAAATGACAAAAGAGAAGAAAAAAGTAACTCTCAAAACCAAAACTGAAAAAAAGACGAGAAAAAGAAAACGAAAATCAATTGATGTGAAAAAGGTTAAAAACAGAGTGCTTGAAAACAAAAACAAGAAAGATGAAATGACAGACCTGCGTGAAGATGGAGATAATGACGCTGACAAGGACTTGGAAAATAAATGTATAAACTGCGATGATTATGAGCAAAAAACGAGATGTGGTATAGGTGTGTGCTGGGCGGTCTCTGGGCTCACGCTGACTGCTCAGGGTATGACTCTCCTGAGGGTTATATCTGCGACTTATGCCTCAACAAAGCTTGCCCGGTATTACCTGCCATGGTGCTTTCCATGTTTGCTTGTCAAAGTCGATTATTTTTTAAATATTGATTATGCCAAATTTGTTTTACTTATTGATCTCAATTATTATAATTTTGTTAGAAGAATAGTTAAAGTTTAATTAGCAAAAAGATTAATAAAGAAATATTGATTATCATCTGATTTATGATTATTTATCCTTAACTGATCGGTAATACCCATTTTTACCCTAAACAGTTCCATTATTTTTCCGACATGCTATGTAGTTTACTTAGTGTAGAATTCGATTGAATCAGCCCCTGATGGTGCTAAAATGGTTAATGAAACGCACATCGAAAAGCTTAAAAAGCGATTTGTTGTTTAGTGTTAAATATATTAAAATTTAGTATATCACATTAAAAATTGAGTATCAGTAATCTTAAAAAGTTTCTTACCTATCCCGTCAGGATTGGAGGCAGGTGGTATTTCAGGTTTCCGTGGGGTTGTAGCACTTTTCCTGTTGATTGGTGTATATGATTTTCTACTAACGTTTTGTTGAAAAGCCCAATACCGTAATTGCGTTGATGATGACGAGGGTACTTGGGAAGGAGGATGCACAGGTTTTTGTGGTGAAGTTGGTAGAACCTGAAACATTACTTATTTTAAAAAAATCTTTGTACTTTGCTTGATAACATACCTGTGTAACTGCGGCAGGCTGTCCTGGGGGAGTTTTACTGCTATTTAACCCAGGACTACTGACAACTGGATTCTGTGGAGTAGTGCTCAGAGCTAGGCTTCTTCTCATTTGATTTGGGCTTTCATTACTATCAGGCTCCAAGTGTACTTGTAAACCCACCGACCTGGTGATCTTCAAAGGTGCCAATTTTTTCTTGCTTATATAGTGAAACCTCAGGTCATTTATAAGCTTCCTATTAACTATTTCTAAGTCTTCCGATTGTTTCATCAGTTGTTGAAGATCCTTACGCATGCCCTCAAAGACTTTTTGCTGTTTCTTGATGGTCTGATGCAGTTCGCCTTCCGTGCTTTTGAACATTAAACATTCGCAGATCTTCGACGAGAGAATATCTGGAGAATCGGGAGTTTCGTTTTGGGTGTCTGCGCTTGGTGTATCTACGATTAATTTTGCTTTTTTGGCGTTTACTTCAATTCGAATATCGCTGAAGGACAGAGATCGTTTACCAACATCTACTTTAGTAATATCTAGAAAAAAAACCCAAACAATTTATTCACCATTCACCTATCAAAGTAATATTGTTTTTGAATATACATTCTGTGCAAAAAGTAGTCGAAATTTCCCATTTGCAAAGCCCACGTAAAATACCCTAATTTTCTTTTCTGCTGTAAGATCGCTGCACTGTGCTTAGTTACGATGTCCAATTTCAGCGCAATAGGTCAACTAGTTTAAATAAGCTGGTTTTGATAGTCCTCATCAAATGTGTGTTGCGATTAAAGTGTGAATACAAATAAACTCAAAGAGATTAACCACTTAACACCGAATCGCTATTTTTAAAGGTCTCGACGTACGTTTCGCTAACCATGTTAGCATCATCAGGAGATGATTTAATCTAATTCTAAAAGTAAACTATGTTTTATTTATATGAGAACCCTAATATCTAATCTACTACCTAGGAAGCGTACTACCTATCTAATGAAGTGTGTAAAAAAAGGATACAAGAAAAAAAGGGGAAAAAAGAACAATGAAAGAAAACAATGAACCGTGAAGTTTACACCCGGTTCATGATTTTTTTTTGCATTTTTCTATTTGAATGCTTTCATATGCATCCTGTTCTATGATAAACTCAACAAAATTCATAGAAAAAGTAAAAAACACATATCTACAGGAAGGTGAGGTTTAGGAGTAAATTTGAAACCGAGTTATTAAACTTAATTAGAGGAGTATCCGAAATGAACCGTTATAAAAGAACATCGTACATAAATTAATTAGAAAATATTTAGAAAAATGTTGAAAGAATCTTCGACTTTTCAAAAAGATCAGAACAAAAATAAATTCATGGTAATATCGTTTGATGTCACGATGCTTACATCACAATTAACATCACAATTAACACGAGGTTAGCAAAACATATGTTTTAGTTAGTTAACACATGGTTAGCGAAACGTGAGTCGAGAACTTTAAAAAAAGTGATTCGGGTTTAGTGGTAAATCTTTTTAAGTTCAGTGTTTCACACCGAAGGTTCCAATATAAGAATTGATATATGAATACAAATATTGAGCAAAATTTGCCTTAAATGTCCTGTGTCAATGAAATGTTGTGTCGAATCCCTGAAAATGTTGCAGATGATCTACGGTGAATCATGTTGATATGCACTGGCAGATGAATGGCATAGTGTTCAAAGAGGGTCAAGAAGTGGTAGTTGATATGCCTCGTTCTGGTCGACCTTCACCATCCACTAACGACGAACACATCATCAAAATCAAGAAACCGCTGCGCGAAAATCGCCCCATGAGTTTTAGAGAGTTGGTTCGAGAGCTGAACCTATCTTTTAAGTCCGCTCACAACATTAGGACTGATATTATGGGTGTGAAACGCGTTGCCGCATGACTGGTTCCAAAAGAGTTCAATTCTGTCCAAAGAGCGCATACAAAGCAGCTCGCTGAAGACAGGTTTTCCCGAGCTTCAGAGGACCTCACCTTCATGAAATGCATCTAACGGGCGATGAGACATGGGCATGGACATGAACATGGGTTTACGAGTACAACATGCAAACAAACCAATAGTCTTCGGAATGGCGCCTCGAAAACGAGCCGAAACCCAAAAAATCAAGGTTATGCTACCAGTTTTCTTTGATTACTGTGATGTGATGCACTCCGAATTTCTTCTATAGGGACAAAAGGTGAACAAGGAATACTATTTAAGTATTCCGAAACGGCCAGGTTTGTGAAAAGACATTTGCCCCCAAACTCAAGGAACGTCATCGACCAAACACCGTACCCGCCTGATATGGCCCCACGTGACTTTGTTCGACGAGAATGGTCAACTATTGATGGTTGTCTGTAGTGATTATTTCCCCAAGTTAAAAGAACTACTAACACTAGACCTTTCCAACTAGACCAGATTCAGTATAAAATCTCTTTGATGTGGAAATTGGACTTAGGCGTCAATGGCGAAGGTTGACTAGGCTCAAGTCATGGTTTCTTGTGTGTCTCTGTATGTCCTATATCGGCAGCAATGGTATCATATTCCTTTTTAATATTAAATGTTTTTAATATCTCTAGAATATCACGTTTTTATATGTATTTTCGAAGTATAAATCGTTTTTTAACATATAGTTCTGAATTTCCAATTTAGTGTTATTTGCATTAGGAACTTTATTTTTTTGGCGGTTATGATAACTAGCATTGTCCATTAGAACTACGCTTTCCTTAGGCACATTGGGGAAAAGGCTATTTATAAACCACTCTCCAAAAAGTTCTCCTGTGCTGTCGTTATGGTAGTCCAAAGATGAATGTATATTTTTGGAGGACAACCGTAAACAATTTGGAACCCATCAATCCCCGGAACCAACATGTAAAGTTGTAATTATTTTTCCCTTGTTTGCTGGAGCTTTGGTTTGGCATTTTCTTGATGTATCTACCCATCCTTTTGCTGGCGTCTCATGTGTATCGGGCCATGTTTCATCAAGGTAGATAATGGGACGATTTTCTAACCTGTATTTTTTTATAGAGTTTAAGCAATTAAACCGCAATCCTCGCAATCGTTGTGATTCAATAAAGAAACATACACATTTTTAACAACTTGCTTAGCATCGGACGATAAATGCTTTTTTGTTAAATTAGCACTACCGGAGGCACAATGATCATTATCTTGTCAAGAACGCCACATTTTTAGCACATTTGGAATCATAAAAATACGATCGAAATTATAGAACTGCACTGTTTAAGAAAAGAATGCAAACTAAACTAAAACATTTCGAAAGTACTAAACCAGGTATAAAATCAATTTTATCTTTTTACCTGATATTTTACTAGCCCCGGCCAATAAATGTTTATGTTTTTTGCAACTTTGACGGGTTTCGTTACGTAGGGGTTGTTAACAATTTATTGCAGCCATTCGGTCAAAGATATATCTTGAACTGCACTATAACCACATATATTTAACAAGCTTGGAACAGGGAAAGTTACGTATATTCGAAAGAAAGATTGCAAGAGACCAGAGACCAGATATTAACAGAAGAAGGAAGGGATATATATATATATATATATATATATATATATATATATATATATATATATATATATATATATATATATATATATATTTATATATATTTATTTATAGTTTCATAAAACGTATCTTTTACTTTAAAGCCTTGTGAGAACGTTTAATTTGGTAACTTCTTAAATAAAATGTTTTAAAAAAATTCTGTCATCTATTTCGCGTAAAAACAATTGTCAATAATTTAAAACCACAAAAAAATGGGAAAATAGATAAATAGAAGTAAAAAATTACCTGGACCAGTTTCAGCTTGTCGAGGGATACCTAAGAGTATTAGAGATGACGGTTTACTAGATGTACCACTATCCTTGATCGTCGCACTAACAGAACCAGTCTCGTTAAATCTAATCACGTTATAGTCGACTTCTAATTTTTTTCCTGAAGTTGACTCTTTATTTGACGATTCGTCAACTGCGCTTGTGCTCCCATTCCTCTCTTCTTCCTCACTGGTCTTTTTGTCATGTTTCATGGCATCGTCTTCTACATCCTGTCGTTTTTCACGAAATTGCATTTCACTTGGTTTGCTTTCGGAATCTTCTGCATTACTACTGTCCTGGTTTTTCAATTCCATAACACTATTAGAATCATTTTCGGTCATGTGCGCATCACCATCTTCATCCATGTCATCGAAACCAAACAGATAATTATCCGAATTGTCGACCTCGTATACATCAGCATCTTCCTCGATCGGTTCAGCTTTGGCGCAAGCATAGACTTCTTCACAAATCACCGATTTATCCAAATCCAACAAATCAACATCATATTCCGGTTCTAGCATTTTTTCTGGTGTCTTTCTGTCTGACTTTTTGCCATTTAACTTAACTTTTAAATCATTGGTATTATTTTGTTTATCGTCTTCAGTTTTGTTCTCGAGCGTTGTTTCTACACATTCCAGACTTTTGTCTATTACCAGCACATCGCCAGCGTCATCATCTGTTTCAGATTGGTTACTTTTATCGAGGGTATTAATATACGGTACAGTCTCTTCAGTTTCATAAACACTTCTATATTCTCCGTTCCTGCTTGCTTCATATTCCAAATCAAAAGTCAGTTCAATGTTTGATGCATCCTCAACGTCATCGGTACCACTTTTTCTTCGACTTTTCTTGGGAGTTTGTTTATCAGCATGTTTTTCTGTTTTCACTAACAACGTGTTGTGATTTTTCCAGGAGACTTATTTAATATTTTCTCTTCGACTTTGTCGCTGTGAGATTTTTTATCTCCCCCATCTGACGCCAACGATTGATCTGTAAAGCACGAAAAAAAGTTTGACAATGGAGAATGCAATTAGGGGTATTATTAATGTCATACTTTTGACGTCTTCGTCGAATAAAGGCAAATGGAAACATTCTCCAGAATCTGAGTCCTTTCCATTTCCCGATATGGACTTAAATGTGTCGAAGATTTTCAAGGTGGACGATAGTGCCGCTGAATTCCTTGGAGACCCATCACACTGGTCCATTGTGGCCATTTTGATGGGTATTTCTGAAAATAATAAAAAAATTAATGAAAAAATGATAAAATAATAAAAATGATGAAGAGGAAAGAAATTTACTGACGGGTATGCAGTGATGGTTGGTTTATAAGGGCATGTGGGCACGTGTCCTACCTAAAAAAATTAAAAATGAGGTGCAAAAAATAATTTCAGATTGTATATTAATTTATTCTCTATTCTGTCTATGATCACGTTTCTTGCGACTTCTATAGTCTAACATCCATAATGTCATTGGCGGTAATGAAATAGGTCGTGGGTTGCCGAATCGCACCGAATATAGAACACGTGCTTTGGTCACAGACAAGTTTGTGAAGCAACTGTTTTTTTTACTATTGCGTGGGAAAAACAAAGACAGCAATGCATCACTTCGCTAGCAATCCGGAGATTAAACGCATTTATAACGTCATATCTTCAGTGCAATATATGAACAGAGACAATGTCACATTTACATTTGAGGACCGAATTATCATCAACTATCTTGGACGGCTGACACCGATTCTGCAAGTTAATATTACTCATAAACGAACTTTTAATAAAATCGTGTATGAGAAGTATTCGTGATTATGTGGATGCGAGACAACAAATAAATTTTATTGCTTTCCGTGCATTTTGGCACAAGTCGGAAAACCAGTGAGTGCGGGCGATTTTGATTTTGGCTGGACACGGAGTTAATGATTTGAAACCTTTGGACGCAAAGGTAAAATCGCATTCTATTTCACAAAGACATTTAAGAAATGAGCTAAAAATTAGTATGTTGGGAAGACATCCTTCTCAATTCAGTAGTGCACATCGGGATGTCACATACTGTCACATAATTATGTATTTGACTTATATGTCTACAAGTTAATCGACTGTGGGGCATTTGAGCTTGCCTTACGTAGGCATGACGAAACCTACACTTCAGAAAATCCTGGCCGGAAAAATTTGATGAATCTCGAGCCGTCTTTCCAAATGAAGACATTAAAACTGTGTGTAACCTGTTTCCAAAGGTAAATTACTTAAAATTAAAAAATGAACTCTCGGTAATGTACGCGCGATACGATTTTATAAAACAGTGTGGAAAGCGAAAGATGTTTCTCTATCCTCAAACGAATCAAAACATTTCTAAGAAACACTATAGGCCAGGAACGGTTGTGCGCGTTAGAAATGCTATCTATTGAAAATAAACTTGTGAAGTCAATTTCAAATTTTAATGATCAAGTCATCGACCACTTTGCTGCTCAGAAATTTAGGAGGATGGACTTCAAGTACAAACAGATTTAATGGTCATGGTCCTAAGGCAAAATTTTATTATCTAGGTACCTATTTGAAAATTTGATGTCCGACAGTTACACTCGTATTTCTACTCAGCAAAGTGTGTGTATGATACTATGAAATGTATAACTTTTGGTTGCAACGTATTTCCCTATCCTCATTCCAAAATTTGGTTATACGTGCCCCACCTGTTTTCCCCCCACGAACCGCCGCTGCATCAACCAGTACTAACTAAATATTCACGTAAAAAGGTGTTGCTGTATAGGTATAGCAGGTATAGTTTGGGAGCAGCAGATGGGGGATAAAAAGCTTTACACCAGCAAGGGAAGTAATTTAGCTTCATGACAAAGCACGAGCTGCGAAAATAAAATTATCTAAGAGTTCAATCAATTGTTTGATCAATTGTTGAGTTCAATCAATTGTTGTTTCAAAAATTCAAAACGAGAGTCATCTATGAATTCATAGGTGATAATACGAGAAGACGCTTTGATGATGTTATTGGTCTACTGATTCAGAAAAAAAAACTTCCTGTATAAGGTTGTGACCTGTAACGAAAAGCAGATTAATCTGGGTTAGTCCTTTTGAGCCATCAACCAGTACTGCAAAACTAAATATTCGCGTCAAAAAGATGTTGCTGTTTATAGTTTGGGATCAGCTGGCCGTCGCGCATTATGAGTTCCTCCAATCTGATCTGATCTGATAACGATCACTGCTGACCGTTATCAGTAGAAACGGATTCATTTTAGGGATGCTCTGGGAGATAAAAAGCATTATACTCTGGAAACGATTACAGAATCGGGCTGAAATATTTTATCGCATCACCATATTCTCCAGACTTAACCCCTTCGGATTTGCATATCTTCCAATCTCTACAACTTCCACTGGTTGATAGCTGCATCATATCGATTCGACAGTTGGCGACAATGTATAGAACATATTACTGAAAATATTACTCTTTTGTAAATAAATGTCAAAAGAAGAGAATTAAGTTCAGAAATAATATAATGCTCTTGGTTAAAGATTATTTAGGGTATGTTATTTTGAAGGTTATTTCGAAACTTATTTTGTCTTTCGCTTAAAGGTTAAATAATTCATTATTTACATTCGGATCGGATTTGATCTAATTCAATATAAGGTTTTCTTCCTTGTGATCCAATAGAAGTTATTCGAAATCTTATCACGTATTTAGTAACATTTCAACTAGCAGATATAAAGTATCAAGAACAATTTGACGATGTATGGAGATAAAAATAATTAAAAATCGTTCGACAATAAAAATTGTAAAGAGGTAATAAAAAAATGATCAAAAATTAACAAACATCATTCAAACATTGGGACTGCCGATAGCAATATCTTAAGATAAACAGAAGAAAAATACTAAAACAACCTCAACCTTATCCCTACTAGTCACATTTGTTACAGGAATTAAGAGGAAATAGGAAATTGATGTGATCGCAGATTGCAATTTGCAGAAATTGATTGTACACTTGAGCAAATATTGGATTAAGAAATCGTTTTGAATTAATTCCTCATTAAACTCGAAGAGACTTACCACTAAACACCCAATCATTTTTTTAAAGTTCTCGACGCACGTTTCGAAAATTGAAAAACAAAGATAATTATAACAAAGAATTAAAATTAATTAGGGAGGTATCCGAAGTGAACGGTTATAATAAGAACATTGTAGATAAATTAATTAGAAAACATAAGTTTAGAAAATTATTGAAAGAATCTTCGACTTTTCAAAAGGATCAGAACAAAAATAAATGTATGGTACTACTATTTGATGCCCAATTAACACGTGGGCTAGACAAAATTTTGAAAAAAGTGGACATTAAAGTTGTATACAAACCATATAATAAATTAAGAGAAGTCCTGGATAATCCAAAGGATAATGTAGATCAACATGAAAAGTCGGGATTTACGAAATTAGCTGTTAAGATTGTGATCGATTGGGCAAACAAAAAGATCTATATTAACGAGATATAAAAAACACAATGCCTACATTCGTTATGAGAGAAATGAAAAATGTTGTGTTGCCCAGCATGCAATCGAACATGACCATAACATAGACATAAGTAATTTAAGACTAATTAAAACTGTAAATAACCATAGGGCTTTGGATGCATATGAAAGCATTCAAATAGAAAAATTCAAGAAAATCATGAATCGGAATAAAAGACCTATTCCGTTCAGTCAACTTTTTCAATTATTAATGTAAGGGTCAGTAAACTTCACGTTTCATTTTTTTCTTTCTTTTGTTCTCTTTTTTGCACTTTTTGTTTTTTCTTGTACCTTTTTTTTACACGTTTCATTAGCTAGGTAGTGCGCTTCGTAGGTAGTAGGTTAGCAATTGGGGTTCTCATATAAATAGAACATAGTTTTGTTTTAAAATTAGATTAAATCATCTCCTGATGATGCTAACATGGTTAGCGAAACGTGCGTCGAGAACTCGAAGAAAAAGTGATTCGGTGTTTAGTGGTAAATCTCTTTGAGTTTAGTGTTTCACACCGAAGGTTCCAATAGAAAAATTGATGGACTTTCTCATTTTCAAGACATGATCCCATTTACCTTTTTTTCTGCTGACGATAGCACCACTAGAACCCTTAATTCGGAATGTGCAAGAAAATGTTCATGCAGAACACCTACTTGCCCAATTAGAAAATTTTATTAAACATGTCTTTTATAATTTAAAATTGATGTACTATTGTTACCAGCCTTCTGTCGATATTAATTCGGCTGGCGAAAAGTTAAGTGAGGGTAAACGAACATCGAACATGGAGTGAGGTTAAACAAGTGCCTTTGAGTGTGATGGGAAATTTCATCAAATTCAAGCGAATAAACATGTCATAAACACAAAAATTTTACAATGATTCTTAAACCTCCGCAAATAATTATCTATGTGTGCTAATAAAAATAATATAAAAATAAGTGCTAATAACATTACTGTGTAAATTTTTCACTTGGAAAAGTTTTCGGAAGTAAACAACTAACCAGTGGCGGCTTGTGAGGGTTGTGAGGGAAGTTGGTGCGCCGCCCAGCATTTATCCAGCCTTTATCACAGTAAACAATTTTTCAGAGCAAAGCACCATATTTTATTTCCGTTCAGTTTCTTTCTTTTAAATAATTTTCCTGGTTCACGTGTACAGGAGTATAGGGTTTAAATAGCACGAAAAGTAAAAGGAGGAAGGAGAAAGCAAAAAAAAATAATTTTCAGCAGAACAGCCCCCCCTTTAAAAACCCATGAGCCACCACTGCAACTAACTCAGAATGTCTCAGAATGTTTTTCATTTTTGTTTTTTTTAGTTTAGCAAACGATGGATCCTTTCACGGCACCACAGCTCGCATTTTGCGTGCGAGCGTTTTATAAAAACAACGATTCTTCCACTATTGTTCGACGTCTGTACAGGGCACGTTTTAATTTAGCGACCATGAGAAATGTACTTAGTGAGAACTTAATCATTGCATTGGGTGCACAACTGGAAAGACAATGCCGGATAAATCAACTGGGCGCAAAAGGGCATCAAAAACGAGCACGGATGTTGATCGCGTTCGCCAGTCTGTTATAGAAAATCCAAAATAATCTCTACGACTCCGGGCAGTTTCTCTATATTTGCAGAGATACACGATTTATCGCATTATCTGCAAATATTTACATTTCCACCCCTAGAAAATTGTTGTTGTGCAAGAGATGAAGCCCGATGATCCACCTAAACGAGTCGAATTCTGCAGGGCAATGAAAAATAATTTTAGGAACTTCAATAACGTACTTAACAATGGTTTTCTGATAAATCGATTTTCCACGTTCAAAGGCCAGGTGAATGAACAAAATTGCTGATATTGGGCTCCCGACAATCCGCTGGAACTGCACCAGAAACCATTACACTCGCCTAAGGTTGTTGTTTACGCTGCCATATCAAGCGAAGGAATTATCTGTTCCTACTTTTTTTAGGATAACCGTGGTCGCGCTCAGACTGTTAATACCAATCTTTATTACCATATGATCCGGACTTTTTTGGCTTCAGAAATGCAATACCCCATTGGCTACCACCGCATTGGCTTTACACATTTTTCCAACAAGATGAAGCAACTTCCCACGTCACGAATGATTCATTAGCAGCTCTTCACGAATTATTCTCTGAAAGAGTGATTAGTTACCGAGGGGACATCAACTGGCCACCAAGGACTCCAGATTTAACACCTGCTGATTTTTCCTATGGGGCTACTTAAAAAGTAAGGTTTTTCACCTTAACCCATTAACCCCTAACTTTAATGTTAAAGCAAATAATAACAGACGAAAACCACGTGATTCCAAGATGCGATACTCCAGCGAGTGACTGAAAATTTCAGTTTCAGGCGGAGAATGTGAAGAAGCGGATGGTAGTCTTTCATAAATAAAAATTTAAAAACTACCCTGTAATTTAACAGCAATTAAATAACTTCTGTTTTATTTTTAAGCATCAAAAACGAAAAACATTCTGAAACACCCGCTATCTCACCTTTTATGGGTTAGAATTGTTTTAAAATACAGCTAATTTTGCTGGAAAAATGTTAGTTTACAATCACAATAAAATTTCGGAAAAACTCAAGTAGTATACAATAATAAAAAAAACAGGTAAATGAAAATTTATAAAAATCCTTATCTAGCGAAAAAAGGTCTGTATGGAAAAGATTCAAGGAACACTTGGTGGCTTTCGGCAAATGTATTTCAAAAAGCCCTAAACCATGAATTTTTTTAATAGATTGTCTTCAACTCGGTGGCAGAAAAAAATTTCCATAAAGATAGCCCCATCCAGCAAGATAACACAATTTATGAATAACCTGAACTGACTCTGGATCTAAACCTTATCCATAAACTAAACATAAGGTACACTTGCCAAGTGACCAAATTTAAAGAAATTCTAAAATGCGTTCTTCCCCAAAACAAAAAAATCAAACAAATATTGTTTGTTTTAATTAAAGATTATCTCTATTCTATCAATAAAACAGTGAAAGATTTTTATTGTATGATCAATGTTTTTAGCCATGGCTGTATTGATAAAAATATTACTCCTATTTCCCTGAAATCCTTGCTGAAATAGGAAAAACTCACCAAGAAATAGGAAAAAATCCTGAAATAGGAAAAAACTCACCAAGAAAACAAGCAGAATTAGGCAGATTTAATAATTTGTATACTCTCAGATTTTCTTTGTTGGTATTAAATAGATTGTGAATATTGTCAGGAAATTCAAACTACGTACTTTTCAGAAGAAATTACTTTAAATGAAAATATTATTGTATAACGCAAATTTATCTATTGTCGATGTTAATAACTTGAAAACTAATCTAAAAATAAGCATATATATTGAAATACTACAACATTCCATCAAATAATGATTGTGAACCACACACCTGTGGTTTTGGAACGTTAAGTGACCTAACGCTATTTCTAACTTTTGGACACTTTCAAAACCGCACATTACTTTCTTCTACAAACATTTATATAACCACATGAATTAAAAATAATAACCTCCTATAGTAATGCTAAGGTAAACATGCAATATTCCTACTTTTTCTATCACAAAGAAAGGTAAATTCACCTTCGCGTTGGATACAAGATTAATTTTGAGGTTAACACTACTTATCTTATCGGAACAAACGTCTTTCTTCACGTTCCGGGTAACACTCAGCACGTGTATTTTATAACCACATAAAGCCAATTTTATCCACACAAAATCACTAAAATATTACCGACTGAGTTCCGAAAAATTACTAAATTCAAGTTGGCAAATAAAATAATGTAGTTCCGTTTTCGCGATCGCTGATAAAACTGAAAAATAGTGTTAATAAATATAGAAACGCTAATGGCTACTACTATTCCAGAAACTTTAGAACCTACTAATTATCATTTGAGTAATCTCGTATACAATAATATACGATTAATAATGTTCGCAAGAAGATGGCGCAGTCTATAGAGCAGAAAAAATATTAATACTTCAAATAAAACGTCAGAAAAAAAGCTAAAGAAGTTGCGTATGTATAATAAATATTTCAGAACCATCTAATTCTTAATTTTATTCTTCCCGGTTTTTGTTGTCAAGCGAAACGAAAAACAAATTAGAGTAATTTTACATGAATCAGTTAAATATCTATCACACACCTCCTTTTTATTTTCTGTCTCTCTCGTTGGGCGGAGTAAAATTCACATTCCAGTGAATTACCAGGGTGCAACAAAAGTATCTGCGTTCTTTTCTTTTTTATACATAAAGGATTTTAGTTCACTTCTCTGAGGTTAAATCTAATTTAAATTTTTTGGCCCGACAAATAAACATTCTGTTTTTCTTTGAATATAAAACTAGAGGAAAGAACATATGATTCTGTAAGTGGGAGCAGAATGGTATATACATATGAACTACTGTTTTTGTTTTGGCAGTGGCGTAGTTGGTAGTATGAATAAAAAAAAGAAACTGATAAAAGTTGACAGTTGTTTAGAGCAATATATTATTGTATTATTATAGTTTCTGTATAATGTACGACAGAGAATGTCATCTACAATTTAATTCTCAATTTTAAATTTAAATTGTTTTAGAAGAGGAGTAATATAATCAGTTGACGGTGTTGATTTCTGTCCTGCGAAAATGTAAAAAATTAAATTAATTAAAAAAAAAAAATTCCAAAGAGTAAAGTGTGTTTTATGTGGGCAATACGACAAAAAGTTATTAAGAAATTGGAATCTCCTGTCATAAAATTATATCATTTGCAAAAAATGGTTAGCTAATCAGTTGCATCTTGCACCGCAGTTGCATCTTGCATCTTGCATATACAGGGTGTTTGGTGCACTGTTTGTCAAATTAAAATGGTCGATAGGAGGGGTCTTTTCCTATCTCTTCAGCCTCTATAAAGCATTATTGGGCCCACAGGTTTTTATGTTAATTTTTAAATATGTTTTTAAAAAATTCCAAAAGTTGAAACTTGAATTTAAAAAAAGTTATTGGTATATTTTTGGAAGAAATAAAAATAAATTTAAAGCTCAACTTTAAATTGCATATAAAAAAACTAAAAGGTATCAAGTTCTTCGAATTCTTTTAAAAAATCTCTGGTTTATCCTCTTTCTAACGGTATGCATTCATGCCATAAAAACGTTTTACTAGCTTCACTAATTTGCTAACTTTGTGTATCGTAACGCATTAGGCTGATATTCGATATCCACGATAAAATTCCTAAATCATTGGACCACATTACTTACCTGATCGTCTCAACGGGGATAATTACCTTAAGTTCTCGCAGAACGTCTTACCCGAATTGTTAGCTGAGGCTACAATATTTAATGAAGACAGGAGTATTGTGGTAAAAAATGACGGTTGTCCTGCACACTGGAGCTTAATAGTCAGTGAGTATTTAAATAATGTTTTCCCAAATGCTTGGATTGGGAGAGATGACGTTATTAAAAGGCCTCCACGGTCCCCAGACCTAACTACGTTGGATTTTTACATCTGGGGACGGGCAAAATAACTTGTATACGTCACAGAATTTGAAACTGGAGAAGATTTATTCCAACGCATAGAGGCGGCTTTCGTCATAATTAAAGAAGAAATTGTTTTACGTACTACTACGGTAGAAATGAGACGAGAATTGCGCGCGTGCATACGCAACGGAGATCAGCAGTTCGAGGAAGAAGTTTCACTTCAATAAAAAATTACATATTTTAAAACAAAACAATTCTCAGCAAAATGATGAGAACATAAAAAAAACTTCTGCGGTTTGGAATATGATAACAAAAAATCCATATCAAAATGGAAGTAACAATTACATTTAATAGTACAATAATTTCTGAAAAAATAGAATTGTAAAAAAAGTTAACACTCTGTATTATTTGTTGTATTTTAAGGTTCTTTATATGAGTAAAGTAATATGTTTTGTATGTATCAAACGAAAACAAAAAAAAATCTTAATTTTTAAGGCCCAATATCTCAGAAAACTAAACATTTTAGAACACACGTTAAAAAATTAAGTTTTAAAAAAAGATAATCACTACATTGATAACATTTTAATAATATTAAAATGACTACGCTAATATAAATTTGACTACGCCTATGCATAACAGGCGATTTGTTCGTAACATAACCTTAAAATTTAATTCAAACAAAATTCGTTTTTATTTCTAAATACTTGTCAAATCTAGTATTAAAAGCATTTACCTATGTAATTTTACTCCTGAATTTATATTTTTTCGTGACGTGGGAACAACCACAAGACGTACAACTAACCATATTTTATGTGTTTGCGTTATTTCTGATATTATTGTTTTTATTATCAATATAGTAAGAATTAATATGTATTTACACTAGAATACACAAAAAGAGTATTCCAGTACACTTATTACTGATTAAAGCAAACTAAAATTGCTCAACTGTACTATTAAACTTCTAAGTTGTTGACACTAAAATTGAATATTTTCATAAAGATAAGCAAAGCTTGTTCCTGTTAGTTTTCTTAAGACAATATATAGTGTATCAATCCTACAAGAGAGGGTATATCTCTCGTATATCAAAAGCATCAATTTAAACTTTTTATGGCGTGGCCGACTTAACAGTTCGTGGTTCAAATCCTCACCATTGCTATATTTTTTTTATTCAAAAATTGGTTTAAAATTATTCTGATTATTCTGATTATTGATTTATGATAATTATTAAGGTATTTTTTCAGTCCCTAGTCTTAAATAATTAGTAAAATAAAAAAAAAATGTACATTATTCACCATACACATTTGTTTGTTAATTGAAAAAGCCTGCAATAATTCTAATTATATATAATTTTTATTTTAATCATAATATTATAATTTATTCACAAAATATAAAAAAGATAGTAACATTAAAGAATTAATATACTTGTCAAAAAAAATACATTGATTATATTCATTTTCGAAAGGTTTTAGTTGAAGTTCATACATGCGAACTTCAACTAAAACGGTTTGGAACTGAATATATTCAATTTAAAATTTTTTGGACAAGTATATTGGGTCTTTAATTCTATTGTATTTTCTTTTGTTATTGCACGCTTTTTCAATTAAAAAACAAATATGGATGATGTATGACAATTATTTTAAATTTAAAAAACATTTTTTTTAGATAAACTTCAAACATTGTCAGACCGAGTTTTCTTAGAAACGTCTGTTTATTTTTGATTTGTTATTTTCACGATATACAATTACACTATTTATCGCAGCTACATTCATAACCGCATAAAACACAGTGATTGGCCACCTTTTGTTGAATTGTAAAATGTAATAATCTTTGTTTTCTGATTATCATTATCATTTCTGTGTCAATACTTTGATCGTGACAAAGGGAAGACAGCAGCAGCACCATTTTAGATTTCTTAGGTATGTAGGATACAAGAGTCATATCTTTTTGAAATGCAAACTGTGAACTATATAGGGAAGAGTTGCCGAATTCGGACCACTTAAACATTTTTAAAAAATGCATTTTTAATAAAAACATTTAGGTGGAAAATAATTGTACTATTGTAATCTTCTTGCGATGGTTTCCGATAAACCGGTTTCTTGCGATGGACCACTGGTTCCTTAGAATGGACCATTAAATACAATTAAACAAAAAATACTCCTTGATCTTTGTACACATTTTGTATGAACTCAAGCGTGACATGTAATGTATTGAATCATCTCTTCTTCCTTTATTTTATCACATATGTTTTTTGTCACTTGTCACTTGTCACTTTTTATCACTTTGTTTTTTCTTTTTAATCTTCTCTTCTTTGCCACATCTTTTCTTCCCTATATTTTGTGGTTTTGTCTTTTTAATCTTTTCTTGCTATGCTACGTTTTAATCCCAGAACGTTATCAATAGTCGATAATAATTATGCTTTCTGAGCAATACTTATTGGTGCTCGAGAAGACATGGACCTGGCTGTGCATTTTGTGTCGGTAGCTAGATATTTTATGAAGAATATCCTCACAGTTTTTACGCTTTTTCTCCTGAGAAATATAAATAATAGCGGAATCACTGCCGCTTTCACTGTCTTTGGGTATTGACGTACTTACTGAATTTCCAGTAATTATTTCAATTTCAGTAACATTAAAACAATGTTGAGGTTGTAGCATATCCGATGGTACAAACAGGTGATCCTGAAAGACATGTTTGTTAACTGGCCAAATACCAGCGGTTCCAAAGGCATTTTCAGCTACTGTCACAGTTGCCGCTCTGCCATCATTGCTGTCATTTAGTAATTTAGAAATTTTAGTTTGATATATCTTATCACCTTTATATTGACGATGAAAAGTTTCTTGCGCCTGAACAAAATGTTTCTGTAGCTGCTCAAAGAAAGCAACATGTAGAGATTGTTAAGGATGGATGGTATGCCCAGGCAACTGCAGTAATGCTATTCCATTTTTTCTAGCAAAGGTACAAGCGTTTTAGTTCTTGCTATGAGTCTTATGCCCATCAAGCAGTAAAAGGACTTTCTTATCTTGATTGCAGTTTACATGGTTTTTGAAATGCTTCAACCACTCAACAAACAATTCGGAATTTATGTAATCTGATTCTAATATAATAGCTTGCCGGGGGTGCCTCAATTTGAAGATCTTTGTTGATTTTTTTTATATAGCTGTTACGCCTGTTACTTGGCGTTTACCTTTACAAGCAACCATCTTTTGTAGTTTTTTGTACTATCAAAAATCCCAGTTCATCGACATTAAAAATAGCTTCTGCGGTGAAATTAAACTCGTCCACAGTTTTTTCTATAATATCAAAAAAAAATGCCCTACGTTCTCTCTTTTGAAGCCTCGTGTTCTTACCATTAAGGTACCTTCAGGTTTTCGTATTGACAGCTGTGGATTTCTGCGCATGAATGAGTAGAAACACTTTTTCCCTGCTATTTTCTTTTTTTTAAATGTATTTGGCAAAGAGTATTTTTCAGCGACTTCGAAAGCTAGTTTTTGCACGTCTCGGATAGTCAAATCAAAAAAACATCGTGAAGACTTTTTCACAAATATTTCCAAAACCATTTACAGTATAATTATAAAATGTGGTGAGTGTTGTAAACTTTGGGAGCCGAAATGAACTATGAATTTTAAAATAAAAAATGTGGGGTACAATTGCCCACTTTTTATATATGTATTTTTTTTTAATTTTTATTCAAGATTTTAGAATCCCCGACTTTTTTACGTAGAAAAGGTTATCTTAGTTTGCCTCCATAAGATGAACCGTTTTCGAATAAATCGAAAGTTACACATTATTCCACTAAGATCTATATGACAAAGTCAAATAATTTTTAGCCATATAACAAGCTGGTGAAGGTTGGTCTATACAATTTGGAACACTCTGTATATAAAATAATTTGATATCTGTATTTGTATCACATTCCAGCAGGGGCAGATCTGTGCTGTAAAACTCCTGCCCAAATATATTTGACGAAACCAAACTTTTTTGGTTAAAACAAATTTAACAAAGAACCATTAAGAACTTTTCCTTTATTTCGAATATTTTTGTTCCTCTTAGGATCGACATCTTAAACATATACTTTGTATTTTGTAATGATTTATTCAAAAATTTTTAAAATTAATCCAATGGTATATTAAAAATATTTTTTCAGTATAAAATTATATATAATAAAATATTTTTTATTCTGCTGATTTTTTAATGGTTTTCAGTATATTACATTTCAAGATATGTCATTGTCCTTCATTTTATAAAATCTTCACAATGCAAAAGGTTACTACTGCTATTGCTTATCGCAAAAACACCGGATAAAGAGCGATGCAGTCGGACCCGGACAGTGTGGGTCTACAGTACGCAAGTATGAATTAAACCAGGGCCCGCCTTGTAACTACCTGTACAGTTCCAATGTTCAATTAAACCGCATCGTTCCTCCCATTTAACCTTTTTTCGCCGTTCGTCAAATTTGTTCGCCGTGCCACCATGGTAATATTTTGTAACCGTCTGTGAAATTTCCGTTTTTAAATAGACAAATAATTTAAACAATAGGCGCACTACACCATTTAATATTTAAACAATGTGCTTTATTATTTTCCACTTTTAATAACCCTACGTTTAAAATATATTTTTTAAGTTAGAATCATCTTAAGAAAATGTATTTCTTAAGATGGAACTGTTAAATACAATATTACTGTATGTATGGACATATTATCCAATATAGAAATATACGCAACAAATACTTGCTGCCGTTCCATAGAATAGAAGGTAAGGATCGTAAAAAACGAATTTCTAAGTTGCAAAGAAGAAACAAATTAAAGTAAAAGAAAATGAACAAATTATGTCAGATTAAACAAGCCTAATGTTATAAAAAATCATAGCAAAACAAGACAAAACCAACAAAATAATTCGCCACAGAATAAATGAACTAGGAAGCAGAAACGCAAAGCCCGTAGAACAAGGAGAAATTAGAATGGACAATACATTTCCACTAGCAGCCTATAATACCAATCAGCTCATGAATTACAAACATTTCTGTGGAAAGATAAAACTGTACCCACGCTACCAGAACAAATTACTATATAATTATAGGCCACAAAATTTATCATACTGTTCAGCCAGATCTTTCAGGGAAAAGTGGATCAACGTTGATAATTAAAGAAAACTTAAAGCACTCCCAGTATAGAAATATGAAACTGCAGAGATACAAGCGATAACATTGACAGTCCAAATGAAATCCAAAGACTATCGCAATATTTTGCCTACTAGGAAAATATAAAAAAAAATTACTCACTTTTTCCGGCCATTAGCAGATCGTTTCATTATTGGGGGGTGACTTCAATGCTATATACATCTACTGGGGATCTGCAAACATTACGCCGAAAGACTGTTCTACCTCCATTCCAACGGGAAACCATCGTACTGATCTACAAATAGAGAAAAACTGGTAAGTCTATTCGACTTCTTTGCATTGCGCAACATTGCATTCTCAGATGTTAGTGTTTGATAAAGCTTTGATTTGGCATCTGAACATTTATAAAATATATATGTAATCACCAAGTTAGAGCCTTCAGATTTCACCAACGAAAATTGAAAACCTATTAAGTTGAAAAACTGGAGGTTGACCTGCAGCAATCTGTGCGAAACATCCCTACATTAAGGTCAAAACGGCAGGCTTGAACTATATCAAGGAAACTCGAGATCTGGAACTCGAAAAAAGGAAATCCTCCGAAACATGACAGCAGAATCGATCCCTGGATAGCTAGAGAGCTAACGGACGACGAAAACACCGATTACTCTCTTTCGAAAGCAACTAAATTCTTTAACAAGCCAAAAATTCATGACCCGCCAATCCGCAAAAGTGACAACAATTGGGCTCGACGAAACGAAATGAAAAAAAGCAGAAATATGCACCGATCATTTGGCAAATGCTTTCCAGCCTCATCCACAAACTAGCATGGAACTGAAGTTGTCAATACCGTCAACAATAATCTTACCACAAAGAAAACGCCATGATACAACCTGTTGAGTTATCCCGCAAGAGTATTATGAAACTGGCCCATTTTTTCAAGGGAGCGTTATCACTTCTCTCTGTGCCTGTGTAATGGAAGGTCGCTGATAATACCTAAACCAGACAAGGCTATTTACAGATAAAAGATCTTATCGAACGATATCACTGTTGCCCATTACTTCCAACCTGTTTAAAAAGCCTCTTTTACAACGACGCAAGACTATCACAGAGGAAGTTATTCCGTCTCATTAGTTTGGATTCTGCCACAAACACAAAAGTATTGATCAAGTCCATCGAACCACCGTTGTAATTGAGAGATCGTTTGAAAAAAAAGAATATATGTGCAAGAATATTCCCGACGTGGCCAAGGTATTTGACAAAGTGTGGCGCCAGGGTATGGAATACAATTTTGAAGAATGTTTGCCACGATATATAAGCCAAATATTTTACTCATTACTCATACATTACTGACCCTCATTTTAGGATGAAATATGGTGAGTTATATTCAGGTTTTGTAGAAGATGCGTGTCATTGTATCACAACGCCGTGTCCTTAGATCTGTTCTCTACCTGTTGCATACCAATAATATCTCACAGAGTGATTAAAGTACTTACAGTACTCTAATCACTCTAACTTTAATCTCTAACTCTCACTCTAATCAATCTAATTATAGTAACTTTTCATGACGATACTACTCTACTCACCATAGGTGAAGACATATAGGCAGGCAGTAAACAATGTCACCAACTGAACCTTCAAATGGTGCATTAAATGAGGCGAATCAGTACATCCACGTTAATTTCCTCACTTTCCAGTACTAGTTAAACAGCAAATGCTCTCACATGCGAACGAAGCATGGTATCTGGGCGTGACTTTTGATGCAATAATTGGGACTCAACTTTAGGTAAATACCGGGTCCGGCAGCTGAAATGCCTGGTGATCGAGGTGGTCCTTTCCACATTCCCACGCAACCAAAATATTCTTGTGACTACTTTTTATGTGGCTACTTAAAATACAACACTTACATAGACAAACCGCAAACTCTTGAAGCTCTTTTCGAAACCATAGCGCAATTTTGCTACCCGTCTACAAGAATGCCTCCACAAAAATGCACGCCACCTAACTGATCTGATTTTTCGCACCTGACTGTGTTATGTATACTTTAATGGCAATACACCACTAATGTATAAATTCAATAAATTTTGATATTCATTTAAAAATAAAAGTGTGTCAATTTTTTTAAAAACACCACACCTTCCTGCCGGATCCTGTATATTAGCTACTTTGACATCATTCTGAGTTGTCAATATATAATAAATTGCTTCTTTACAAGCAATTTCTGAAGCCTGTGTGGACTTTCGACATCCAACTCGGAGGATCCATAAAGAAATCAAACATTAAAGACATTCAGACGCTCCACAATAAAATACTTCACAGCATCGTCAACGAGCATTGATACAACGGCAATGAAGACATCCATCGCGACCTACAAGAGCCTGCCTGTGGTTGAAAATGATATCAAGAGCAACCAAAGACCAAAAGAGGCTAGAAAAACAGGAAATTATCGAAGTAATTTCGCTGCTCGACAACAACGGACTTATTCGACAACTAAAGAGGCTGAAACCGTTCGAATCAGTGTAGTGACCATGAAAATGTCTCTAAATGACAATGAAAAATTAGTATAAGAATTAATTTATCACATGAACAAAGTGATTAGAATTATGTGGACCACTGGATGCACATCTAACAAAGAGTAAAAATCTAGATATTTGAGAAACATTGTTAGATAGATGTTTAATGAAAGAAATTTCTTCTCTAATTTCCACTTTATTACATTTATATTTGACGCGTCTCGTTATCATTACAACTTCGTCAAAATGATGTTGACAAATAAATGCTTTTAATATTAGAGTTGAGGTAAACATAAAACGTTCACCCAAAAAAAAACATGACGTGGTAAAGGGGTTTGAGTAGGACAATGAAGCTTTGAGCTATGCCGTGTGGAGTCTATGTTCCTGGGAGAGTCAGTCTTGGCGGACAGGTCAAGGCAGAAGCCTCAGACTAACATGATCCAAAATCTACCAACCCGCATTGGTCCAGCGTGGCAGATTACGGTCCATGCCTTCAATATGACAGTACAACCTCAAACACGGCCCTCATTCCCCGGAGGTTAAGGGGTAACTATCTACGGCAGCGAGAAGACCAGACCCAAGGCAGATGATGCTAAGAATTACCAGGTTA
The DNA here is from genome assembly GCA_031761425.1 of Cosmopolites sordidus. Classification (NCBI taxonomy): domain Eukaryota; kingdom Metazoa; phylum Arthropoda; class Insecta; order Coleoptera; family Curculionidae; genus Cosmopolites; species Cosmopolites sordidus. Next base: position 772,345 of record JARFXV010000054.1, read on the forward strand.
GATCAGGCTGCCATTGGACTTTGTGATTGCAACTTTAATATACGGTCTATGAAAACGGAGGCCCGATTGCAAGAACTGTTAATCGAAGTTGACAACATACATTGGGATATTATTGGGCTCTGTAAAACACGAAAAAAAGGCGAAGAGTTCAACATGCAGCTAGTGCAAAAAAATCTGGAAGAAAATAAAGGAATTAACAAGGTTAAACAGAAGCTTAATGCGTGAGTATAGCACAGTGTGCAGGGCGCGTACGGAAATGTTAGAGATTGTCAGAAAATTTAATTCCCAGTTATATGAAGATCCGAACCAATCAAAGACAACAATACCTACGTAAGAACAAAAGCCAGATATCCTGGTGGAGGAAATAACAAATGTTACAGAATCGATGAAAAGCGGCAAAGCTCCAGAAAAGGACAGTGTAACTGTCGAAATGCTAAAGGCTATTGGTCGGACGTTACATAAAACACTGGGAAAATTATACTCAAAATGCATCAAGAATAAAAAGTACCTGACTTAGGGAAAAATGCAGAAGTGATTTTTTTTCATAAAAAAGGAGCACAAGAAAATTTAAGGAACTACCGTCCAAAAAGGCTCCTATCAGTAATGTACAGAGATTTTACCAAGATAACATTTAAAAGAATATTAAGAAAACTGAATGTCGCACAACCAAGAGAACAAGCAGGATTCAGAAGTGGATTCAGTACAATGGATCACATCCAGGTTGTACAGCAGTCCATAGAAAGGCACAACGTATACACCATGCCACTGTGGTTGGCTTTTATCGACTACGAAAAAGCATTTGTCTCCACCTCAAAGCATACCAAAATGGATGCACTGCTTAGCCAGAAGGTAGACAAAGCATATATAAACATATTAGGATCGATATATGATGGAGCTAAAGCGACAATTCACCTTGATGATCTTGAAGTGGGATTTAATGTGGAACGGCAGGGTGACTCAATATCGCCTATTCTTTTCTCGGATTGCCTTTAAGAAGTATTCCGTAATCTGGATTGGGAACAGGGTGGTGTAAAGATCAATTGTACAAACTTAAACCATCTTAGATTTGCAGATGATATCGTTCTCCTTTCACAAGACCCAGAGGAGCTGCAAAGATGCATACAAGTGCTGCAAAGGACTGTCAAACCATTTGGCTTAAAAATATACCTAAATAAGAGTCAGGTTATGTTCAATAAATTCGCTGACGACAGAAGAATTTCAGTTTTAGGAAGTGATTTAGAGATGTGGACTACTTTATATATCTAGGGCAGAGGACTTCAATTGACGAGAATACCCCGGGTGGTGGAACGGCGTGTTAAATGTGGCTGGCAGGCATTTGGCAGGCTCAACAGAGTGTTTACGAGCAGACTTGCACTTTGCCTGAAAAGTCTTCGATCAGTGCGTCCTACCCATTATGACATATGCAGGTGAAACCTGGATCCTTACATTGCACTCAATTTAAAAACTTCGGGTAGCATAAAGAGGAATGGAAAGATGTATACGTGAAATTACAAGACGAGACAGAAAGCCATGCACATGGATCAGGGAATAAACGAAAGTGTGTGACATTATTAGAAGAGTAAAGCAATTCAAATGGAGATGGGCAGGCCATATAGCGAGGCGATGGGACGACAGATGGACCAAAGCAATCCTGGAGTGAATACCGCTTGATCGCAAACGTCCACAAAAAAGAGCGAAAACACGATGGACTAATGACATCGTTAAGTATATGGGAACCGAGTGGCAGAGGAAAGCCTAGGAACGTGAAAGTTGGAAGCATGCTGAGGAGGCCTTCATCCTGCAGTGGATCGACACGGACTGATGATGTTGATGATGATTTTAAAATTAGCGGTTTTATAAATTCTTCAATAAAACACAGATGGCGTTGTGAATTTGCCTATGTCTAGTCTCATTTTAGAAGTGTAATTATGTATGACATTTATAAAAATGAAGTCGTACCAATGACAATATCAAAGAAATATTTAATAAATGTATGTTCTGTATGCTGATAACTGGGGTCACATAATTTATTATTAATAATTTTTCTACCAATGTCATTGTGTGTATTCTTAATCGAAAATAATTGCTTTAATAGTGATTTCAAAATATTGCACTTTCAGATTAAATGCAAAACGCTGAATCACTTTGAAAGTTTAGAAATAAATCAAATAAAAAAAGCAGCAATGAATAAATCTGGGTGGATTTGAAATATGGCGGCAATGGCGTAGATTGTCGTGATTCTCACAGAAAGTGACTCGGCTACCGATGAGGGCGCTGATGTCGAAATCGACAGGACCGGCTTCGTTGCTATTGGGAACTAATTACAGGGTTGAATTTACCCAATTTTTATATTGTTTCATTTAAAAATAAAACTTTTTTTATGTATAATCTTTGCGTGATTTTGAAAAAATATTTGATCTTAGTACTGTATTTTTTTAAATGTCTTTTACTTTTTTAAAGTCTCTTTTTTGTCCCTAACTTTTTTAAATGTCAGATATTAGATGATTCGAAAGAAGAAAGTTTGAAAAGGATCAATTAGACATTTTTAAGGTAAATGACACGTATTGTAAAATTTAACATAATCAGGAATCTAGAGTTTATTTGATTATGGTACAATCCGGTACGTAAGAGCTTTTGTCGCAATTCTACTGAATTTCTTGCTTAAAATAATAAAATGAATGTAATTTCATCCTTATTTTGTGGAGGCTTTCATGTATATAATCTTTTCGATGGTATTTGTGATTTTAATTTTTTCTTGGCAGAATTGTATTGATCTATCGCCTCTACTGTTCCTTTCTACTAAGCCAAAGGGCCTGTAATTACCTCATTTTTTTTCCTTTGCCTACTTTGTGTTTTTTGTGACTTGGTGAGTGTTATCCTCGGAAATTCTTTCCAGGTCATCATCTACTTTGTCAGAGAAGCACTCACTTAAATTCTGTTATATAAGTTTAGCTTGAATCTTTACATCTCTGTCTTTGACTCTTTAAATATCTGCCAGAGTAAGGAATAAAGTCTATTGCAATATTACTTATAAATCTTTTAACAATGACACCAACTCCATTCCAGTGGCATTTTTCTTGATTGCATGAATACTAGAAAGTTGCGTGGTTTATATTGAATTAACTTGAGCCAGAATATCATGTTTCACATATAGAATTGCCATTTATTTTCATGATATTGCGTTTAAATTTACGCATTGTGACATAAGTCTACAGACTTATCTCTACAGACTTAACTCTCTACAAACTTTTATTGACTCACAGTTTCTTATTACGAAGAAGTACGGAAATGAGGCGATGAACATATTATATCTATAATTAAATCATTCAAGAAATAAATGGCCGCACAGTTTATCGCAAAATTAGAAAACACTCTAATTATTGGAAACAAATGGATGATGTGTTTTTCAAAATATTCTCATTTTGCCATATAATATAACTTTGGAAACTGTAATGGTACTAAGAATTGTTGAACTCAGTTTATATTGGCTGCAATGGTTTGAATAAGCGTTGAAAATCGACTATCAAGCACTTTATTTTTCTTATTCCGAAAATAACGAATGGAAAAGACACAAATCAAAAAGTAAGTAAATTTGGTCATTTGTAATAATGTTCTACAAATATATATTGGGTTGATGCAAAAGTTTGTATCAATTATCATTATCTGAAACAAATTTTTCCAGTATTACTATATTCCGATGAAAAATGAACCCTTAAGAAACAAGGCTTCAAACCCAATGATTCTTTTTAACTTTGGTGCCGGACTCGGGTCCCTTACATTCCGTGAACTATCAGACGAACAAACGCATCCGTTATTCAAGAAATTAATGAACTTACAAGGCCATCCCAACTTATTAATGAACAAATACTCGATGATGCTGAAAGATTCCAAATATTGTTCGGGCACATTGAATGTAGGGATGGTAATAACCTATAAAGCCTGGTAATACCGGGATGTATGGGGAATTCTAAATCACGCGGTGGCCCTCCAAAAAGACGGATAGACCATATTAAAAAGTTAACCGGTACATTTCTCCAATATGCAATCAAGAAAAACAGAAATAGAGAACGCTGGCGAGAAATAGTCCGAAAAGTACACAAACGGAATGAGTTTCCATAGGTCACGACCCTTCTGCATAGAAGAGTACGAAAGTTTGTCACGTTTTTGGCGCCAAATAGCATTACATCGCTAAGATCGAAGAGTTCTATTTCACATGTGGAAAGTTTTGATGTTTTTTTGACAGAAGGAACTTCAACGAAAAAAATTGTGCCTTTAAAATTTTATTTAGTTTTAAAAACTGCCAAAAATAAGAAGCATTTTCGACATATTATGCTTTTTTATCTCCGAAAAGGCAAGAACGTTTCGCAGACGTAAAATAAGATATCTGCTCTATACGATGAGGGTGCCAATGACTAAACCACGTATCTTAAGTGATTCAGATAATTTCATGAAAACAATTTCAATCTTAGCGATGTAACACGTTATAGACGACCGGCCCAGGCTGATTGACAACTGAAAGTGATTGACATGGAACAACTCGAGAGATCGCAGAAATTCTTGTAATCAACTAGTTAACAGTGTCAAAATGATTATGTCAACTTGAAATGATTAGCAAGGCCGATGTAAGGGTGCAGTTTAGGAGAAAAACTTTTTCTTCTCTATAGAGGCGCAATTAAATCGTGTCCTCTTTAAAGCGAATAGTTACAGGTAATAAAAGATTGATTGAGTATAATAATAATAAGCGTAAGAGATTATGGTGTAGGCGCAGAGATGTTTATTCAATCAGCGCAAAAGCCAGTTTACATCCGAAGAAGGTTATGTTATGCATTTGTGGGGCCACGAAGAGAATCCTTAAGCTGTCACCTTAAAATCAGACCGAAACAATACTAGAACTAAGTGGATTAACAGAAAAGGCATTGCGTTCCATCGAGATAATGCTAAACCACACTTGTCTTTCGTCATCTGAAACCTGAAAAAAAAAACAAAAAACCAGTCTAAAGCTTGTTCTCATTTAAGGGCCACCTGAATAAATGAAGGCTTTGTATAGTTCAAGTATCTAAAGAAAAGATTATCAATCATTTTATATTTGTTTAAATACGCTTGCTAGGTCAGTTCAGGTTGAGCTTCAAGAGAGTAAGCTGCTCTCTGCGATCTCCGAGTTCTTTAGTTTCATACGGGGTGATGGCCGACCCTGCGGGGTTTACCATCACAAGGAAGGCGTTTTAGTCGCTCCAACGTACATTAGAAGACAAAGAGAAACGCACCAATGACCTGGAAGGCCAGATGCGCTATCTAAAAGAGATGGGTAACCTTTCTCTTCTACAGAACTCAATGAGTTACGCAACAAGAACATGGTACTAAATGAAGGTTTGGACAAGGTCCAAAAATAAAATAATCATCTGGGGAAAAATCTTATGCTTTTGTCAAAGCATCAGATAGCGAAAAAGAATGAAAATAAACCGCCATGGAAGATGACTTTTCATTCTACGGGTCCGACATAGACCTATTAGAAGAAGGCTGGACATCGGCTTCAGATACAGACAGCAGCAGCAGTAAAAAGCCGGCCTCAGAGAGCGCATCGTAAGCCCCAGTATTCAAGAAGTCAATACCGCCAAAGAAAACTGCACCTCCAAAGAAAGCAGGGGGGCCCCAAGACACAGAAGTCAGCCAAACTATCGGCGATTGTCCTTCGGGACAAAGCGGCCTACCTCCGGGTTCTTCGACTCTTCAAAAAAAGAGACATCAACCTAGGAAAATCAACAACGAAGCAGAAACGGGGTCATGATAAGACCTCTGATCGCAGACGACTACTGAGCCGTCACAAGATTTTTGGATGGGCGGATCTACAAGTATCATGCGTTTTGCATTCCTGAAGGGCGCAACCTTTGTGTTCTCATCAGGGGTGTATTGAAGACCATCCCTACACCATCAATCCCAAGGGACTTTTCGACATGGGTTATCACCCAATCCATGTCGAAAGATGGAAAAATAAGAAAAGCAATCCCATGGCCATGGTACAGGTTGTAGTTATGCGTGCGTGTAATCTGTACATTACATGCACTTTAAAGTTAGATTTAAAATTTAATTAAAAAAAACAGGTTAGACTAGAAAAACAACTATATTTCTTATAGTGTTTCTTATAGTATTCTTCACACAAAAACAGGTTAGGCTAGAAAAACAACTATTTTTCTTATAGTGTTTTTTATAGTATTCTTCGCTACAGTTTCTTATAGTGTTTCTTATAGTAGTGTTTCTTATAGTATTAATGTTATTATAACCTTAAAAATTAGAATACATTATAGAGTAATTTGACCTAATCATAAAATATCACGTGTAGTGGCAGGTTATGTAGTATTTCATGAAATAGATTTTTCATCTCGGACAATTCTACATCGCGGATATTTCCCATCCGCATTGCCAAATTGGGAACCTTATTGAAATAAGAATTTTAAAATTAATATAATTGATTTTAAACATAACTTACTCCTAATCTGATTATCAATGCTTTCAAACAAATTAAACAATTGCGTATGGTGGTAATATCATGTGGTGCATTCTCAACTGCTCTGGTGAACAAATAGAAAATACAAGTTCCACAAAGTGTTGCCCGATATCCCGCTCCAGCGCAATATTTACAGAGGTCATGTTTGTAATCGGAGCAAACTCTAAAAGGTAAATATCTAAAGACAAAATTATACCAGATATTCTGCAACAGCTTTGTACACTTGATGGCTGGGAAGGAGCTGTGTAATTTCATTATTAGCAGCCACGAAATTCACAACTAATATCCACTAGGCAAAATCCTCAAGCTTACATCCATAAGAATTTCCTTCTGCCATTTCTTGTATCCGAATATCAAAAAGTAAATAAAAACATAGACTAACATCAAACAGAATGAAACTAACCTACGTAGACATTAACCATATATTCGGTACGACAGAGTAGGAAAATATTAGTGGGGATGACCCCCCACCCGATGACAAATTTCAGGGGCCTACAAGTTGTAAAGAATTGCATATACATATTTTTTTATTTACATATCTACAGAACGTTTTTTATTTTTTTTTTGCTCATAATCACATGTACACTTATATGATAAATCTTATGAGTACAGTCAAATCTCCTTATTTGCTGCGTTCCATAAATTTGCCGCGATGGTAATTTATACGGGATTATAAACAGCAGCGGTTCGTGGGGGAAAAACAGGAGGACACCTATAACCAAATTTAGGAATGGGGATTGGAAAATGCGCCGCAATCAAAAATTTTTCATTTCTTAGTATCATGCACACGCATGGTTGTGTAGAAATACGAGTGTAACTGTCAGACATCAATTAGAGATGAATGACAAGTTGAAGCAATAAAACAAAATATTCGCACCGATCGTGCGAAGGCGATTTTTATCAAAAGCCATAGCGTCACGTGTCGAGTTATTTGTCGACTTACTTTCGGCCAAGCGGCGATAAGACGAGATTGTTTATAAATAATTTGATAGTTGTTTGTTTTGAAAGGTAATAGTAAATAAATACATATTATTCTAAAAATATAATATGTATCATTAGTTTTGGATTCGAAAATTAAGAAAATTTCAGCCGTGAAATCAAGAAGTGGTCACAATTTTTTAATCCGCGAATAACGAAACCGTGAATAAGGATCTTTGATTGTACATGAATTTACACAAAAGCTTAGTCCAATTTTATTTGGATAATACAGGGTGTAAAGGATTTAGTGTAGTACACTTCCGGTAGGTCTTTTTTGGGAAAATAAACAATGCATCTAATCTAACCTTAAAATTCATAAGCATTTTAAATACAACTTAAATTACTATAGTTACTTGAGTCTGGCTATTCCCAACGGTCTATTTTAGTTTTCAACACATTTAACAACATTTTTACACATTTAACTACACAACACTTTGCTCGGATTTTCACTGATCATTGCACAATCACGCAAGCTCAAAAGGTTTGCTTCTCTTGAGCCATCGCAAGTCTAGGTTATGTAAGAGTTGAAAGACTTCAGCTCCTGGAAATCTTAATTTCTTCATTGACTTTTCCTCTCAAACGAGAATGTTCATTCTGAACATTCCAAGAAACAGTAACGATGTTCCTTAGAATTCTGTTCTGGAATACTCTGAGGCAATTGCAATTGCTTTCTTGAGTATAAACCCATAAGCTGAAGGTCGTATGTCCATATCGGTTTAAGCACATGCTGGTAGACCAGCACTTTGTTTTGGATAGACAGCTGGGAATTTATTCCCATCATCCAATACATATTTATATATTTGAATTTTTATAGTTCTGGTTGTCTGTCATTTCGATTAAGGTCCAATTATTTGGCAGTTTCTTTACACTGGATGGTTATTTATTTTTTTGTTCCTGAAATTGATATGAAGACATTTATTTTCATATAATTATATACGCCATTGTCTGGTCCAAGTGTTTATGCCGCTTACTGCGCCTATTTCCAAGTGGTAAAATTACAGTATCATCAGCAAATGTGACTAGTTTGAAGTTTACTGCTACTGGAATGTCGTATTTGTATAACAGGTCCCAGTACCCTACCTTGGGACACTCCTGCATCTATTGATGTTAATTCTGAGTATTCATTTTCTACATTGGTTTACAAAATTAAAACTTTTTTTGTCATACGAAAAGGTCTGTTTAATTTAGATAGTAATATGGCCAATTAACAAGAATATATTAATAAAAAAAATTAATACATCAGGTTTCTTTGTAACATTCAATCCACTTATACACAATATTCATGGTTTCAGCGGGTACTTACCTTCCGGTAGGTTCCTTTTCAATCCTCAGCAGTAATCGGCTACCATCCCAAGATTCCATTTCCTTTGATATTGCATCTCTATAGGGAAAATATCCTCTATTGATTGATTCATTTGAAAGTTTCTGAATTTTCTTTTTTAGCTGTCGAGTCAGGTTATTTAGTCTATTTTTATTTTCGCTTGTTCTGGATCATTCCCAGGCTTTCCTGGCCTTTCTCTTATCTTTTGTCAGATCACGTATTTCCTTGGGATAGTTTGCTCCGATGGTTTTTGTTTAATTCTGAGATAATGTGTCATGCTTCTATTCATTCATGTTTTTATTGCTTTATTGTATGACACATTCAACTTAATTCTCTCACTGAGTTCCAGTTTAAAACTTTCCCAGTCAGGGCATTTGTTTGTTAATGCCGGATTTGGCAATTAGTTATTACGTTTTCACTAAGCGTCGAAATTGGTGAGTGATCTGGTGATGCTCCCTCTCCTTCTTCAACTTGCATGTAATTAATGGCTATTTTCTTGAAATAAATAAATTCAGGAGGTCTGGAATCTTGTTAATATCAGTTGGACGATAACTTGGTTTTCCAATTGAGTGCCACTTACCTTTTATTTCGATCATCGCTTGATAGAGTTATTCACGTTTTTTTTTGTTAAGCGTGAGCCCCAATGTGTGTGCTTAGCACTGAGTCTTTTTGTATTCTATATCTTGGTAGCGAATATATAGCTGCTGTAGTAATTTCATATTTTTTTGTTTCGACGCTTGCGCTAGCAACTTGGACTTTTCTGTCACATATTTTTCTCTCTCATAATTAATTCAATATTTTTAATTATGATTACTGCTTCAGTTTTGTTGGTGCAGTCTATGGTAAACTTGATATTCCTTAAACCTGATATATCTATTATATTCGTGAAATGAGTTGCTGATGTGAAACATACATCAATATTTTCTAGAGTAACCTGTATGTATCCTTCTGATAGTGTAGGAGTCCATTTACATTTCATTCTAATATTTTTAGATTGCGACGGCACTGTCGTTTTTCAAGTTTGGTTAGTCTATCAACGATATATTTTTAAAATTATTCTTGTCTTTTTTCTTGCTGTTCCATCATTAGTGTTAGTCATTGTTTCTTCATTTGTTGGTGTTATTAAAGTAGCCGTTTCAAGCAATATGTCGACGATTTCTTTATATTGATTCGTTATTTCTACTTAATACGGGTCTTGTAACACAGCAAAGCGATTCGTCAAAGCAATCTGAAAATTGCTGCCCTTTTCCAGCAAATTCCCAGAATCCACTTTGTCCTTTGACCTCACCATTCTTTCGTTTTCTCTTCGACAGTTGTTCCTAACTTTTACTCGTACCATTCGGTGGTCACTTCCAACATTAAAATGGTTAAGGACAGTAAAATTGCTATAACTCCTGACTGCTGTTGTCTCATTGGACGCAGTCCAAAGAAGTCAAAAAACGTCATGTATAAGCCATAAGACGAGAAGTCGGCGAAAATATGGGTTGTTTAATTGTGGAGAAGGACTCTCTATTCTTGGCGAGAGAGCATATGTCGGTACCCTGATGAGTTTAACCACCAACAGACGAAACATGTGCCCTCCAATGTAAGGCATGGGTGTGGCTTCCTCCCGGTCAAGCAACTAACCAATGCTCATTATGGCGGAGACGCAGGTTGTTGTGCGTTCCACATAAGATTGTGGAACCCAACGGTCGGGGGTGTATAACTCCTGACTACTGTTGTCTCATTGGTTGCAGTCCAAAGAAGTAAAAAAACTCCATGTATAAACCATCCGACGAGAAGTCGGCGAAAATATGGGTTGTTTGATTGTGGAGAGGGACTCCCTATTCTTGACGAGTGAGCATATGTCGGTACCCTGATGAGTCTAACCACCAACAGACAAAACAAGTGCTCTCTAATATAAGGGATGGGTGTGTCTTCACCGCTTCACTCGAAGCCGACAACACTTGAAAATGACAAATGAGATTTTGGCGAAACGTCGTGACTCTTCACAGAATCAACGGATCGACAGCCGGAATGATTTAGAAACATTACCTACCATCTGTGAAAACATTAGATGTAACATATAATATATATTACATATATATGTAATTTATATTACATATATATGTAATTTATATTACATATATATGTAATTTATATTACATATATATGTAATATATATGTCCCTTTGTGAATTGCACCTTGACGTGGCAAAAGGGTTTGAATAGGGTAATGAAGCTTTGAGCTGTGCCGTCTGGAACCTATGCTCCTTGGAGGGTCACCCCTGGTGGACAGGTCAAGGTAGAGGCCTCAGACTAACATGGCCTCAGAATAACCATCAGCATGGCAGATTACGGTCTGTGCCTTCAACATGGTCTTTCAATATGAGAGTACAATCTCAAACACGGCCCTCGTTCTCCGGAAGGCAAGGGGAGACTATTTAAGGCAGCGGGAGGAACTGCCCCAAGGCAGAGTGTGCTAAGAATGCTTGGGTTAAATCAGGTTTCCATTGGACTTTTAACATTGTTACTCTCAATATATAGATAATGAAAACACATGCCAAACTGCAAGAACTGTTAATCGAACTTGATAACATACATTGGGATATTATTCAGTTATGTGAAACACGAAGAAAGGGCGAAGAGCTAATCCAACTGGATTTAACTGGTCACGTATTATACACTCGGGGTGGGGAGAATGGTTGAATTGGATTCGGATTCCATTGAATGGTCGGACGATATGGTTGAATTGGATTCCTCATCAATCGAAAGATGAAGGACAGTGTAGAAAAGTTTGAAAGTATATGTGACTGACTAGCCCAATGCGTCATTCAGTTGAATAAAAAGTTTAAACTTCAAATCGTCCAAGCTTATGCATTGAGTAATGTTATGATGGACGTAGCCCAACTTTTATACAAGGAGAAATGTAGGTACAAAATCTTGATGGGTGATTTTAATGCCAGAATTCGAACAGTAAGAATTGGTGAAAATTCAACTGGCCCATATGGAACTGGTGAGCGGGACAATAGAAGTGACAGATTAATTGATTTTGCCCAAGGACAATAACTTTATTTTATGAATTTGATTTATAAGAAAAATATCAGTAGAAAATGGACATGGAAAAGTCCATCTGGACTCACAAGTGAAATTGATTACATCATGACCAACAATAAAACAATATTTTACAATTGTACTGTCCTTAACAATTTTAATGTTAGAAGTGACCACCGAATTGTACGAGCAAAAGTTAGGATCAAATGTCGAAGAGAGCGCGAAAGAATGGTAAGGTCAAAGAAGACCAAAGTGGATTCTAGGAAATTACTGAAGAGGGGCACCGATTTTGACATTGCTTCGAGCCATTTTGCTGTGTTACATAATCTGCAGCACATAGAAATATCATTCGGATACGAATAAATCAGCAACAATGTGCTTGAAATGGCGGTTTCAATATCACCAGAAGAAAAATGTCTTCAATAGACATAAATCGCCAGTGAGATCATTAATTTAATGAAAAATGACCGACAATGAGAAATGCAGGCAGTCATTTTGACAGGGTCTTGTACGCTGAGCTCTACAAATCTATAAGAAAATGTATCAGAGAGATGACGCGACGGTTCAACATGCAGCTAGTGCAAAAAACTCTGGAAGAAAACGGAGGAATTATCAAAGCTAAACAGAAGCTGAGAAAGAAAAGAAGGCAAATGTAGAGTGAAGAAAGTGACAAATACTATAGAATTTATGAAAGGCTCCAGGAAAGCACAGTGTAACCGTCGAAATGCTAAAAGCTAGTGGTAGGAGTGTACATAAAACACTGGCAAAACTATACTCAAAATATATCAAAGAACAAAAAATATCTGACTTATGGAAAAATGCAGAAGTGGTTCTTTTACATAAAAAAGGAGCAGAAGAGGATTTAACGAATTACCGTCCAATAAGCCTCCTATCCGTAATATACAAAGTTTTCACTAAGATAATATCTAAAAGAATATAAAAACTGAATGACGCACAACCAAGAGAGCAAGCAGGATTCATAAGTGGATTCAGAATAATGAATCACATCCAGATTGTACAGCAGGCCATAGAAAGATACAACGAATACACCATGCCACTGTGCTTGGCTTTTATCGACTACGAAAAAACATTTGACTTAATCCCAAAGCCGGTCATAATGAATGCATTGCTGAGCCAGGGGGTAGACAAAGCATATGTAAACCTATTAGGATCGATATACGATGGAGCTATAGCGATAATTCACCTTGATGATCTTGAAGTTGGAATTAATGTAGAGCGAGATGAACGGCAGGGTGACGCAATATCGTCAATTTTTTTCTCAGCCTGCCTTGAAGAAGTATTCCGTAATCTGAATTGGGAACAGAACAGTGTAAATATCAATGGTGCTAACTTAAACCATCTTAGATTTGCGGATAATATCGTTCTCCTTTCACAAGATCCACAGGAGTTGGAAAGACGCATACAAGAGCTGCAAAGGGCTGACGAAACATTTGATTTAAAATAAACCTGAAAAAGAGTCAGTTTATGTTCAAAAAATTTGCTGAGGACAGAAGAATTTATGTTTTAGGAAGGGATTTGGAGATTGGAGACTTCGGGTAACACAGAGGGGGATGAAAAGATGTATGCTTGGTATTATAAGACGAGACAGAAAGTCCTGCACATGGATCAGGAAACAAACAAAAGTGTGTGACATCATTGGAAGAGTAAAGCAATTGAAATGGAGATGGGCAGACCATATGACGAGGCGAGGGACGATAGATGGATCAAGGCAATCAAGGCAAGGCTGATCAAGGATCAAGGCAAAGTGGGTACCGCTTGATCGTGAACATCCGAATAGAAGACCAAAAGTACGATGGACTGATGACTCGCAAACTTTTTCATCAAGTTCTACAGGCAATGCTATTGTTTTATGCTTATAAGATTACGGCGAATGTGCTTGCAAAAATATAGAACTTCAAATTAAATTTTTATGCCAAGCTTTAACATGACTATGAGATAATAAAATAGAATTATTCAAGTCAAAAAAGTTTATTTCTTTTAAAATTAAAAATTATTGGACAGATTGATAGAAAAAAAAATGTTATTCCATTTTGGTACTACAACTTTTAATAACAATTTAGCAGAAATATGCGCCTTGATTTGATTTCTCCAATGTTTCAAATTTCAAAATTACTTTGGGCTGTTTCCCTGTAATTTCACCTCGAACTCTCAAGTCGTTAAACTCTTAACTCGAACAGTCTGCTTGAAATTCTAAAAAACATCTATGGTGTTATTCTTTATGGGTTTTTTTTCCATGGGCTTTGCTTTGCCCCTTTCCCAGTACAGTGCGAACAATCCAACCATTTCCGCGAAATTCTATTACACCCAAGTGCTCTAATATGCCTTTTAGGGTATTAATACATTTTAGTGGAAAGAGTTCCTTTCCTTCGTTGAATGCTTCTCCAAATTACTGGTGGTTATTTTTTCTGGTGGTATCAATTTTTCAAACTACAGTATAGGTCTCTCATACATCTTCCATACATCTCTCATACATCTTTATGAAGAAAGTTGTTCAGTTGAGAATGTTTTCACAACAACCATTACCTTTTAGCGTTTCAACATTTATACTATACTTCCTAGAGCCTTGCAATTGTTCATTGATTTTATAAACTTTGTCACTTCATCCACTAGGATATGGGGCATTTGTTTTTCCTTGGGAATTGCTGTCTTGTGAATTGACTGGTTTTGATCTTTATATAACTGCGAATAAAATCTTCTGACAACCTATAACATTTTCATATGCTCCTTCACACTGGGCTATCCTCACTCATTAAGGTAAAAATGTGCATCCTTTTATTTCTCAGCTTATATTTAGTTTTTTTATTCCTCCGTTTTCTTCCAAAGTTCTTTTAGTGTTTTTTTAGCTCTGCATGCCGAATCGACTCGTCTCCTCTAGAATACGTTTCCTTCTAATCTTGCAAACCTCAACATAGTCCATCTTGCTCAAAAACTCCGTGTTTCACATTGTCCGCCGTTTTTTCATTCATCAAATGGTCTCATTTTTTTTCAAATGTTCTTATTTTTCTGTCGGTGTTATTAAAGTAGCCGTCTCAAGCACATTGTTGATTTTTTCACACCGATCTGGTATATTTTTAGCATTAACAATTATTTTATGTTAAAAATTTAGATTTCGGTTGGAGGTATGAAATAATCATTTCATTATTTTTTTTACGTTTGTATTTTAAGAATATAAATTTTTATTATAAAAACAATATGCTGTGCCAATAATTTTGTTCACAACCGTGTGTGGTAAATCTGTTCATATTTCAGAAAGATGCTAGAAATTAATCCGATTCAAAATATATTAAATCTTAATTAATCAAATGCAAAAAGGGTTTTAATAATTTTCAATATTATTACAAAACTATGACGTTTATATTATACATCACTGTGTTAAATTACTTGTTTTAGTTTCGTACATTAAAAACATACCAAAAAAGATTCAACTTGTTCAAAGCCCCCGGAACTCTTAACCTTACTTCAGAATTTAAAAGTTGTTTATTTTGTTCTTAATTTATATTTATAGAAATATTATATAGTTCTGTTAAGTTACAAAAAAGCAAACATTTCCAAACTGCCATCAAATTAATCGAATTTGCACCCTTACAACAGGAGGAAAAGCCTCAAACTACGACAACCAACAAAAGACAATTTATTTCCTAGTTCTTTAAAATATTTAATCATAAATATGTGTCTGTTCTTCTTAGTACCTCTACTTTTTAAGGCATCGGTTTAAATTGGGTCAAAGATGCAAGTGATTCATCAGACGCTTCTATTCAGCAGTTTGTTAAATCTCAATTATTAGTCTCTAAAAATTAGTCTTGGGGATGTTTTATAATTTGCAAGATTTTGCTGATACTGATTTGATGCAATATTGAAAAAGTGATTCTGTCAGCAAGGAATGTTATGAATGTTCAGAAAAAATTACCACTTTCCGGAGGGATGATTGTAGAATGTATGGACAAATATTTTCTTTGAAGTGTTACTGTACCTGGTAAAATATTTGGCTGTATAGGTAAAGACTATTTTATTTATTCAAATGAAAATACTTATAGACATTTAGATCTAAGAATGTGCACTTACTGCTGCAAAATAGCGTTCTCGTATCCACAATCATTCAATTTCAGAGCAATGCTCTCAGCTGATTTTAAAGTCTTACAGTACATTCTCCTACAATAGATTTGCCACAAAATTCTACTTTGAAGAAATCAGAAAGTTCAGAATGATCGAGTAGAAAAGTTTCTGTGGGATAGGAAGAACAATTTCCATTTGAAAGGTAACTTAGTTACACAGAAGTAGATTAAATGCACCAAAAAACAAAAATATAGTTCAGTTATATTTTTACCCAAGAAGGAAATATGCAAACTAGTGGCTAGTATCAGTTTTGTCCCTTACAAGTATAGACTAAGAACTTTCCAGTATTTTTTCTTGGCTTTGAATTAGTTCACTGGCTTATTTGCCGACAGAAAATTAAAAACCAGGTAGAATACAATTAGTGAGCATGCATATGTGTGATCATATTTTATGAAAGCTCCTGTTTTGATGTTCTAATACAAGATGAACAAAGCTGGTTTTAACAAATACCCCATGAATCGAGCGATAGTGGCACAAATTCCTTATGTTTGACGGTATGCATGTGCACTGAGTTTCCTGTTTACTTACCGATAAAAATAAAAAAAATTACCACCTTGAGCTGGCTTATCTCCTAGCACCTGTATGCTAAAGTTAAATATAGAGGAAAGCACTGCAAATTTTTAGATGCAATAAATATATAGATAGAAATGTCTTAGTTATATCTATGTGCAGAGTTTATAGGAACTATATTTTTTCTCCTTTATTTGGGTTTTTCGCCACTGTCTAAAACTCAAAAAATATCAAAAATACCTGTTCTTATTTAAAGAAAGAATCACTGGGTGAAAACAAAAAACCAAACGGAGACAAAATTCTCAGTGATTCTTTTTTGTAATAAATGTGCCTAACGAACAATATTTTTAAAGATATAAAAATGTTATAAAAAATTTACAAACTTTTTTTGGTTTTTTGTTTTTACCCAGTGATTCTTTCTTTAAATAAGAACAGGTATTTTTGATATTTTTTGAGTTTTAGACAGTGGCGAAAAACCCAAATAAAGGAGAAAAAATATATGAACACGCCACAATCATTCAGACATTTTATAGGAACTAGTTATATTTATTTATATAACGAGTGTTTCGGAAAAGTTACCAATATCAATTTTTAAATCTCCAATTACGTGGTTTCTAAATTCATTAGTTTTCAATTTTATAATTTCTGTAAGATGTTTTTTTAAGTATTGATTTTAGTTAATAAAAAGATAGCTAGTGCCAATCAAAATTTTATTGAATTTAACAGTTACAACAATCACAATATAAACAATAATAATTTTAGGGAATTTTTAACTCCCTTAATAACTCCTCATTATATTTAATTTTCTTTGCAAAATATCTTCTATTGAATACACTTACACAGTAATGTATTTATTCAATTTGCTCGATGCTCTGTATTCGATGAAGCTCCATTAGAATTTTGTGATATTTTAGCTCAGGTTATAAAGAGAGAAAACTGCAATATTTAGGTTAATTTCAGATCTGATATTGCTGTTTCCTTACTAAAATTCATAATTACAAAATTGTTTTGAGACTGGCACAGTTTTGTATTATATTTAAAATGCTGTTATCTTAATTCATATGGATTTAATAAATACTGATTTCAAGATTAATTAAGACTAGATTTAAATATTAATAAACCACTGACAAGTTATATATATATATATATATATATATATATATATATATATATATATATATATATATATATATATATATATATATGTAAAATGTATATATATATATATATATATATATATATATATATATATATATATATATATATATATGTATATGTAAAAATAAAAGTTATTTAGTGCTTATTGTGAGCATTTCATTGAGTATATTGCTGTTTATGCATACGTAGTAATAATAGTAGTAGTAAATGGCAAATTCTAAGGAAGGTTGCTGATACAGATCCTAAGTAGTATCTCAATCGTAGTATCGCGTATTCTTCACATAATGCTTGTGAATAATGTTCAATAATTCAAATGTGAATAAAATCTTCTGACAACCTTGAACATTTTCGTATGCTCCTTGCGCCCTGCGCCATCCTCACTCATTAATGGAGGAATGTGCGTCCTTTTATTCCTCAGCTTATATTTAGCTTTGTTTATTCCTCTGTTTTCTTCCAAAATCCTTTTAGTATTTTTGTTAACTACCTGCATGTCGAACCGATTCCTCTCTTCTTGAACACGTCTTCTTCTAGTCTTACAAAGCTCAATATGCTCCACCTTGCTCAAAAACTCCCTGTGTTCCACATTGTCTGCCGTTTTTTCATTAATCTAATGATCTCATTGGAGATTTTCCACTGTTTGAAAAATTTTTCTGTTGGTGTTATTGAAGTAGCCGTCTCAAGCACATTGTTAATGATTTCTTCACACCGATTTGGTATATTTTTAGCTCTTCCGGATCTTGAACATTAAATTATTCTCTCTTTTCATCCAAAATTATAAATTATCTAATAATATTAGGTTCTGCCTGTCTGTAATCTGTATCGGTATGTATGTGGAGTAATGAGTGTAGTGTTCGTTTGTTGTGATATTTATAAGCAGGAGGCATAACTATTGAAGCACTATTTTTGTGATGCTATGTGTCTGTAGGAGGACAAAGTAGCTGCTGCTTTCTTTGGGGTTGCTATTTATTCACACTCACATAAGTGCTTTTAGAAAGTTAAAGAAGTCTTCAGTAATGATCATTGGTTCTATGGTTAGAATAGAATTTGCTAAGAATAAAACAAGATTGATTATAAAACTTTATTATACGTTAAATTAGTGTCTTCATAAAGTACAGATGAATAATTAATTCAAAACGTTGTGCTCAAATTAATCGGATGGCTGCACCATCACATGATATGTACAGTGGGAGATAAAAATATTGGCATAGCACATTTTGTTTTAAATAAAAATATATATTTCCAAAAGACAAACGTAAAAAAATGTAATTAGTTATTTATTTTATACCTCTAACCAAAGCCTAAATTTTATGCGAAACAATTGTTGAACTCAAATGAAACAGATATAATGAATTTAAAATTAATATAATGTCAAAAGTTGAATGGTCAAAAGTATTAGCACAGTCACCTAATGAAAGAACCATATATAAAATTAATATTGTGTAGGAAGTCCTGTTCTCTTGATAACTTTTCTTAGACGGTTTGGCATAGAGTGAACTATTATTTGAGTAATTTCTTGCCCTAAGGACGTCCATTCTCGTAGAAGAATTTTCTTCAATCGACTTTTGTTTGAAATGTGATGTTTTCGGATCCGTTTCTCTGGTTTATTCCACAGATTTTCTATAGAATTAAGGTCAGGTGACTGAGGAGGGATATTTAACTAATGTGACACGTTATATGCTATTCACTATTTTACTACGTAAGCTGTACGGTTTTAGCACTAATATCTTTATTATCCTGTTCTCTAATCATTGAAGTAATTTCCGACGCTGAGATTTGAGGATCCTTTTTAATTTGCCTAATTATTTTTCTTGTTTCCAATTCTGTAAGTTTAGATGATCGCTCTATTCGTGGCATATTTTGAAAATTGTCGCTATTGTTAAACGTTTTAATAACACTACGAACAGGGTAACGACATTTTCTCACTGCGTTCATAATTTCAGAATATGATTTACCGTCACGATGCAGATTAATTATTATTTTTCTTTCAGTCACTCTAATTTACTGCCCTTTACGACCCATTTTATTTATCCGAATTATTTATTTTCAAGATACTTCGACCAATGCACATATCAGAAGGCTTCGCGATAATAATATTCGACCACAATAAATACTTTTCCATGGGTAGAAACATGTTTTTTTCAGCTTCTTGCTTTCAAATATTTGATAAACATTTAAGTGCCTATACTTTTGTCCATTCAATTTTGGACATATTCATTTTTAATTTATTTTATCTAATCCATTTGAGATTAAAATTTTTTTTCTCTGAAAAATTTAGATTGTGGTTGGTTGTATAAAATAATAATTTTATTAATTTTTTATTATAAAAACAATATGCTGTTCCAATAATTTTGTCCACCACTGTATGTCGTAACTCTTTTCATATTTCAGGCAGATGCTTTTAGGAATTAATCCGATTCAAAATTATATTGCGTGCTAATTAATAAAACGCAAAATGGGTTTTACTAATTTTCAATATTATTAAAAAACTATGACGTTTATATTATAAATCACTGCGTTAAATTACTTGTTTCGGTTTAGTATATTAAAAACATATCAAAAAATATTCAACTTGTTAAACGCCCCCGGAATACCTTACCTTACTTCAGAATTTAAAAGTTGTTTATTTTGTTCTTAATTTATATTTATAGAAATATCATAGAGTTCTGTTAAGCTATGAGTTATGTTAAGAGCAAAAATTCGTACTACCATCAAATAAATCGAGTTTGCGCCCTTACAACAGGAGGAAAAGCCTCAAACTAAAATGTATTTCCTAGTTCTTTAAAATATTTAAACATAAATATAAGCCTGTTCTTCATAGTACCTCTATTGTTTAAGACATCGGTTTAAATTGGGTCAAAGATGCAAGTGATTCATCAGGCGCTTCTATTCAGCAGTTTGTTAAATCTCAAATGTGAAGTAAATCATGTCGCTAAATATGTTAAATTAGTCTTGGGGATGTTTTATAATTGCATTTGCAATGTTTTATAATTGAAAGAGTGATTCTGTTAGCAAGGAATCTTATTAATGTTCAGACAAAATGGCCACATTCAGGAGGGATCATTGTAGAATGTATGGGTAAATATTTTCTTCGAAGTGTTAGAGCAGCAATGCTTTCAGCTGATTTTAAGCTCTTACACTACATTCTTAACAACAGATTTGCCACAAAATTCCACTTTGAAGAAATCAGAAAAATCAGAATCATTGAGTAGAAAAGTTTCTGTGGGATAGGAAGAACAATTTCCATTTGGAATATAAGTTAGTTACACAGGAGTAAATTAAGTTACATTTTTACCCTAGGAGGAAATATGTAAACTAGTGACTGGTATCAGTTTTACTCCATGCAGTATAGGCTAAGAAGTTTCCAGTATTTTTTCTTGGCTTTGAATTAATTCATTGACTTATTTGCTGACAGAAAGTTAAAACCAGGTAGAATACAGTTAGTGAGCATATGTGTGGGCATATTTTATGGAAGCTCCTGTTTTGATCTAATACAAGAAGAACCAAACTGGTTTTAATAAATATCTCATGAATCCAGCAATAGAGACATAAATTCCTTATGTTTGCTGTATGCAAGTGCACTGAGTTTCCTGTTGACTTTTGATAGAAATGAAGAAATTTTACCATCTTGAGCTGGCTTATCTCCTAGCGCCTGTATGCTAAATTTAAATGTAGAGGCAAGTGCTGCAAATTTTTAGATGCAATAAATATTTACATAGATATGTCTTAGTTTTATGTGTGTGTAGAGTTTATAGGCACTAGTGAAACTTATTTATATAGCGAATGTTTTGGGAAAGTTACTGATTCCAAGATCAATTAAAATCAGATTTAAATATTAATAAACCACTGACAAGTTATTTCGTATATATAAAAGTTGTGTATGTAAAAATAAAAGTTATATAGTATTTATTGTGAGCATTTCATTGTTTATATTCCTCTTTATCCACACATAGTAATAATAGTAGTAGTAACTGACATATTCTAAAAAGGATTGCTGATACAGATCCGAAGTAGTGTGCCAATCGTAGTATCTCGCTGGCCATATTACTTTTGCACTAATGGGTTGTCCAATAAGAGCATCAGAACTTTTAAATGAGGCACAATAATAACTAGAAGTGATAATCTGGTAATTTTTATTTTAACAAGTAATGGCTCAACTTCCTATGGTGGAAGGCATTCTGGAGATGCAATGTTCGGTTACTTTTTCGCAGATATCTGTGATATATTTTTAATTGTGGTCCGAATGTTTTTTTGAATGTCAAGAATTGTCCGAGGTATATTTCTATAGACCAGAGTTTTATCACTATCTAACAAAAAATAATCCTAGGGAGTGCGATCGTATGATCTTGGTGGCCAGTTGATTTTACCATGTCGCGAACTAACGCCTCTTGCAATAGTTTTTCCTTCGTCATTTCGTCATCGTCACCTTCGCCATTTTGTTATCATACAGTTATTTTTTGACCAACAAATGCAACTGATACACTTGTTATGTATGTATTTGTATTCCTGCAAAAAACTTTTTGCACTTTGGATTTTTCGAATTTTCTAATGCTCATATCCCAGAAAGTAGCCATTTTATAGAAGTTTTGCTGCCAGATTTGTAAAGTGCACGTTTGGGACTACAAAATATCCCAAAATGAGCAATTTTTATTTTTCGGCATTGTTTAAGAGTCCCTTCGAAAAAATACCGTCCAAATTTGTGACAAAACAATTCGTGGATTTTGCATCATGATAACGCACAGTGTGGTTTTTTCCTGTTCCTTCGGTTGAAGAAACTACAACGTGGACCCTGTTTTGTCTCTATAGGAGCATGTAGCGTTAACAAATTATCGGCCACTACAGGTAAGATCATTTTGCGCCAGTCTTCACGCCTCGAGCAGAGAACATAGAGTCTAACATCAGACCTCGAACTGAATAGACGTCTCCACGCCGTGCTCTTTCGTTAGAGGTATGTATATTAGCTGGCCAAGCCATACTCATGCTTATTCTTTGGTATTTTTGTAGAGGGTTTTATGGCCCGGTGGTTGTGGAGCCCGATCATTTTAGGGCCCAGTAATTACAGAACTAAGTCAGTTTAGGACCAAATCGTTATAAAACTCAGTCATATTGGAGCTCAGCCATTACTGAATCCGGTCATTTTTGGTGCCCACTTTTTACAGTGCCCGGCCAAGACAGATTTCAGACCTTTTCTAAACAATTTTAATTGGAGAACTATCTAATTTCACCGACAAACGAATTTGTTTCCAATGAATGCATTTCATAGAATACATTTAAAATTAATCAGTCCATTTGTCTTTTGAGCAGTAAACATAACTAAAATAGGGTTGGTTTTCCACAATTTCAAAGAAATTTATTTATGTGTATTGTATTAACAGTTATAACAATCACAATATAAACAATAATTAGGCGATTTTTAACGCGCTTAATAACTCCTCATTATATTTAATTTTCCTTTCAAAATATCTTCTATTGTATACACTTACACACATTGAATGCTATGTAAAGTTAATGACGTATATAGCTATACAGTTTTAACGATCTTTGTTTCTAAGAAACAATACGTAACATAGGGTTATCTTAAACTTTTCCGATTGTGTTTCCGTAACAACTTCTTACTCTTACTATCGCGATAGTCATCTTGGATGATGGACCACAGCTCCCTGGCTTCCTTGCCCGCCTCCACGGTTGCGTTTTGGTTTAAATTTTTCGACATTATCACAGCTGGTTGACTTATTTTGCTTACAGATTCGATTACTGAAATCTTCTCCCAGATGAATTAACAACAAGTGTCTCAACAATAGATCGTATTATCCGCATAATTTCTCATATGACGTAAATTCTCCATGTTTGCACCGAGGCTGGTCTTGATGGTCTTGTCGCAAAACAGTAACCTAAAACAGAATGCGCCTTACCCCGATGGAAAACTATCAAACTAACTCTTACTTCTGAAACTGAGTGACATCACGGTATGAATAAAACTGATACCGAGTAAGACACATCCCCCATCCATTCCAGCTCTACCTGTTTCCTAATAGAAAACTTCACAATCGAATCGTGAATAACGATGCGCCTGCCGGACTTGTCTATGCGCATACCGAACGCCATATTTATGACGATTACGTAGAATCTGTACTGCATCCACTCACGCTGAGTGGTCTCCCGAACTGGACTACACTTTTTCTGGCATAATTGTGTTTGATTAACCCTCAAGAGATGCACTAGATATGGGATACCCAGGGGTGAATTAAAAGGCTTTTTCCCTTATAAATGGTCACGTTGAGCGGATGACTTTGAGTAGAGAAAAAATTTTACTATGCCCAGTCTATGGGTATACGCCACCCAGTGCTGTTGTCGTGTATTTAAATAACCTTTTTCACTAATAGTGTGTGGTAAGTAAATCAAATATTAAATTTTTTTTAGTATTTTAATTGAAAACTTTGATTTTTAATTTTTTTATCGGTTTCTTTCATTTTCTATTTAGTTTAAAATGAACACACGTTCTCATACTCGCTGTGCGTCTGAAGTAGAAGCGTGATATGAGGCAGCTGATATTTTCGACGACAAAGAAAGTGAAGGCGAAACTAAATCGTTTTTTGGGAGAGCATCATACCAGTGAACTTTACCTAACTAAATAAATATATTTTTTAAAATAAAGGTAATTTATGTAATAGGTTTCTGAAAGTACATTAAGTCACAAGACACGTACATTAAGTCAGTACGTAAGTACATTAAGAACACCTCATTTTAATATTTTTTTTTAAATGTTTTGCTGATGTTTTATATGGTATTAGGAATAATATTATTTTTTGGAACATTCTATAGATATAGTATTTTTTATAGTGATTGAGGTTTATATTAAAATAATATATATTAAATTGGATAATTTAATCCAATGATATTAATAATCAAAGACATACGGCATGGTACGGTATGGCATACCCATGTGCCCCTGAATCGGGAAGGCGCTTAGTGCTTCTCTTGAGGGTTTTAAAATTACCTCGCAACGTATGATAAAAGCCAGAACAAAACGCTTGGAGGAATGGTTGTAGAGGAACAACAAAATTAACCAAGCAGGCCATAAAAAAGTCAAGGAATGTGGAATCTGGAATGTTTCTGGCCGCATACTTGGATCAAAAGGATTCTGTCCCTCTATAAAATAGGAATTAAATATCAAAGTCATTAGAGGTATATTCCAGGGAGACAGCTTAAATCCATTATTGTTTTGCATGGCGTTAAACCCATTAAGCTTCATGATTAAGAACAGCAAATACTGCTACCCAATGGATGACTTGAAATTGTATGTGAGCAATAAAGGGAACCTCAGGTCTGAGCAGGAACTAGTAAATGCATTTACTAAAGATGTTAAAATAAAATTCGGAACAACGAAATGTAACTTTATCCACATAAAACGAGGAAAAGTAGAAGAAAGCAGCAATATCAAGTTACTAGTGTAAACAATTAGCATTAAGGACAAAAAGGAAAGAACGCCTCGTGCATAGCACAAGGCACCATACGGATAATAACCTGCATTCTTTTACATACTCGGAGACCCTGCCAACGGCCTTCGATAGATGGGTTACTTTTGTTTATTTATTTAGGATGTTTATGGCCAAGTTTGGCCTGAAAGGCCAAGAGAAAGAATGTTTGGGAAGAGTATGAAATAGACTTTTGGTTCGAATGCTTGAGTTTTATTTTTGAATTCACGAATTTACACTAGACGGGACACACTTTCCCCAATTGACAAAGCAAGCTATAACAACCAACGGTACAAGAGATGAAACAAGAGATGTTATGGCGAATTAGCAGAATTTTGAAAGCTTTATTAAATGCGAAGCACCAAATTTCTTTAAAAAACACGTGGGTTAGCCCGTTAGATCAGAGTAAATATCACAGTAAATAGTTTTTCAGAGCAAAACACCACAGGTTCACCTGTCCTACTTTAAAAACCCACGAGCCGCCACTGTACTACCAACTAGGAATTATAGAAAATATATATTGAAGCAAGAACTCCAATCAGATAAATGCAGAATGTACGGGCAGACAAGTGAGACTATTCAACATATAGCCTCTGCATGTACTTAATTGGCTCCGAGAGATTACTTAATCCGCGACAATAAAGTTGCAGGCATATTTCATCAGTACATATGTAATAAGGAAAATCTCCTCAAAACATTAAAATCGGGTTGTTGTTATTCTCCGGGTTAATTTATCTAGTTCTTGCAAATCAATGTACCGGTACTACCCGGGAGTTTATTGCTCCTATTTTATGACGTCAAGGTAAATATGTTCCTGCGACCTTTATAACTCTTAAGAGATATTTTTCTCTAGTAATATTTCTCGTTGCCATATCTTTGATCTGCCCGTTTCGACGATCCCCAGATATTTGAAGTATCTATAATTTTTCCTTTCTTATAGTGTATGGTAGCACATTTACTAAGCCCAAAGTTCATTTTAGTTTTCTTGCTGTATCGGCTTACGATTTCAAGTATGCTTTGTAATTGTGATTCACTAGACGCATAAAGCTTTAGATCGTCCATATAAATTAGGTGTGTTATTCGGCAGGTCTTTTGCTTTGCAATTTTGTAGCCGTATTTTGTATTTTTAAGCATATTACTCAAGGGATGTAGCGCTAAACAAAACCAAATAGGGCTGATGCTGTCACTCTGGAATATTCCTCTCTGTATATCTATCTGAGGAGTCTTATATGTAATGTGCGGTGTTCTGACTATTAATTTTGTGTCGCAATTCTTCAATATTTTTTGTAAGATTTTTGTAAATTTTTTATTATCTTTGAATACTTTCAAAACTTCAATGAGCCAAGAATGGGGAACAGACTCATATGCCATTTGATAATCTATCCAGGCGATTGATAGATTTCGTTGTTTGTCCTGAGCTTGTTTTCCAACTATTGTATCAATGACTAGTAGTTCCTTGGCACCCCGTGATTTCCCTCTGCACCTATTTTGTTCTTCAGCAATTATTTTATTGGTGTTTAAGTGTTTGGAGATCTTGGTGCATATAATTTTGTTCATTAGTTTGTATATGTTGGACAGGCAAGTAGTTGGTCTGTAGTGCTCTGGACTTTTCTTTCTTGCCTCCGCTTTCTTGGGTATCACGAGGGTTATACCTTTGCAGATACTATTAGGAAGTAAGTCCGGGAACTCAAGAATATTTTGGAAGAATTGTGCCAACATTCCATGTATACTTGTTAAGTACTTGCTCCAAAATTGGTACATTGCATTACTATTTGGAGGTTCTTGCTTCTGAGGTTTTCTCTGCTCCAGAGTTCTAAAAAATTGTTGTTGGTTGTTATTAAAACTCCTAAGTTGGCTTTTCTTTTTGTTGCTTTCGTGATATCTTCGTATTCTTGCTCCTAAAACTGCAATTTTTTGCTTCAATAAATCAATATGCAGTTTTATATCAGCTACTCGATCCTTAGCGTAAGTGGGTATTTTAGCTTCCTCTAGGATTTTTTTTGCATTTTGTTGAACTTTCAGTGATGGGATTTTATTTTTGTCGGTATAACAAGTGAGAATGCCTATACGTTTCCGGATTTTGTTAATATTTTTCTCTAGTCTTATTTCCCATGCCGGTTTTCTATCTGATACGTCATGTTTAACAATAAGATTCTTGTTCTCTAATACCTGCAAGTTATTTCCTTCACAAACAGTTACAGCTGCTGCGCAAATGCCATGATAGATAGTTTCTATATTAATGTCCGAAAATTGGTAAGTTTTACGGATACTATCAATAATTTTTATAGCATTGCTTATACGGGGAGTGACCTGACATTTTGGTATTCATCTGTTAATGGCATGCCTTCATATTTTATTAGATTAGTCTCCAGTTGTACGCTCTATTTTATATGTGCACCTTTTAGTGGTTATATGTGCAACATTTTTGGTGTTATTTGTCTTTCCTGGCTTTTTCTCTCATCGCATGTATCTCCGCTTCTGAGCACAATGAAGCTCTTCTTACTATAGGGTTTACTTGCCTAGGTTTTGTTCCGTCCTATGGGAGTCAGGTTTCATTTGTTACTATATTTTATGAAGCCGTTTTTGGTACAGTGTCACATCAGTGTCGATTTTTGTTATTATGAAGTATGCGTATATGAGCTTTAAAAGTTTCTCTTTGGTCCAATTTATACAGACTCGTTTTTGAATCTGGTAATCTGCAGGAAGTGGGTGTCCAACTTCCAAGCATGATTCATCTGACCTCTGTTCGATCTGGCCTTGCGATATCCTTAAACGGGCTGGCGCCGCCACAAGAACTCGCGCAGGGTTATCGTGACCCATTAGCGAAGAAGCTCCTACTTCGACAACATCCGAGGCATTTTCTAAACTATCGAAAGCAATTATTCATAGCTTCTAGGGTTGCTAGCCTATAGAACCGGTAGGGTCATATACAGATATATATGTCTTTATTTTGGAGTGGGAAGGATTGTAGGGTAATTATTTTGGATTTTATCTAGGATAGGGGTTTAAGGTAAAGCTAGGGTACCTCGGGTTCGCTAAACCAGTACCGATTTGGACAGAATAGGCTCCTGAAGGGCCTTATCAATTATTAATATATTTATTATGTTTGTTAGCCAGATCTTTTATGGCTTTTCTAGAAAAAAAAATCTAATTATAAGTTCTAAGTATTTTCCAATGTGACAATTTAGATAATTACAATAGGATTGTGTGATATTATATATTTAAGATTATACAATATAATTTTCTTATTCTATCTCTGAAAGGCAAGGTCTCTGAAAAAAAAACAAGACATCAAAAGCAAGAGATCCAAAAAAAGGAATATTATAGTTTACCAAAGTTGGCATCATACTCAAAAGTCTATTGGACAGTGCAATTAGAAAGTTTACCTAAATAATCTAAGTTGTTTTTGTTTGTATTCGAGTAAACATTAAAACAGTCAATGAGCTGATTTGTCAGTTTGATGTGAAGGTTCCAATTTAGACCTGGACGGCACACAAATACTTGACATTGTGTTGCTAGGAAATTCTTTGGGTATTCAAAGTTCTAGGAGTGGTCAATTTTGTGATGTTTAAGAAGGAAAAGCTAGTTGTACATATGTTGGAAAATATAATGTGTGAGTGTGAGTTAGTGAGTGTAGTTGTTAGAGGTGTAAAGCATTGCCAAATAGGGAGAATACTATAAATCAAAATGTGTTTGTCATGTTTAACATAAATTAATGACTTTGGTACATTAAATACATTTCCCTGTCACTTTTTTTTCCACGCATATAAACTTGTTCTACTGTCTTCTGTCTCTTACTACTCCAGGCGCTTCTTTCCAGGATTTCCTTCCTGTAGTAAGTTGCCAATCGCTTTGTTCCATGTTATACGCTTGTTTTTCCTTTATCTTGTCAGACATATTTTGTAGGTGTCCCCACCAACTGAGTTGACTTTTTTCGATAAATTCAGTGACTGAATCCATTTCTTGTTCCTTTGTGAATTGTGTTTCTCGTTATGTTTTTTCTTGTTACTCCTATTATCCGTCTTAGATATTTCATTTCGGTAGCTTGTATTTTACTCTTTTGTCTATCTGAGATATTATAGGGCTCACACCTGTATGATCTGTATATTATCTTAAAAATATTTTATCTTATTATTTTTGTGTCGGTAGAAATTTCTTTCGTATTTATATATTTTTCGTTTATCGTGTAGTCAAGCTTTATTGCTTTATAGATCCTCTCATTTAACTCAGGATTACTCCCAGAGATTTAAGTTCATTTACTTGTTCTAATGTAGTTTTGTTTATATAACTTTTGGTCTTGGTATTCTGGTTTCCCATTGTTAGTATTTTCGTTTTATTGATTTATATTTTCATACGTTTTTCCTTCAATACTTCTGTTCAGAAGTTTAAGTTTTTTTATTGTTGTTTTTCACTTCTTCTTCACTTGTTGCTATTACTACTACATCATCTACAAAAACCCGTGAGCTATCTGTACTCTCTCTAAATTCTTATATCCTATACACATTTTGGTGTATTTTCTTTAGCATTTCTTTATTATATAGTCCGTGTACACATTAAATAATGTTGGGCTCAGTCCGCCTCCATGTCTTAACCTCTCTTCAGTTTTGAACCCCTCTGATTTCATGTTATTTTTATTATATAATTAGTGTTAGTTCTACTTAAATTTTAGTCAATTCTTATTATTTTGCGGTGCACTTCTTTTTCTTCCAGTCCCCTCTAATCTGTCGTTCTGGAAACTGTGTCAAATGCTTTCTCTAGGTCTATGAATGCCAGAGACAGATTTTTATTTTGCATCTGCGCCATATGCGCCAAAAAAGAGAAAATAAAAAAAAATAATATTTTGCTTGTCAGGAAAGAGAACTATGCCCGACCCTCTTATACATGAACTTACAGTAAACGGAATAATATTGCATTTTTTTGTCTATAATTTAGCTATTTTTTTAGAATTTTGCCTCAACCTCCCGCCAAAACAACTCAATAAGTAGATTTGAATTAAGCAGTCAGCATGGTCCAGAAACTAGTTTATCCGAAAAGGCACTTGAATTACTTAAAAAGGCCCAATCGGCAAATAAATCCTGTGGCATCTGTTTCGATGTAATTTTGGAAAAAAGCGAGGTTAAAGAACAGCGATTTGGAATTTTATCCGATTGTAATCATTGTTATTGTTTTGCCTGTATAAAGAAATGGCGACGAAGCAGAGTGTTTTATTTTTGTGGAACCAAAACGTGTCCAACATGTAAAGTGCCGCCTTCCGGTATGTGTTAGCTTTATTTTTTGTTGTCGTTTGTATAACAAAATGTTATTATTTTTGTTTATTTTATCGTTTTTAAACAATTTTGCCGAATTCTTTTATTAGAACTGTTGCTGTTTATTTTTAGTCATATCTTATTATGTTAACATAATTAGCGCAACGTTTCTCGAAGTGATTGGTGTTGCGAGAAATCTTGAGATAGGCTCTACTTTTGAAACTTCTCTTCGAATTAACATATCTATTTCCACAATTATTGATACTAATTTTCGCCATTGTTCATATCTCTAGTGGTTAGAATGACAAGTTCATATTAGGGTCGCTGTTATCATCAAGTGTAGCATATACTAATATTTGATCATCTGTAGATGGTTTAGAAATGTTATCATATAAACGAGAACAGACAGAACAGAATTTTTTAATGATGGCAATCTCTTTTTATAGAGAGGATATACAGCTTTCAGATTATATATTGTTTCAATAGATGGTGCTAGTACCTTTCTTTACATTTAAAAAGTTCCGTTACTTTTCCAAATTACTATGAAATACTAGGGTGTAATAAAATGTGTTGTTTTTTTTTGAGGTACAGTTATTTACAGATAGAAAATTATATCTGGAAGCTATTCCTCGAAATATCGGCAGTTGTTTTTAATAACCCATCTTTACACGAGTAACTCCATTCCTCTTCGGTACCACGAATAGTTTTTGGAGGCGAAAAACTAACTAAACTTGAGTCACCAGGATAAACAGCATTGATGGAATTTGTGCCATTTTTATTCTTTCAAAACTCACGCTTTATTTTTCCATTTTTATCGGATCGCCTTTTTTTAAAACTTAAAAATTAGCACATTTAATACCAATATATTTAATAATAGTAGAATGTAGGTTATGTTACATTGAGTTAAATTATTGTTAGTAGATAGCCTACATTTATACTTTTTATTTGTAGGATATGTCTTTCGTAGTCGTTTTTGGTATGACACAAAAGAAGAAGAAGATAAGTTTATCAGGAATGTTTCGAATGCAGTATAGATATTTTAAAAGGAGTTTTGATCAGAATCCGTTCGGAACCATGTGTTTATTGCATGCTCCCTCACCCATTACGGTGTTATCGGGAGAACCTCGATACCTCGAAAGCCACATCGTAAAGTCCGTCACTCAGCACATAATCCAAATCTGGTGCACGAAATTTCCTTCTGGATGAATTTTAACGTTGACGTTGACGTTTGTTCCACAAGTGCCATTTGACCTAGAAATAGTGATGAAAAGCTTGTCGCTGATTGTTTGTTCATTATTTATGTATTGTAACCAATATTATATGTTAAAGCTAGTGATGTAAGGGTTTGACCTTATTTATTTTTTGTATACAATGAAAGTGTTAGCTATTTTTTTGTCAAATCTAGAATAATACTTTTTTTCAGTTAGGATTAGGCAATAAACTTATATCTTAATAAAATTGTAGTTTTTTTCTATTCAACCATCTTATATTAATTCTTCTATTGTAACCTTTGGCGTGAAACACTAAACTCAAACAGATTTACCCTTAAACACAAAATCACTTGTTTTTAATCTCTTAACGCGCATTTTGTTAGCCATCTATTGGATAGAATCATCTACTTATGATGCTAACATGCTCAGCGAAACGCGCGCCCAGAAGATAAAAACAGATGATTTGGTATTTAGTGGTAAATGTTTGAGTTAAATTTGTTACATATTTCACGACTTCTTTTAAGTTTCGTTGCTATTTCAAAAACCACCCCAGAAACAACTACAGGGAAAATTTTTATGACATTTCTGTGAAGATGATGATGGCAAAATGGCATTGAATCCATTCTGCAATAAATAAAACTGCACTAAATAGATTACTAATCATCTAAAATATCAAATCAAAGTCCAAAAAAGATCGATTACAGACTATATAAGTAACTTAAATTGTTCCGATAATTCGATATGAAAACAGATTAAAATCTTTAAGAAACCAAAAACTCCAGTCTCCCCCGCACCATTATGAATTAAGATCAAATCCAAATTGGAACAGAAGAGTCGAAGAAAAAAACCACTAGTTGGTAAAAGTATTTACCCAACAACAATGGACCTGATATTAAGATAGAAAGTGAGCTAGTCGATATTTTACGGAAAACGCCACCAATCAAACAGCTAACTACAAAAGTCGTATATCAAGAAAATTAGCTATTTACAGAAAAGCGCCTAGAATAGACCGAATAACCCCAAAAATGACAAAACAATTCCAAGAAAAGGTGTTGCGCTTATTACATGCATCTTTAATTCTATACTACAACTGCTGGGTAAAATTGTGTAAAACTGCTGAAATAATTTTGATTTCGAAACAAAACAAAGACCATAATATAGTTACCTCGTACAGACTAATAAGCCTCTTACTAAACTACCTCTACAACCTGAACAGACCAGTGCTGTATAGAATAGGCCCCGACACTCATAATCAATTTAGTTTCTGGAAAGACAAAGGGTAGCAAGCCCGTGAATAGCTCACAGCATAAATATAAATCTGGACGGCAAGAAATACTAAACATCTGCTTTCTTTGATATTGCCAGGCTTCTGGTTAAGTGTTACATAAGGGTAAAATCCACAAAATCAAGAAACATCTTTCTATAACGTACTGCAATCTACTGAGACCTTTCCCAAGTGACAGAAAATTCCGAACAAGATGAAATGAATGTACCAATAACTTTCGAATTAAATCAGGTGTTCTACCAGGCAGTGTTCTTAGACCATTACTATATTTTGTACCCAGCTGATTTACCAACAGATACTGTCGTGGGAACCTTTGCGGATGATACTGTCATACTTGCAAGCCATTAAAATCCAGTTACATATAATCTTACAAATACACTTAAATGATATCGGAACATAGCTTATGATCTTAGATACTTATTTAGATGATATCCGAACATGGCTTCTGAAGTGGAGAACAAAAATAAATGAAGCAAAATTAGTCCAAGTGACTTATGCTATAAGGAAAGAATTCTTCATTGAACGCCGTTTTTTTACTAATAAAAAATAATAAATTAAATCAATCGTCTCATTAGAGATTTTTTACTGTTTGATACACTTTTCTGCTGGTGTTATTGCAGCAGCCGTTTCATTTTTCCATACTGATCTGTTATTTTCATCTCCTCTGGGTCTTGCTCATCATCAAAGCGGTTCGACAAAGCAATCTCAAAATCGCTGCCTTTCTGAAGCAGCTTCCCACAATCTAATTTATCTTTCTTTGATCTTACCATTCTTGTACGTTCTCTTTGACAGTTTATCCTAACCTTTGCTAGTACTATGGTCACTTCTGATATTAAAACGGTTAAGGACAGTATAATTGCAAAATATGGTTTTATCATTTGACATGATGTAGTCAATTTTCCTTGTGAGACCAGCTGGCCTTTTCCATGTCTATTTTCTGCTGCATTTTTTCTTACAAAAACAAGTTCATAATATATAGTTCTTATCCTTCCGCAAAATCAACCAATCTGTCACCCCTATTGTCCCACTCACCACTTCCCTATGGGCCAGTTGCGTTTTTACCAGTTCTTGCTTTTCCAATTCTAGCATTAAAGTCAACCATCAGAATTTTGTACCTGCACTTATCATTGTCTAGAAGCTGGGCCACATCATTATAAAAAATCTCTCTTTCTTCATCACCATAGGTTATAGCTGGCGCATAAGCTTGGACGATTTGAAGCTTAAACTGCTTATTCAGTTGAATGACGCATTGGGCTAGTCGGTCAGATATACTTTCAAATTTTTTCAACACTGCCCTTCAACTTTCGGTTAATGAGGAATCCAATCCCATCACATCGTCCATTCTCCGTACCCCGGGTGTAAAGTACGTGATCAGTTGTTTTCTCAGTTTTCATCAGTTTTCTTCGAATTTCACATATGATGTCCCAATGTATGTTGTCAAGCTCGATCAACAGTTCTTGCAGTCGTTCATCCGTTCTCAATGTCCGAATATTAGGTGTTGCAGTGTCCAAAGGCCATTTATATATATATATATATATATATATATATATATATATATATATATATATATATATATATATATATATATATATATATATATATCATTATCACCATTCAGTCATTGTCTCGATCCACTGATGGATAAAGGCTTCCCCAGCATACTTCCAACTCGCGCGGTCCTGAGCCTTCATCTGCCATTCGGGTCCAATATACTTAACGATGTTATTAGTCCATCGTGCTTTCAGTCTTCTTCGTGGGGGTTTATGATCAAGCGGTATCCATTCCAGGATGTTTTGGTCCATCTGCCGTCGCATCGCGTCTCTATATGGCCGCATCGCGCCCATTTAAATATCTGGGAACATGGCTGTATGAAGAACTGTCCTCAGATAATGAAATTAAATGCCGTATCGAACAAACTCGAAGTACTTTCCTGAAATTCAAAAAACTGTTCATCTTTAGCGACTTTAACCTTGATCTTCGATTAAGATTGATAGGTTGCTACATTTGGTCGGTGCTTCTCTACAGCGTAGAAGGTTGGACCTTAAAGGCAAATGCTATGAACAAACTAGACAAAAGCGTCTAGTGCGGATATACTGCAGAATTCTAAAAAATTCTTTCCATGGACTGCTAGGGTGACAAACGAGGAGGTTCTTAAATACATCAATAAAAACCGCGAGCTCCTCAGCATCATAAAGACAAGGAAGACTGCCTACCTCGGTCATATCATGCAAAGCCAGAAATACCAATTGCTATAGCTAATCATCGAAGGCAAAATAGAAGATAGAAGAGGATTAGGACGTAAGAGGATGTCATGGCTGTGGAACGTGAGGCAATGGAGGGGCATAGACGATATGCAATCGCTAATTCATACCGCCAAAGATAGAGAGAGAATGGAATGTGCTCACAAACATCCATTAATGGATATTTAATGAAAGACTGTTTCGTCTATATTTCCACTTTATTATTAATCTTTGACGTTGGTTTAGTTTTTTGCCTTTGTTGTGTATGGGTAATATTTTAAAATCATTATTAAAAAATGGTTCTCATTTAACAGATGAGAAAGCTTCTTTCGTATTCTTTAATTCTTTTCTTGAATGATCTGCCTGTTTGTCTTATGTAAGTTTTTGGACACGACCCAGAATACAGTTGATATATCCCTAATTTATCTTTTTTGTTTGTATTTTCCTTACAATTTCTGATATGTTTTCCAAGGCTGTTATTGGTCTTAAACTAAACCATCTGGAGAATTTGGAAATAAACCGTCTCAAAGATGCGAAAACCCTTCTAAATGACCAAATAGACCTGAACAAATCCCCTTTACAGAATTTGTACAGACAATAAATAGCATCTTTGCGGATTTCTTAAAAAATTTATATTTTTATTGCAGAAACTTTTTGTATTTATACCTATTTTAGCATCAAAAATAGCCAGTTCTGATGAAGCTACAGTGTTAGCGAAATGCGTCAAATATTAATAATAAAGTGGAAATATAAACGAAACACTCTTTCAATAAATATTTATAATGAATCTCCATCAAGGAAAAGCCAACACAATCCAAAAGTCGATTAATGGATTTGCAAAGGAAGAAGAAGAAGATTAAAGAAATACATAAAAATACACGAATATAACCGAGTTCTAAGTGGTACAACGACAATGTAGAAACCTATAAGAAATATCTGCATAAAAGACTCGCAGTAAATAGAAGCGGACGAAAAGAACATACAATACCTTGCACGTAAAAGGGATAAAAAACACGACAAGTAATACATAAGTGATACCTTTGCTACAAGTTGACTACTAATGGGCAGCCTCATGTTCATCAAACCTGGCTTAAGCGGGAACAACCATTTTTGGGCATAAAATACGAGGAAGAGTAGACGATCCGACAATTTTTGAATTTCTGCAGCACTTACTACATCAGTCCCCATTTATCTCTCTCCTTTTGCCTTTTTAATATCTTGCAAACCTCAACTAACAACGTTCTAGAAGGCTTCTTTATCTCCCATTTGTAAAGCAAGAAGAAGCATACACAGAGTTAAAAAAAATTGGAGCTGGAGTGCCACAAGAATGCGTCCTAAGGCCTATACTATACTGGGCCTATACTGCACTGGCCTAAGTGATCATAAGTAATACCTCTGCTACAGGATGACCACTAATAGGGAGATTCATGCTCATCAAACGTGGCTTGAGCTGGGGAAAACCATTTTTGGGTATAAAATATGAGGAAGAATCGAGGATCCGGCAACTTTTGAATTTGGGCAGCACTGACTACCACAATCACTGCATTGACTACTGATGCACTAACTACTTCACTTCTGCGTCAAACTAGTACATTTTGGAACACAAGACACAAATGTTCAAAGGCCAAAGAAATAATATTGAAATATCAGAGAGTTATTATATCTATTCAGTATATCTATCAACCTCCGTGAATGTATATCCCTGTTCAAAAATCAGACTTGAAGTATGATAATGCTGGGAATATTAGTAATTGACGCTTTTTTTAAATCACAAAAAAGAATAATACTACCTAGATATCCGCTGTTAAAAAAAAATATGCATTCCTGTGCCGGCCTAACAGTAGTGGGAGATACTCTTAACCCTCAAGAGAAGCACTTCTATGCTTTTAATTTAAACCTCAATCAGTATAGAAAAAGATTATATCTACAGAATGTTCCAAAAAAATAATAGTATTCCTAATATCATCGAAAAAATCAGCAAAAATTAAAAAATGATCATTAAAATTTTTAAAATGAGAGGTTATATTCAAACTATCATATCTAGGTGAAATTAATAGATAAAAACTTTCTTCCAACGGCATTTAAAAGGGTACTTAATATACTTTCAGAAACTTACTACAGAATTTATTTTTATTTTAAGAAATATATTTATTTAGTTAGGTAAATTTCACTGGTATGATGCTCTTTAAAAACTAATTTGGTATCGCTTTCACTCTCTTTGTCATCGAAAATACCAGCTGCTCATATAACGCTCCTATTCCAAACGCACAGCGAGTACGAGTACACGTGTTCATTTTGAGTTAAATAGAAAATGAAAGGAACCGATAAATAAATTTTAAATAAAAATTATAAATCATAGTTTCCAATAAAAACACTATAGAAAATATAATATTTATGATTTACTTACCACAAACTGAGTCAAAAAGACACTATCGAAAAAACACACTATTTGTGCAAAAAGGTTATTTAAATACATTGGCAAAGCACTGAAGCAACAACAGCACTGGGTGGCGTATGCTAGGTGCAAGCACTGGGTGGCTGTACACCACGCTCCAGGAAGTAACAATTTCTAGTTCTAAACCCCCAGTGGAAACATTGGACCTATAAGCTTACAAGCAACCATGACTCGTGCAAGTAATAACAATGATACCCTAGGTGGTGCCAAATTCACCCGTCGACAGACAGCAAATGGGTACTCGGATTCTGGGGAACCTGGATTTTCACGATCTCAAAAAAAGTCGGAGCTTTCAGGCAAATTTTCACACAAAGCACCTACATACACTAGAACCTTCGACATCAACACCCTGATCCAACCAGGAAAACTTCACAATCTAACTTCAGAACTTGACAGGCAAAAGATACTTGTGCTTGCTCTACAAGAAACACGCATCACAAACGAAGACACGGTGGAATACGGGAACTATCGCATATTCAAAAACAGGACAGACAAACGAGTCGCCAGGGGTGCTCCGCTTCTGGGCATGGCCTTTGTTGTAAACAAAGGGATAGTTAACTCTATTAAGGAAATCACTCCCATAAACAATAGACTAATGACAATGCGCATACAGTGCGCCAATAAAATAATCCCAAGTCTACAGAGAAATTCTGAGCGACACTAGAGAAGGTAATGGCAAAGGTCCCAAAGGATGACATCAAAATTTTACTGGGCGACTTTAACGCACACATTGGTAGAGAAAAAATCCATCAGAAAACCGTAGGCAAATTCCCCGGTCACAAATTTACCAACAAGAATGGCATAAGACTAATCGAACTATGCCAACAGAATAACGTGAAGATCATGACAACATCCCTAAGAAAACCTCCACGAAAACAGAAGACATGGAGATTGCCTATACAACAGATTGGGGAATTCCAGATAGATCACGTTGCGATCTCATACCCACAACAAAGTGAGATCTATGATGTCCAAGTCTGCAGGGGCGCAAACATTGACTCAGGCCACTACCTAACCAGAATCAAAGTTAAGTTTACCCCAAGGAGAATTCATCAAAAGAAAGCACATCTACAGAAATTCGATATGTAAAAGATCAAGGAATCCAACATAATAGAGGAATGGGAAAAAGGACAGACAGATATATGGGAAAAAATGAACAAAAAATTACACAAAAAGCACAGGAAATGATCCCATTGAAAAAGAACACAAAACACCCTTGGACAAACTAGCATTTCAGGAGTATAATAGTAAAAAATCCCCAGAAAGTCAACAGCTTTTTAACGAGAATAGAAAACAGACCACAAAAGTTATCAGACAAACTAAGAGGAAGTACATGAAGGAACAACTAGACTCTATAGAGGAGAATTTCCGCAATTATAACACCAGAGACTTTTATAGGACTTTCGCAAGATAAATCCGTGGATACACACTACAAAATTTTTGCTTCAAAAAGCGGAATGGGAGATTAGCGCTAACCAATCAGGAGAATTGTCAGTAGCTGACACATTATTTATCTGATCTCCTCAATTGCTCTGAACGCGACACAAGATTCCTCATAGAAAATTGTGTCTATACCCACTCAGAATCATCACCTCCAACACAGGAAAAGATCTACAGGCACATACGCTAACTAAAGTATAACCGGATATACGGTGAAAATATTATCACCGCCGAACTATTGAAAAACCTCGAACCAAACTCACTGCAGGAACTTATGCAAATTATCACGAACATCTGGCAAACAGAAAAATTGCCAGATGAATGGAAATGTGCTCTTATCCACCTGCTCCCCAAGAAGGGGGGCAGAACAGATTTGAACAACTACAGAGGAATCTCCTTACTACAAGTCACTTTCAAAATTCTCTCAGCATGTCTTCTCCAGAGAATACAGGAACAACTAGAACACAAAATTGGTGAGTACCAAGCAGGCTTTTGCCCTGGTCGCTCATGCACTGAACAAATCTTTAACTTAAAAACAATACTGAAATACAAAGCTATCAGGAACGTCACAATCATCTGCACATTCGTGGACTTCAAAATATACGACTGCATCGACCGAAAATCATTGTTTAACATCCTAGAAAAACACGGACTAGATCCCAAAACACTACGATTGATGAAGCAGACACTGACAAACACAGTCTCTAAAGTGATTTATGGGAGAAATTTCCGAACTCTTTCTGATTAAAACCAGAGTACGGAAAGGAGATGAGTTATCCCCACTCCTCTTCAACCTGGTCTTGGACAAAGTCATAAGGAAATGGGAAAATGAACTGAAAAATCAAGGACACTGGAAACCAATACGACTCGGACGACCCAAAAACAATATAGAAATCTCATGCCTACCCTTCGCGGACGACCCAGCCATACTCGCAGACAATGAAACAAGGGCAACCAAACAGATAGAAGTCCTCAAGGAACGTGCAGAGAAAGTCGGCCTACAGATCTCCTTTCAAAAAACCGAATTATTCTGTTCAAAATTGGATGTCAAAAATTTTAACACCAAATACGGCAAGATAATGAGGGTCACCCACTTCAAATACCTGGACGAGATCCTTGAACCCACAGGTCGAGAGAAGATAGCACGGAAGACTCCATCACAGAAGATGAAGAGGGCATGCGGCAAGACACATAATATCTACAATAAGAAATACGTATCCACACACACAAAAATAAGACACTACAACACGCTAATCAAACCAGAGGTACTATACGCAAGCGAGACACTTACTCTCCACACAAAAAGCGACATAGAAAACATACTAAAAGAAGAACGCAAAATTATGAGGAAAATTATCGGCCCAAAACTAACAGAGGAAGGATATAGACAATATTCCTGGAAGACCACAGAGAAAATGTCCAACGTAGCGGCCGACATAAGAAAAAGAAAGTTGAAATTCTAGGGACATATCAGTAGACTCCCACCGTCAAAACTCATCAACAGAATTCTTACATACATACAAGGGGTCAAGTCAACAGTACCATGGATCGCACAAGTAAGAATTGATCTGGGAAAGACACAAATGGATGCGACAGAGATTGAGGGCAGAAGCAGGTACAGAAACAAAATACCTATGTGGAACGTCGTATCAGAGAACGAAGTTTCAAGGAGATCGGAGACAAGGTGGATGGAGGAGAGAAAGAGAATCTACGGAGAAAGGATAGGAGAGGTGTGGAAGATCAGAAAGAATAGTCAAAAATGAGTTGGAATATTTTGCGTGATCCAACCGGATATATACGCATCTAATAATATATATATATATATATATATATATATATATATATATATATATATATATATATATATATATATATATATATATATATATATATATATACAGTAATTAACTGTATTATTAACATGTTTATTTGTCGGAGCAAAAAGGTAAAGTCGGATTAAGCCATTGAGGAGTGAAATAAAACCCTTCCCGAAAAAAACCCTTATAAAAAAAGAAAAGATCGAAAATACTTTTGTTTCACCCTGGTAATCCACGGCACTGTCATTTTTGCTCCGCCCAACGAGAGAGACGGAAAAACAAAAAGGAAGGGTGTGAGAGATATTTAACTGATTCCTAATATTAATCTAATTTGTTTTTCGTTTCTCGTGACAACAAAAACTGGGAAGAATAAAATTCAGGATTAGATGGTTCTAAAATATTTATTATAAATACGTAACTTCTTTTGTACGTAACTTTTCTGTCATGTTTTATTTAAAGTATTTATAATTTTCCTGATTCATCAACTGCGCCATCTTTTGATATTTAAATAAGTTTTGACGAATAGAAAACTTCTAATCCGATTAAGATTAATTATATGATAATTCGATGGTTCTAAAGTTTCTGGAATAGAAAAATTCACACTAATAGTATTTAACTTTTTATTTTCACTGAACCTATTCTTCAGTTTTATCTGCGGTCGCAAAAACAGGACTATTTGTTTTGGTTGGCAAACTTGAATTTAGTAACCTTACCGGAATACAGTTGGGGATATTTTAGTGGGTTTATGGGTAAAATTGGCTTTATCCTTTTATATAATATAAGGTTATCTACTAGTTAGAACGTGAAAAAAGTTCTGTGTTGACGGAAGGTAGGTTGTGTTTGTAACAAAATTAATTTGATGTCAAAGGCGAAGGTGAATTTGTCGTTATTTGTGATAGTAAAGTAAGAATATTGCATGTTTATCTTAGTATTAATATTGCATGTTTTTAGTTCATGTGGTTGTTTAAATGTTTCTAATGTGAGGGGTTGAACATGTACAAAATATCATTACGTCATTGAAAATGGAGACAGATGTATGGTTCAGAATCATTTTTTGATGGAATGTTGTAGTATTTCAATGTTTATGTTTATTTTTATATTAATTTTCACGTTATTTACATTGACAATTGATGAGGTTGCGTTATACAATAATATTTTAATTTAAAGTAATTTATAACATATTTAGGAACTAATAAGTAGTCGTGGGCATAATCGCATTATTTCAATAATCGGATTTTCAGGTTATAAGTGATTCTGATATTCGGATTATTTATAATTCGAATTAGAAATCGTCGCATACTCGCTCATAGGGCATTCCGATTAATATGATTAGTGATTATTTATTAATTTATTATTTTAGATGTTAGTTGTTTATTAAGAATGATGAATGAAATTAGAAACTTAATTTAATTTTTTTAGTTTGAATGAATCGTAAATCCAGGATCGTTTTTATTTCATGAGTTTTGGGTTGTTCCGAGATTTAGTGTTGGTACTGTTGGGAGTGTTGGGCTGTTGAGTGCTTAAGTATAATAATTTACGATAACAAGTTTTAATTTGTGAAAATTGAAAATGAGGCTTGGTTGTAAAAACATTCGCTTGTGTGGAATTGGTTTAAAAAATTAACTCCAAACAAGCTGTTTGCAAGATATGCGATTTAAATAATAAAATATTTTGGCGGAACAACAAATTTGAAAAAACATTTATTAAGAATACATCCTACTATAAAATTAAAAAATTTTCCAAATGAAACTAAAACAGAACAATCTATAGGTGAAGATTCCTCAGAAAATCCGCACTTCGAATCGGAAACTATTATGGCAAGTTATTCTAGTGCCGGGCCTTCAAGTTCTATATCAGAAGTAGAAATATTGAATACTAATACTAATACTACCAATACTAAAATAGGTCCTTCTATTAGGTCTAATTTAACAAAAAAAAAACATTTAAACTACCGAAGCAATTAAAACCTTTTGGAGTAAGGGAAACAAACATACTTTCCGAATCGAAACTAGGTAGAATTGATTCTGCGTTGCTGAAAAATGGTTGTTAAAGAGTAAAACTATAACCATTATC
Source organism: Cosmopolites sordidus (assembly GCA_031761425.1). NCBI lineage: Eukaryota > Metazoa > Arthropoda > Insecta > Coleoptera > Curculionidae > Cosmopolites > Cosmopolites sordidus. Next base: position 815,219 of record JARFXV010000054.1, read on the forward strand.
CCTGGTAGAAGATGAGGGGTTTTTGGAATACACTCGGAAACTAGAAGCACGCTATACTCCTCTGAGCAGAAAAAAACTAACGTACGATATTTTACCCAAACAATACGAAGAGGCAGCGTCAGAGTTACAAAATATGTTGCATAAAATAGATAATGTTGCCGTATCAACAGATACTGAATGATTTTTGATGTTTGATTTTTTTGAAATGTTTGATTTTCTGTCTTGGGGGAACAACGCATTTTAGAATTTCTTTAAGTTTGGCCAGTTGCCGTTGGGTTCTCTAAATATACCCCGTGTTTCATAAAGTTCAGACCAGGAGACAGTTCAGGTCATTCTTGAAGATGGGGTTACTCAAACTAGGGTTATCTTACTAGATTCTCGAGCTTTTAGAAATACATTTACAGAATTTATTTCTTACAGAACTTTTTCGCCAAATGAGGATTTTTCTAATTTTTAATTTACCTGTTTCTCTTATGATTGTGTGCTACTTGAGCTTTTCCGAATTTTTTTATGATTGTAAATTAAAATTTTTCCAGCAAATTAGCTGTATTTTAAAACAATTCTAGTCCAAAAGGTGAGACGGTGGTTTACTTCCGGAAACTTAATATTTCCCGGTGAAAAATTTACCCAGTAATTTTGTTTGCACTTATATTTTATATTATTTTTATTAGCACACATATTTTTAGCTAAGATAATCATTTGCGGAAACCGACAACATAAAAGAGGGGAAATTGGGTAGAATTTTTTTCGAATGAGTGTCAATATTCAAGTGCACAAAACTCTTGGCCCTGGGTGTGATTTGTTAAGAATCATTATTAATTTTTTTTTGTATTTATGGCAAACATGTTGTGTTTTTGGCACGTTTTTTATTCATTTGCTTTAACGAAATTTTCTGCCCAACTCAAAGGCACTTGTTTAACGTCACTCAACGCACGTTTCGCTAACCAAATTAATATCGAAAGAAGGCTAGTGGCAATACTAGTGGCTAGTGGAATAACTGAATACCACTTTTCCTGAATTCCACTTTTCAGCCTGATATATAACTGAATTAAACTGACAAATCGTGATAAAGCCTCTAGAGCAGGGGTCTCCAAACTTTCCATCCGTAGGGCCATACTGGTTACTCCAGTAAGTTTCAAGGGCCCAAACCGTTTTAATTTTCCTGCCATTATCTATAATTTCTAAATTAGTCGCAGAGTACGCGCGCTAAACGAGTATACGCTTGCTAAATTCGCTAGTTCAATTACTATTTTGTATTGCTATGACCGTGACACTTGACGAAATATGATAGTCAAAAGCGGAAATAGGTAGTGGTAGTATCCTCTATCTTTAACAGATGGCGCTAGTAGTACTGTCGAAAGCGCAGTAACAATTGAACATTCGTGAATGACCTCGTTGGTTCGAGAAAGTTCTGGTATATTCCACTCACTTCGAGATGACAGTAATTGGAGTGTTAAAAGGCTAGCGGTGCGATCGCGAGTCAGTCTGCCTAGGGAAGGCGGAGGAAGCGAAACTGTCTGTTGTAGAATAAATTATTGCGGAACCCCATTTGAAAGATATATTTGAACCGACCAACGTTCATACGTATATGTATTTTGATTTGACTTGTTGTTTTTGTGTGTGATTTACTAGTATGGAAAAGAAGCGAAAAATCGACAGTGAATGCAGAGTATTCAAAGATCAATGAAACTTTCAATAGTTCGTGATTGAGTCCAGTAATAAGGCGCAATGTTTCATTTGCAATGAAACCATAGCCATGCTTAAAGAATATAACATTAAACGTCATTATGAAACGAAACATTTTCAAAATTACTCAATATATACAGGAAGTTTGCTGACAGAAATATTTAAAGCTTTGAAGCGCAGATTGAAATCACAGCAATCTTTGTTTACGAAAGTCAATACTGAACAAGAGGCTGCTACTGAACTCGTGCCAGCTTTCGTGTGGCTCTTGAAATCGCAAAACGTGGAAAACCATTCACCAATGGAGAAATGATCAAAGAATGCGTATTTGCAATATCCGTAGAAATCTGCCCCGAAAAGATAAATTTATTTAAAACTGTCAGTTTTTCAGCAAACACCGTGGGTCGGAGGGTACAAGACATTGCAGAAAATATATCATCTCAACTGTCTGACAAACATGAATATTTTGAGTGGTTTTCTCTGGCCTTGGATGAGTCAACGGATGTGTCAGATACTGTTCAGGTTTTGATTTTTATTCGAGTAGATAAAAGCTATGAGGTGTATGAAGAACTTCTTGATATTGATAGTTTTCACGGCACGACTACTGTTGAAGATAATTTTAAGGGGAGTTGAGAGAAAAATTTAAAATCTATTACAACTGATGGAGGCAAAAACATGTGTTGTAAAAATTAAAGGAGTGGTTGCACTTGTGTCAAAGGCTGTAGAAAATAATGATGGTTCAAAACCATTAGTCTTACATCGTATCATTTATCAACAGTCCTTGAGCGGAAAATGTTTAGATATGTGTAAGGTTCTAAAACCAGTCATATCAGTTGTTAATTTCATCAGATCCACTGTGCTGAATCACCGACAGTTCCGCGAGTTTATTGAAGAGATTGGAGGAAACGACTTACCATATCATACTGCCGTACGCTACCTTAGTTGCGGAAAAGTCCTTCAGCGCTTTTTTGAACTTCGAGCAGAGATCGAAATTTTTTTGAATGAAAAACATTGCCCTCTTACCGAATTACAATTACCCTGATTTATACACTAATATTAAATCGTTCTGGCAGAAAATAATACTGTTTCAATCACAATTACGTAGAAAATGTTTCACACATTTTAAAACATGTAAAATATTCAGCCACACTAGTGAGACTGATCGAAGCTTTTAGTGCTTTGAAGATAAATTTTGATATTCGTTTCTCAGACTTTGATGTCATTGCGAACGAAATTAAGATTTTTCAAAATCCTTTTGATACTGACATTGAAACCTTAGCCTCGGAGCTTCAAATGGAAATTATTAATTTACAGTACAGTGATATAATTAAGAACAAATATCAAAACTCATCTTTGTCGGAATTTTTTAAGAGCCGTTCACTGGTACAATTTGATAATTTGTATAAATTTGCTTGTGGTCTGGTTTCTGTTTTTTTTACTAACTATTTCAATGAGAAAACATTCTCCAATATGAAGTACACAAAGTTAACCGATGAGCATCTTAAATCTCCTTTAATAATTGGTACCAGTAACATTGGCCCACAACTACAAACTATTGTCAGCGGAAAATCACAATTACATGAATCTGGTTAGTATTTTTTGCAAGTGGACACCCCGCGGTTTCATTCGCTTTAATAATATCTTTTCCGTTCCTGAGAGAATTCTAGGATAAAAATCATATATTTGATTCAGGATATATACATTCCAAACATAGATATACTTGCATATATGATACTATTTATCCCAACATAACTACCGAGGGTCAAATCGCGGGATGTTCACTAGTTTATGATTTAGTGGGATTAATTTCAATTATTTGTTAGTTATTATACTTAAGTTAAATTTTCTGTGTATTATACTTGTCATTAAGCTTTACCTAGCAAGTAAATAAAACTGAGTTTTCATTCTGTGTATATTTATCCAACTTATCACAGCAACAATAACCACATTAAGCAATTAGATGTCGCGGGCCGGATTGATGATACTGGCGGGTCGGATTTGGGCCACGGACCGTAGTTTGGAGACCTTTGCTTTAGAGAATTAAGAAATCTTAAATTTAGTAAAAGGTGTCTAACATTTTTACGCCCAAAGGAAAATGTTTAGTAATCGTTTTATATTCTGATCAAGGTCAATTACACTTTTTCCCTTTTCCAATATTTTAACCTGTTGAAACAGATAAGATGGCACTAAAGTAGAGTAATAATGTGACACTCAGTGTATATCATTCGTCGAGTAGACAAAAATTTTTCAGAAATGTATATGAGAATTTCAACGAAAATTAAATCAGAGTAAATTTTGTTTCAATTTTAATCGTTTGTTGTTTGAAAATGAAGTGTTTTTTCTTCAAAATTTTAGGTGTAGCTCAATACATATAAACATGAAGTCCAAAATAGGATGTTATTTATTTTTATTTTTGATTTATTATTGTAGCAATTGTTGTTTTGCTCGAGAAGGTAACCTTTTTCGGATCGTACATTTTGAAAACTTTTTTCACTTGATTTATTTTTATTTTAGTACCTTCTCCACCACTAATCACTAAACAGTCTGCCACAAACGAGTTTTTGTTTGAAGTAGAACAAGGTAAAAATGATAAAACGTTTTATTTAGAATGTGAAGCTCAAGGTGTACCCGCTCCGAAGTAAGTGACATAAACCTGAACGAAATTTCTTAAAATATATGCCTTAATACATTTTTTAGATACTATTGGATTAAAAACGGAAAGAAGTTTGACTGGCAAACATACGATGGTCGTATTTTCCAACAAACTGGCCGTGGTACTCTTTCATTCACCCAACCCTCTGATGTTGACATTGGTCAGTACCAGTGTTTCGCCGAAAATCAATACGGAATTGCTACATCTAGTTCGGTGTTTTTAAGAAAAACTAAATTGAACTATTTTAAGAGAACACCCCCAACTCCATTGATAGGACATGAAGGTGAACCATTTAACCTTACTTGTCATGCACCAGATGCTTGGCCTAAACCAGAGATTCACTGGATCATGATCTACACAAATGGAAACTTCGAAACGATCAATTCGTCTCGTTTGACTGTTGATCCTGAAGGAAATTTGTGGTTTTCTAATTTGACTTTGACAGACGGTACTGCCAATTTTATGTATGCTTGTGCCGCAAGAATTCCAAACAAGAATGAGCTCAAATACGGAAACAGGGTTCTTCTGAATGTTATACCAGCTGGAGTTTCTGCTGCCCAAAATCGAGTCGTTCCAAAACTACAGTATGTGTCGAGAAAAAATGAAGTTGCTTATCGTGGCAAACTGGTCGAACTTTACTGTATTTTTGGCGGCACGTAAGTATATGTTTCAAACACATTTTATTGGAGTGAAAATTTATTTAGCCCCTTTGAGCGATTTTCGGTAAGGTCAAAGCTTATGGGTTCGCGTCACCGACATGTTACTGACGTGTTGCGCCAGACTGGCAACGCCAATTGTGTTTTAGATGATCATTATTTTAATTGTTTAATTGTAGAATCATTGTGCAGTACAAGAGTGAGTACTGAATATGCTAATATTTTTATGTAGAAAAATGAATAACAAAAACAAAGCATTTATTTTCGAATATTTCCAATATTGATATCAATATTTGCGTTGAAAAAATTAATATTATTTATTTTTCTAATATTTAATCTCTGCAATACATCGTGCAATGAATATTTCATAGTGACTTAGGAGTTATCTTACTAGCGTGGTTAAACAGATTTCTAGTTGTTCGATAGTATTTTTGTCGCGGATTTTAAAATTAAAAATTCTATAAAATAATGTCCATTTTCTATATTTGTTTAGATCCTCGATCCTACGTGAAAAAAATTATACATTTTTAAATTATCCTTTTAAAGAATAAAAAAAAAACACTGTTATTCCAAAGTTTCAAGTTTTCACTTCTATCGACAGTCACCAAGGCTGCCAGCATTTTTTTTTAATTTACTTGGTTCTCCCATAGACCGCTACCTGAGATAGTTTGGTCAAAAGAAGGTAAAATATTACGGCCAACGAATAAGGCTACACTGGGTAATTATGGAAGATCGTTAATAATAAAAGTGGTAGATTTTGATGATAAAGGGACTTATACTTGTGAAGCTAGTAATGGCGTTGGAGAACGCCAGTCGTATTCCATTCATCTAAAAGTTTTAGGTAAAAGTCCTTATTTTGCACTTTAGAAATGTTACACAATTTTTGTTCGTTTTTCTATAGCGGAACCGTATTTTATTGTGAAGCCGGAGGTATTCACTGGTGACGAAGATGCAACTGCCGAATTTAGGTGTGAAGCTGGTGGCATTCCTGAACCAGATATCAGATGGATTTATAACGGGCAACCTCTTGAAATAGCCCCTCCAAATAACCGACGTAAAGTAGTACCAGGTCGGCTTATTATCGAACATTTGATTAAGAACGACACTGGAAATTATGGCTGCAATGCCACAAACTCATTAGGTTATGTCTACAAAGAGGTATACGTCAATGTACAGGTTTTATCGCCTGAAATAACGGAAGGACCGAAAGATACATATGTCGTTGCTAGCCAAAGCGTTAATATGACTTGTAAAGTCGTTGGACTTCCTAGACCAACCACAAAATGGATTCACAATGGCAAGGAATTATCAGGAGGTAAATTCAAAGTTCTAGAAGGCGGCGGTTTGCTCATTTCCGACGTTCAGTTTGATGATGGAGGCAGTTATACCTGTTACGCAGAGAATAAAGTTAGTAAAGCCAGTGCCAGCGCCAGATTATTTGTTAAAGGTATTTGTTTTGTTTTCAGTATAGCTACAATAAATGAATATTTATTTGGCGTGGAATTAATCCACAAATTCGTTTGAATAATCGCTTTTTCAACAAGAGTATCAGAACTTTAAAATTATACTTCGGTAATTTTTATTTTGTCTTGAAGAAAAAAAATAACAATATTTTGAAGATAACTTTATTCAAATATCCCTCTCGGCTTTGTCTCGTGGAGTACATTCTGGAAACCCAATTTTCAATTTCTCTTTTATTTTTTTTTACATTTCAAGTGGTATATCTCAATGAATTTTTCATTATGAAAGTGAATCTTCATATGCAAGGTGAAAAAATTAATCTAACCCTGGTTGCTATTAGATCCATAAAGCAAAGCTTAATATTAGGAGCAATGTATTGTCCACCTCGACATAATCTTAAGATGGAAGACGACATATTCTTTCTAGAGCATCCTGGCGAGAGGTTCATACTTGGTGAAGATCTCAATACCAAACACGTGGATTGGGGATCCAGACTGACCACTATCAAAGGGTGTGAATTAAGAAAAGCCAAAAGCAAAAGAGGCTGTAATAGCCATTTTACTGGTAAACCTACATACTGGCCGACCGACTCTAATAAAGTCTTTATTACAAGAAAAGTATCAGCAAACTTTGTTAAAATAAAAGAAAACTTTGACTAAGATTTTGATCATTCAGCAGTTATAATAACACTGAGTGAACGAATTATCAAAAAGGAAACTCGACCCATATTAGTCAATAAAAATACCGACTGGGTAAGCTTTAAAATAGAACTACAGAAAAACATTAACCTCAATATGGAATTAAAACAATAGTTCAATTAAAAGAAGAAGCTGAGAAATTCACAATTATAATACAAACAGCTGCTTATAATAACCGAGCAAAACTTGCTCATGTAACTAAAGAAGTTAACTATCCTATAGATATCAGAGAAATTGTTAAAGAAAAGCCAGAAGAAAATGGCATCAATCGAGAGATCCACCTGACAAAAATATTTTAAATGACATAACCCAAACACTTAGCAGGTAAATGAAAAAAATCAAAGAAGAATCGGTCAGTATATACCTACAAAATCTAGCGGCGGATGAGAAAATGGACTACTCGTGATGGAAAGCAATAAATAAGATCAAAAGACCTGTAATCTCAACCCCACTGATCAGAAATGAGATGGGGCCGTGGGTAGGTGACAATAAACAAACAGCGGAAGTATTTGCAGAGCATCTGATGGATATATTTACTTCTAACAAAATCAACGAAGGTACTAGACAGGAAGGAATAGACAACCTAAGAACTGAAAATATTGCTTCAGTTACTCCAAAAGAAACAAGGAAAGCAATAAAGACTAATTTAAATTCTAAAAAAGCACCTGGGTTTGATTTAATTACAGATGAAATACCAAAACAGCTGCCCAGAAAATGCATACTTCTGTTCAGTGCTAAAAAATTATCAATATCAAGTGTCAAAAGCAAACGAATTTTTCTAAAAAAGCAAACGTATTTTTTAATAATTTATAATTTTTGCAGCTACATAAGTTATGCAGAAACTGATTTGTTCTTTTAGCACACACAAATATAACGAACGGCCCTACAGATAACGAAGTTGAATGGGGAACATCAGCAACTTTTACATGTAATGCGGTGTCAGACGAATCACTTGAACTTGAAATAGTATGGGTGAAAAATGGCCAACCGATCGATTTCGAAGCCGAAACACGATTTATTAAAACATCCGATTATTCCCTCACGATAACGAAAACGATTAAATTGGATTCCGGTACATACACTTGCATTGCGAGAACTGAACTGGACGAAGCTTCTGCAACTGCACAACTTATTGTTCAAGTAGTCCCTAATGCCCCTGGGGATATAGAGGTGGTATGTCGCCAATTGGATGCAACAATTCGTTGGTCTCCAAAAGGCGACAACCGGCCTCCTATTTTATATTATACCATTCAGTATAACACAAGTTTTACACCTAATTCATGGGAAAGCGCTTATGACAAGGTTCCTGGAGAAGATACCATTTTTTCTGTACCTTTAAACCCTTGGACTAATTGTACATTTAGAGTCATAGCGGTTAACAAAATTGGAAGATCGCTACCTTCACCGCCATCTGAAGCTTGTTCCACTCTAACAGACGTACCACATAAGAATCCTGATAACGTTGTAGGTGAAGGGGATAGACCTGATAATCTTGTTATTTCTTGGACTCGAATGCCTCAAGTTGAACATAACGCTCCTGGTTTTAAGTACAGGGTCTATTACAAAAGAGATATTGATGGCGAAGATTTTGAGCGACCAATGGAGATTACTGACTGGCGTGTTGACAGACTCGAACTTCATAATCAGCCTTCCTTCCAACAATATAAAATCAAAGTACTCGCTGTTAACGATGAAGGAGAAGCCAATGTTTCTCCACTAGTTGTTACAGGTTTCTCTGGGGAAAGCGAACCAGAACAAGCACCCCAAAACTTTACTGTTATTAATGTACAAAATTCAACAGATGTCCTTTTCACCTGGAGTCCAGTACCTTTAGACTCTGTTAAAGGTTTTGTTGTCTTATTTCAAAGCACACTTTTGCAATAACAAATTTAATTTTTAGGGCATTTCAAAGGTTACAAAATTCAAACTTGGAGCGATCAATCTTCTATCAGAAATAAAATTGTTGTTCAAGGCGGTTCATGTATAGCTCTTGAAAATAATTTTGTTCCTAATACAAAGAACTATGCTCAAGTATACGTGTACAACGGCAAATATAACGGGCCTCCAAGTGAAACGATCGATTTCTTTTCGCCAGAAGGTAGTTTTCCATATTCATAATTTGAATTAAATTTGATCATCTTACAATGTTAGGTATGCCTGAAGAAATTGACTCATTAGAAGCATTGTCTCTGGGATCTTCCGCTTTGCTCTTAAAATGGGAGAAGCCTGAGAGAGCTAACAGCAATCTTACTGGATATAATATGTATTACGCTGAAGTTGACAATACTACGAAAATAGGAAGACTAACTCCTAGGAGTCCTCAAATTGTAGATCCAAATATAGTTACAGCAAAACTTGATGGTTAGATATCTCTTTATCACTTGATGTCAAGGAGCAGATTCTCCAACTATCAGTAAGTGACAGCTTCACATATATGTATGTCTTTGTTTCAGGGTTAAATGCTGACACAAAGTATCGTATCTGTATTAGTGCTAAAAGTCGGGCTGGAATATCCAAAATGAATTGCATAGAAGCAAACACTAAGTCTAAAGGACACAAACCAGATCAACCTACATTTGACTGGGAACCAGTAACAAACGGCAAAAATGCCTCAGTACGGGTGCATTGGATAGCTGGTGGAAAGCCTGGTTCCCATTTTTATGTTAAATACAAGAAACGAGGGGAAACACAATATTTACATACTCCACCTAAGAAAAATGAAGATTTTCAAGATGGTAATTGATCTTATTCTCATAAGGGGCATTTCACGTGAACCGGACAACGTAAAGAAAAAATAAATGTCAGGTTCTGAAATTTGTTCATATTGGGCATATTTGTACTTCTAGGGGATATGAATGTGTACACATAATATTTTTTTTATTTGAGGTTTAGTTGTTAAGATATGGGATTCTATAGAATTCACCTAATTGACGGAAGGGTTTCTTTGGAATTTAATTTTCAAATTGCAGTAAATTATAATAAATATAGTGTTTTGTATAGAAAATTTACGTTCTTTTTGATTTTCAAATCAGATTCCAAATTTGAATTTGAATTTTAGTTCAAATATTTTTTTAATAAGCCCGGCCATTTAATTTTTTTTAACTGCAAAATATAAAGCTTAACATTTATACATTTTACCGTAAAAATTGCAAAATGGAATCTAAATTAGTTTAGGAGATAAATCAATTAGAGTACGTACATGTCATACTGGGCGCGTACTAAAGTTGGCTGGCTTGTACAACAAAGGACATACCTACATAGTAAAATTGCTGTGACGCCACCTATTTATGTATAAAGACATACATATTCTGAACTAGTTCTACAATTTATACCTATATATTCTTAATAATGATTTATAACTGAATGATACATTATTGTATCAAGAAAAATAGTTAATTTAAAATTTTTTACAATTTTACTGTTGCAATCAACACTGGTTCGTTTTATAACCATGCCTTCAGTAGTTGGAACAAAACAGTGGTACGTTTTCGTCCCTGGAATAGTTATTGATGATTGAAATCGTGGTTGGAGAAACATTTTTTGACGTTTATATCATCTTTGGAGCAGCAGTAAACGACTGTTTGAGTTAAATTTGAATTCGCCCATTCATACAATTGCATTGGCGTTATAATTGTTCTACTTGGAGGTAACTGTAAGCTTGCACGTGTCACTAAACGTTTCAAGTTTCCTCCAAGACCATCACATGGTCCCTTACCGTGAGAGTTTGCGTGAAAATGAAACCCTGCATCTGTTTTAAAATCTAGTTTATAATGAAATAAGTTTGTAAAATTGAATTTAATTTTAAAATATTGTGAAGCACCATCTGTGATATAGTTAATTTTCGATACAACTATTGCTTTTTTTTTAAAGATGCTTGTGTATTTTTTGGAAAGCACAGTATGTAGCTGTGTCATGCTTGAAATCGTCTGAAATCATTACAATGCTACCGTGTTTTATTTCAAGAGCGATGTTAGTAGTGTTGCCTGCCCATTATTCCAGTAAAAAGATTGACAAACAACAAAACTACTTTTCTGCGAAATCGCATTATACTATGATTTCACCTACTGTGATGTTCTCCTTAAGTCTTTTAAAATAAAGTGCTTGTTCTTTATTTTTGTTATTGAAATATAACCAACTTTTTAATGTGTTTTTACATCACCAACCGGTTTTAACAAGCGACAGGTATCACGCTCAAAGTGGCATGTACGTACTCTAATTGATTTATCTCCCAAACTAATTTAGATCCCATTTTACAATTTTTATGGTAAAATTTATAAATGCAGTAAAAAAAATTAAAATTAAAATGGTCGAAGTTATTAAACAAAATATTTGAAATATTTACTTCCGGTTTAACACCAGAAAAAAAATCAAATTTGGAATCTGATTTGAAAATCAAAAAGAACAGTAAATTTTCTATACAAAACACTACGTTTATTATTATATTATAATTTACTTCAATATGAAAATAAAATTCCAAAGAAATCCTTCCGTCAATTATAGAATTCCATATCCTAACAACTAAACCCCAAATAAATAAAAATATTATGTGTACACGTTCATATCCCCTAGATGTACAAATATGCCCAATATGAACACATTTCAGAATCTCAAATTCATTTTTTTTTTCGGAGTCCTCTTCACGTGAAATGCCCCCCAAGCCAATTGCTATTTTTTATTTTTTTTTGTTGTAGTTCCTGTATTGGAAAAAGAAAAATTATACGAATTTGTAGTTGCTTCGGTTGATGGAGACTATGAAACTGACAGTGAACCTCAAGAAGTATACGCTAGTGGTATGACGGCAAAAGATGCAGTAACAACTGCATTGAGGTTTATTGGAATGTTGTTGGCCACCATTTCCATGTTCTTTTTCTTGATCATAGTCTTCATTGTTAAAAGAAACCGATGCGGTGCATATGCTGTTTATGAACGGGAACAAGCCAATGGACTACATGATTATCCAGATAAAGTGAGTTCCTATGAATTCGCAAGGTATGTTAAAAAATTGACGTTTATTTGATGAACGTAGGGTAGAGCGGGGCTTGTTGAGCAACTTTTTGCTTGATCTCCCCTAACTTTAAGAATATGCATCGGATTTAATTCATTCTTACTCTGTTAGGTTCGTAGTTTACTCTTCTCCAAAACGTCTAGCGGTGTAAAAACGATCCGAGTACAAGTTTAAAAGTTATTGCCGGAAATGCGAGAGCACTCCAAGTTGCTCAACATGCCCCAATAGTGGGGCTAGTTGAGCATGGGCATGGGGCTAGTTGAGCAATGGCTAAAATGGACTTGACTGTATAGAATGATCTGAATACAAAATAATTGTAATCAACAAGCAAATATTTATTTATTATGATTATTACATTCTCATATTGTTTATTTTTTTCTTTATTTGTGTTTTTCGCCACGATCTAAAACTCAAAAAATATCAAAACTATCTGTTCTTATGTAAATAAAGAATCACTGGGTAAAAACAAAAAACCAAACGGAGACAAATTTCTCAGTGATTCTTTTTTGTATATTTATATAATATATTTTATATTCTTTTGATACTAGACAAAACAGACAAGTTATTAATAACAATAATAATAACTCTCAAACAATTAACCTTACAATTGATTATATCTGCGGTATTTCTGACACAATTAACAGAGTAGGAAATAAATACAAATACAATCAATTGGTTCCCGATTCTAAAGAAATCAATTAAAAACATTTAAGAATTTCAATAAACAATCAAAATCACACGGTAAACCTCACCAATATATTAATATATAAAAAAAATATATTAAAACAAATTTAAAAAAATTAATTCAAAAACTAATTGTCAATGTATCATTGACATACACAAAAAATATATTTATTTTCGGTCTCATAATTTATAGAATTTATAGAAATTAATATACTTTATTTTTAGATTCGTCTTGAAAACGAGAGAAGAATACTTCCCGAAACGTTAACGTTAAAAGTTATATATTATTATTTTTAAAATTTTGTTCGTTAGACATATTTATTACAAAAAGAATCACTGAGAAATTTGTCTCCGTTTGGTTTTTTGTTTTTACCCAGTGATTCTTTATTTACATAAGAACAGATATTTTTGATATTTTTTGAGTTTTAGATCGTGGAGAAAACCCCATATAAAGAGAAAATTATATAAACACGACACAATCATTCAGACATTTCTCATATTGTCATTATATCTCTGGAACAATAAAATTAAAATCAAACAAAATTAAATATTTCCAATCTTTGGATTATGATTACACTTTTTATTTTTAAAATTATATATTTAAGAATACTTATAACGCAAATAAATATTAAAGTAAAGTAGTAACTAATTATGAAATCAAGAATAGTGCTAGATGATAAATAATTCCAACTTGTTAATCATCTTTGTCTCTGTCACAATTAATACAAACATATGCCTTTAAAACCATCCCCTGTTAACATTAAATTGTTTGGCTGCAGCATTTACACTCATTTTTTCCTTTAGAGCTTTTGCTGCATCACTCAATTGTTGACTAGTAGCTATACCTTTTGAGGTCTTTGTTTTATATGTACACATCTTAAAATGTAACAACAATCATTAATACAATTATCAAAATAAGTCATTTTAATCAGTAAACTTTATGTAGAATAATCACATGTACAAATTAATTGATGGTTATTAATTTATTAAAGAAAAATTTGATTTCTACAATGAAGATCTAGTGGAGTGCGTTGCTCAACTAGCCCTAGTTGAGGCAACAAAATAAAAATTAGGTTATAAAAAAAACAAGTGTTAAAAATAAATAACCATCTATAATCGAAAGAACAATAATTAAGTAATCTTTAAATACTTATGTGGTCCTTATTAAGTGTTTATACGAGTATAGTAAAAAAATTATGATGACCTGTAATATTTTTTTTACCGAAAAAAAGCAAAGCGTTCTGTTATTTTATCGGAGCACCGGACAATTGACAGTCGCGCTATGTATTCCCCTTCCATAACCCTTTCTTTTCGCCACACTTTTGTTGTAGGTTGCTTAGTTTTCGAGATATTTCAATTGCACAACTTGCCCCTATGATCAACTAGCCCCGCTCTACCCTATTTTATTTTTACAGTGAAGACAACAATTCGCATGAAAATGCATCTATTAGCAGTGAACCAAACATAGCCCCAGATGGTGATACTTTTTCGCAACTTTCTTAATTATCTAGTCAATCTAATCAAACTGATTCAAGTTTTGAGTGAAGCAATAGAAAATTTTAACGAAAACATTTAAGTTACTGAAATCAATATACAATAGATACATGTCCAGTATTATTTTCTGCTATTAACGGAAGCTAGCCATTTAAAATGAACAATATATTAGTGTAGAAGAGTTTTTCTTAAAATATTTATTTTGTTTTTTTTTATGTCCAAGAAGTTAAAGTATTTGTTTTTATCGCTGTAAATTTGTTTTATATTTTTTTTTCTTATTTTGATTTTCTGTAGAAAGTATGAATGAAGATGGTACCTTTATAAGTCAGTATGACAGAAAGAATGACCAAGGGGAAACATCACAACGGTTTCCCATATATGTTTAATGTGTAAATGTTTATAAAGTGTGTTGTGCGTATAAAGTTTAATTTTTAGTTTTTCTGGCATTTCTTTTTATTTGTTAGATTGGTAGATTAATCCTAGTTTTCTTTTTTGATGTATGCTTATATATACTTTATGTTTATACAAATGTTTAATTGTTAATGCAGTCTTTCAAAAAGGATTTTTTAATTTAAATATAAAATATAAATATATATATATATATATATATATATATATATATATATATATATATATATATATATATATATATATATATATATATATATATATATATATATTTTGTTTTATTTAATTTGAACGTTGGTTAATTGCTATTTGTCTTAAAACTTTCTTGTATTACTAAACTTTAATAATAAATGTTACTACATTTTAATATAGTTGCACATATACCTACCTTCCAGTTTTTTTTTGTATCTACGCTTTTAAGATTCTCAGCATCATGTGACCTATTATTTTCTCTTTTGGAACAAAATAAAAAATATATAGATCACAGCGACAGCAGCTGTTCGCCGGGAGCACCGGGAAGAAGGTCCAGGACAGAATGAAGCCACGACAAAAGTTGAGCGCCACCCGGTTACTTCATATATCGGAAAAGACCCTGGAACCGGGAAGGGGTCTATCGTAAATAAAACGGTTTGCTAGAATTTTATACATATATATTATAAAAACACACTCAAAAAAGAACGACACAAAGCACACAAAAAAAGGAATAACTAAAACTATTAAACAAAAGACACGGGAAGGTTTAAGGAAAGTGGTTCTCCAAACCTTACCGTGAAAGAAATCCAAAATCAAATAAACAGCTCTGAATTACACCAGCTGATCTCTATATCCCTATACTTACAAAGTAGAGGTTATTTCCTCTATTCTGACAATAGTAAAAAGATAAATATATAACGCTAGGGTAACCAAGAATGGTCAGACGGCAAATAGATACAAAATATAAGATGATAACGTGACCATTATCAGCATAAGAAATTATGGTAATAATGTATTTGTGAAAAATAACTGGCAATTGCAATCCTTTACGGTACATGAAAATATAATAAAAAAATGTTTATCTGGCCTTATTTCCTGATGTTGTCTATCCTTGCCTATCCGGTACTGGGTGTCCAAAAACAATGAGTACGACTGCGGGCAGTCCGGTATCCCTATGCGGGGGTCCCGAAATAATCTCGATCTGACCAACCGGTTACTCTGCCATGTGGCCCCAAAAAGGTGTAAGGTTTCTACGATGGTCGGGCTCTGTAATAGGTGGTTGTTCAATGGCCTGGTGTCTGTTGATCGGATTCTCTACTGCCGGGTCGTAAAACCCTCTATAAGAATATCAGAAAAATCAACCGAAGCGTGACTTGGCCAGCAAACCTATGTACCTCGGTCGGAAGGGTAAGGCGCGAAAACGCCCGCTCACCTGGAGATTTGGAGTTAGACTGTCTTGCCTTGTCCAAAACGATACCGGAGCTGTTTCAGTTAAGAATTTGTCCGAAATAAACCTACCAGTGGTGATCAACAATTTACGAATGCTACCTGTAGCGATCAAGAATTTGTGAACGCTACATTACCTCCCTCCAAAAAGAAAATTAAAGACTGCGAGAGGAGGCTTTAATTTTGATCGGTCCATATCGGAGATTACCTTGAAGCGTATACCTATGGAATGGAATACTGGAACATTGGAACAGTGGTAAGGAAATACCCAATCTATCCCAAAAGAAAATACCAAAAAAAGGAAATATCCTCTTGTATACCAAATACGAAAAGGGAATATAGATACAACGTGTGCACTCTAAAGTACATACCAAACGATATTCAAAACACAACACCAAATAAATTTCGGAAGATAACTCATCTACCCAGAAAGTCATCCAGGAACCCAAGGCTATGACTTTACGGACGTCATGCTGATCAAGCTGGTTAGATCATAACGGCTAGGTGGGTGCGACGGTAACTCAGTTGACATTGCGTGCCCTTACCGAAAACTGAAAGGAAAGACACCTCGTTTACCAACGTCAGCTGAACAACACAACACTCGCAGCCACGTCTCCAGACCTCCCTTAAAACGATCTGAGAGCAAGTGAACTTCCAAAAGGCGGAAAACACGTAACAATAACCCCTATATCCACCACAATAAGGAAGTGAAATATAGTTTTCGCCAAACTAAAATTTACAAAAAAACTCAAACGAAATTAAGTGATAATCTACAAGGTGAACCGTAAAACAGACACTGCCATAGGCCTTTCGGAACGCACTCTGAGGGAGCTGAGATGCCACTCAGTAGTGACACCCAATTACGAGGCGAAGTCGCAACCAGATGATCACCCCCCATAGTGTGTCCTTCCCCGAGAATTGTCCAAGGACTGTATCCCGAAATCCTAGGGCACCCGTCCTAAAACGGCCCTTAAAAATGGAAAAATACTCAGTGATTTACACTGAAAAAAATAACTCTAAAGCCTGCATGATAGTGAACTAAGATGCGAGATAAAATAAAGAAAACCGACATAGTCGAGTCTAGAAATAGGACTGAGAGAATACGAGTAGCGAAATAAGCAATAACGAGCGCTTGTGAAACACAGAAGCGTGGTTGTCCCTAGCTTTAATGTTAATAACTTTCGCGTATTACACGTCCCTATGGGAGTCACAATAAGTAGGTCAAATTCGGTAGGTTATAATTGGTGCGGACTTCTAAACCAGAAAAGCAAACAAGCTTGTCGCTGAGACAAAATAACGCAATTCCCTCGTAACATTCAATCGTACCAATTTAAAAATCTAGACATAGAAAAATCTATTGGCTGAAGGCTACAGTTGTTGGTTATGAGAAAGGCCTAAAATCCAAGCATAAATACATTTATATTTGCCTAAATCCTTCCCACGGCGCCAAACTATCTAACGAAAGGTAGTACCAACATATTCACCATCAAACCCGGGCCAAAGGCCAACGACACCGAATGGAAGCGCTATTAATCCTAAGGTTACGAGTCCAATTGCCACTCGGGTTTAGCGGAACCAAAGGCGGAAAGCACTACCAAAGGTCGAAAAAACTTTGCTGTGGCGGATCACGTCAACGTAAAACGTAACGCAGCCTCGCTGCGAGGAGCTCGCAGGAACAACTCTAGATTCACTTCCCAAGCGAATACAACTGAGTTAACTAAAGTCTGCGACACCAAACGGAAACGCTATCTAATCCTAAGGTTACGAGCCTCAAATGCTACTTGAGCTCGGCAGAACCAAAGGCGGACATCTTTGTCAAGTGTCAAATAAAGAAAACGATACCGTGGCGAATCACACCAACACGGAACGTCACGCAAATCACCGCGAAAAATCGCACATATAGTCTCACGGTTTACTTCTCAAGTAAATCTACACAATCTGGCTACGGCCAGCGACACGGTATGGAAATGCTATCAGGTCCTAAGGTTACGAGTTCAATCGCCACTCGGGCACAACGGAACCAAAGAGAAACAGCACGGCCATGTGTCAACCAAAGAAAACGTCTCTGTGGCAATTCACGCCAACGCGAAACTTAATGCAGAACGACCGCGAAAAATTCGCAAGCCAATTCATGACTTACTTCCCACGTAAATCCAACCTGGCTAAGTAAAACTTGCGACACCGAACTGAAACGCTAGCTGTTCCTAAGGTTACGAGCTCAATCGCCACTCTGGCACAACGGAATCAAAGGCAGACATCAACGTCCAGTGTCGACAAAACAAAAACTTTTCCGTGGCAATTTGTGCCAACGCGAAACTTCTACAGAACGTAACTTGGCTAAAGCCAACGACATGCAATGGAAATGCCATCTGATCCTAAGGTTACGAGGTAAATCGCCGCACGGGCACAGCGGAACCAAAGGTGGACAACACTGCCATATGCCGACAAAACGAAGTAAGGCCCTTATTTCACTTAAACAAAACCTAGAATTACTCTCCAAGTAATTCTAGACAAACTCAAAACGGAGGAACCAAGATTTCTCCTCTCAAATAAGATGCGTCTAGCGCAAACTCGATAACGTAACACAGGCTTGTTCTTACTGAACAAGTCTGGAAAAGTACAAAAAGGAAAAGAAAAAGAAAAGTGAAAAGTGACGTTTCCAAAAAAGAACTAAAAAGGCTGAGCGAGGCTATACCTAAAAACTGCCAACTCAGAACAAAAAATACATCAAAAACGTCACTGAGTCTAACTATGGTGAACTCCGGGAATATCGGAAGACTCTACACAGGGTAATAAATATTTAACGTGCCATTTCCCTCCACGTTACCCATCCTTATTTTTTAGTTCGTAAAATAAAGGAGACAACTTCTTAAAAACAAAGGAAAGAATGTGTTTGGGGCTAAGTTTCGATGCGAACATATCGGAACACTCGACAACTTCTTGGACGCCAAACTCTATCACCCACTTTAAAACTTACATCCCGTTTCCGGAGGTCATAGGATTTTGAATTCCTCTCATATGCGGAGTGAAGTTTCCGACGCACCTCAACAAACAAATCACGAAACTCTTTCAAGTTCTCGGCATAACTGCCCCTGTCACCAGGTAAGACTTCAACAGATTGGTCCGGGAAAGGGGAGTTATAATATTCTCCAGATAAGGGAACATGCCTTCCTAACATCAGGTATTACGGGGGGAAACCGATTACTTCATGGATCGCGGTATTGATGGTGTGTCTGATTTCCGGAATATGCAAATCCCAGTCTTCGTGTCTATCTATGTAACACCTGATAGCTGTCGTAATGGTTTTATTATTATGTTCTACGAAGTTACACTGAGGAGAATAAAACGGGGCGAACCATTGCTTAACTTTATACCTGTCACATAATTCCTTCATACCCTTGCTCTTGAAATTCGGAGCGTTGTCACAAATCAGAATTTGGGGAACTCCAACCGAAAGGAATATGTGATTCTCTATATGGTTCATGACCGCAGGGCATTTGACATTTCTCAACGGAAAAATGAATGTGTACTTAGAAAACCAATCCGCGGCTACCAATAACCATTTGTTACCCTTTCTGGAACGAGGAAAAGACTTATAAAATCTAACGAAATGATTTGACCAGGTCGGTCAACTACCTTCTCCTTACCCATAATACCAATCTTACTTAAGTTTGAGTGTTTCTGAGCGCCACACACCAAACACCTTCTTACAAATCTCAAAATATCTAACCTCATCTTAGGCCAAAAATACATCTCCTGTACTCGGAAAAAGGTTTTCCGAAAACCAAAATGGCCACTAGTGGGAGGAATATGACACGACTCGATAATTTTCGCTCTCTGAGGTTTAGGGACCAAGGTTTTCCACTCTCGAATATTAAAAGTATGATTCTGCTTACAAGGAATGAATTTCTGAATGTAGTGGTTCTCAACTCGCCATTGAGGAAATTTGTCCGGGTTGTTTACAATCTTTTCACGGAGCGCAATATACCAGGGGTCAAGAGAATTTACTTCGATCGAGATGAATGAAACTTGCAAACACGTATTCTCGGAATCTGCTGAAAGGCTACTCTCTGCCTCAGGATGCGGTATTCTACTCAAAGCATCAGGAACCAAGTGCATCGAACCTTTTCTATGCTGTAGGTCAAAAGTATGCTGTCTTAACCTCAGTAACCAACGACTAAGTTTACCTGACGGAGTGTTTAAATTAAAAAGCCACATGAGACTAAAATGATTAGTGATGACCGTAAAACGAGAACCTTCTATCCAAGGCTTAAACTTTTCAATACAGAATATAACGGCTAAACATTCACGCTGCGTCACTGAATAATTCTTCTCCGCTCTAGATAAGGAGCGACTCGCGTAAGCGACTACTCGTTCCTCTCCGTCTATAAACTGGGTCAACATACCACCAATGCCGACATCAGACGCATCGGACTGAACGAAAAATTTCTGATTAAAATCAGGCTGAGCTAAGATTGGTGCACTTATAAGTTTCTGTTTGATGGTTAAAAATGCAGACTCCACTCTCTCATTCCACTCTATGGCTTGTTTTTTCTTCTTGCCTTTAAGAAGGTCGTTCAAGGGACTAACAAGAGAAGAAAAGTCCTTAATGAACCTACGGTACCATGAACACATACCAATGAAACGTTTCACCTCGGTTGAAGTGCACGGACGCGGATAGTTCGACATAGACTCAACCTTTGACAGATCAGTAGCTAGAGAATTGTTACCGACTATATATCCTAAATACTTTAAAGATGTCCTAAAAAAATTGGCACTTTTCTAAATGAACAGTAAGACCAGCTTCCTTAAGTAGGTTCTTAGCGGTCTTTAAAAGTTCCACATGATGTTCCCAGGTAGGAGAGCATAGCAATATGTCATCCAGATACGAGAAAATATGTGGTTCGTATTTAGGTCCAAATATCGAATCAACCAACCTCTGTTGTGTTTGTGCCGCATTGCACAAGCCAAAGGGAACGACTGTAAACTGAAATTGTCCACGACCGATAACCGAAACAGCGGTTTTTTCTTTAGAAGCGTCTTCAAGTGGTATTTGCCAAAATACCTTTCTCAAATCAATGGAGGAAATGTATTTGGCATTACGTAAGTTACTCAGTATTCTGTCTACGTGGGGTAATGGAAAACTATCGTGTTTCGTCAGAGCGTTCAAAAATCTTCCATCAAAACAAAATCTATATGCACCAGTGGGCTTCCTTACCAAAAGCGTTGGGGAGCACTATGGACTATGAGATTCCTCGACTACGCCCAACTGGATCATAGAATCTAACTCTTTAATCAGAATATCTTGCATATAGGGGGAGAGAAAATAAGGTTTCTTTTTGAAAGGTTGGTTATCGCCCGTATCTATAGAGAGTTTAATCTTATCGGTCCGTCCTAACCTATCCTTCCTGTCAAGTTCTCTAAAAGAATCTAACAGTTCTAGAGCCTCCGCCCTTTGGATAACGGAAAGATCGTCAATGGAAAAAAGTTTGGATACTGGAGGGTTATCAGAATATTTTCGTACTGCACCTAGCACACTAGTAAACACACTAGAGTTATTGCTTTGACGAATTTTAATCTTGAGTCTCTTTAAGGTCTTAACTCCGCTAGCGCCAACTATAGAGGTGTTAGCTCCAGAATCTAATAAAACAATGATGTTCTGATCATAAAGTTTGACAGAAAGATATGGACAATTATCATTAACCCTTTTTAGAAACAATGGTAAAACTTCCGAATCACAGGTATAAGTCTAATAAAAATTAGATACGTTTTCTAACCATTTGTTCCAACCTGACCCGTTAACGTTTGACCTTGCGGTTTGCCTTCTATCAGGATACTGCCCGCATGCGACACTTGATAGCCTAACTAGTTTTTTGAGCACTTAGGACAAGAACCAAGCTTAACTTTAGGTTCACCACAACGGAAGCAGAAAACTGTTCTCTTCTCGGTACACGAACGAAAGGTGTGATTGACTCCCTTACAGTTAAAACACACAACCTTAGGTTTAGGGCTATTTTTCCTATCTCCCTTGCACACAACCGCAGGAGGTCTCCCAGAATCTTTACTAACTACAAAACTACGAACATCCTTACCACTAAAACAACTTGACTCACGGTGAAGTGGATTTTCCTTAGAACCACCAGCACTCTCTCTCTCTTATCTCGACGTGACCAGCCACTCTTATGAGGGTCATCGAAAGAGAGGGTTTTCTAGAAGTAGAGGGTAGAACATCCTCCAACTTCCTACACAAAGCAGATAGTTCAGAGACAGTAACAGTATCGTGTAACGCCAACTGCGCCACATATTCAGGCAACAAGTTCCTCCGGATGTACTTGACTCTGGTAACTTCAGCAGGGGTCACGGACAACCGAGAGAACAAATTCTCCATCTGAGCCACATAAATAATAACTGCTTCTGCGCGTCTCTGTTTCCTTGGCCGGATTTGTTCCCAGACATCATCGTCTGCATGAGGAGACAAAAAATCTCTCTTCAACCTTGAAACAAGACCTGACCAATCTGACACAACACCCCTAACACTTCGGAACCACACAAAGGCGTCGCCAACGAAAAATTCGACAGTTGAATTAAAAAGTTCTATCTCTGAAAAATTACGAGACTGGGATAAGTCGGAAACTTGCTCCAAGAAACTAAAAACATTTTTTCGAAATCGAAATCGAAAAACCAACCCTATAAAAACTGAGCGAATTCTTTCTAAGTAATAGTCCAGTTTATAGTTTAATAAATTGTTAACTTTAAATCTTTCGTCAGCCAGCATGATCTAACAAAATTTAAAAACCAGATCAAAAACAACATGTAAGCGTAAGACCACGTTTACCAAAAAATTTTTACTTTCCCAAATCTTTCTAAAAAGACCCGGTATTAAATTCAGAAAAACTAAACTAACTCTCCCGGTATCCCAGATACAATACCGTAATAGAAAATAGATTAACTCTATATTAACTCCAATTGCAAATATACAAGGTCATTGTACATTATTCAAAAATAAAAATATAAATTAAAACTGCAAAATAAAATAGAAAGAACGCTATCGAAGGCGAATTTTGTTTTCTCAAAAAAATGTTGACGAACTGATAAGAAAATTCCTTCCTTCTCGCAAATATATTTATTTCGGATATTTAGTTATTTTAATTTGACCTTGACATTTAAAATTTCCAAACTACTGTATCATCCGATACACCTAAGGAATGTTCTTCGCTATCTCGATGGTTTTTTTTTCTTTAAAAAAGATTTGGAAATGCGTTTCCGCCTTAACTAGCAATTTTATTGACTTCTAATGTTTCTATTCATTAACAATTTTACAATTCCTCCGTACTTGTGCCTCCTTTTCCGAGATTGTGCTTAAAAACGCTAGCATCAAACTGTCCTTGAAATCAAGCCCCACCTTGTTGAGCGTCAAATTTATGTGACCTAATATTTTCTCTTTTGAAACAAAATAAAAAATATATAGATCACAGCGACGGCAGCTGTTCGTCGGGAGCACCGGGAAGAAGGTCCAGGACAGAATGAAGCCACGACAAAAGTTGAGTGCCACCCGGTTACTTCATATATCGGAAAAGACCCTGGAACCGGGAAGGGGTCTATCGTAAATAAAACGGTTTACTAGAATTGTATACATATATATTATAAAAGCACACTCAAAAAAGAACGACACAAAGCACGCAAAAAAAAGGAATAACTAAAACTATCAAACAAAAGACACGGGAAGGTTTAGGGAAGGTGGTTCTCCAAACCTTACCGTGAAAGAAATCAAAAATCAAATAAACAGCTCTGAATTACACCAGCTGGTATCTATGTCCCTATACTTACAAAGTAGAGGTTATTTCCTCTATTCTGACAATAGTAAAAAGATAAATATATAACGCTAGGGTAACCAAGAATGGTCAGACGGCAAATAGATACAAAATATAAGATGATAACGTGACCATTATCAGTATAAGAAATTATGGTAATAATGTATTTGTAAAAAATAACTGGTAATTGCAATCCTTAACGGTACATGAAAATATAATAAAAAAATGTTTATCTGGCCTTATTTCCTGATGTTGTCTATCCTTGCCTATCCGGTACTGGGTGTCCAAAAACACTGAGTACGACTGCGGGCAGTCCGGTATCCCTATGCGGGGGTCCCGAAATAATCTCGATCTGACCAACCGATTACTCTGCCATGTGGCCCCAAAAAGATGTAAGGTTTCTACGACGGTCGGGCTCTGTAATAGGTGGTCGTTCAATGGCCTGGTGTCTGTTGATCGGATTCTCTGCTGCCGGGTCGTAAAACCCTCTATAAGAATATCAGAAAAATCAACCCAAGCGTGACTTGGCCAGCAAACCTACGTACCTCGGTCGGAAGGGTAAGGCGCGAAAACGTCCTCTCACCTGGAGATTTGGAGTTAGACTGTCTTGCCTTGTCCAAAACGATACCGGAGCTGTTTCAGTTAAGAATTTGTCCGAAATAAACCTACCAGTGGTGATCAACAATTTACGAATGCTACCTGTAGTGGTCAAGAATTTGTGAACCCTACAATCAGCTTTTAAGATACTCATACTCAGTTAAATTTGAAGTTAAACTCTTTTAAGGTGATTTTATATAACTTTAATCTTGAAATGCACAAAGTGATCTAACATATTCCGGAGCAGCTGACGATCATAACAGTGGCGGCTCATGGGTTTTTAAAGTGGGGGAGGGGGAGTAGAAGAAAATAGTGCTGAAGATTTTTTGCTTTCCCCTTTTTCATTTTTACTTTTCGTGCTATTGAAACCCTATACCGGAGGTGAACCTGGAAACCATTAAAATTTTGCATTGTTACTACTTATAAGGACATTGGAGGACGGGTTGCTGCTTGTTGAGCAGACAAAGGAATGAATAAGTAGGTACTTGCCGTTTCCTGAAGAATAAACCATTCAAACAGTTTATTGTAGCTGCAAATCAATAGAGGAAAATCGAAAAAGTGAAAAGTTAAAAAAATATCAAAGTTTTATGACAAAAAAGGTATCATCGTACACATTTTTGTCGGTGAATAATACATCGCCGCTTCCTGGTTCTTAATGTGAAATTACAACGGCCTGTTTTTGTCGAAAATAAATTTTTCAATAACTTGTTCATTAAAGTCCGGAATTAGTTCGACCATAACACTCTCAATATTTAGCATACCCAAAGCATTTAGTCCATCTTCAGCCATTGAATTTCTTAAATATGTTTTAATCGAGTTCAAAATCGAAGAGCACCTTTCGGCTTCGGGTGTGGTCATCGGCATAGTCACTAGTATTCTCAATGCCTTAGTGATTTCTTAAAAGCTGTATCTAGTCCCATATTTAAAATAAAATTTAATGTCTTTAAACAGCCTTTAATGTCTTCATTTTGACAAATCTCGGGCCTTGAACAAAACATTTCCAATTCGGTCTTCAAATCTTCTTTTTCTATCGTGGGAAAACTTTCATATGTAGTTTACTGTCAATTTTTGGCGTACAACTTGCCTTATTTTTACATTTTTTTTTGAATTTGACTCAAATTCAACACGGGGTGGGGGGGCCATTAGTTTTAAATTCAACTTTCTCCTCCAAACTTAAATTAGTTATTATTAATGGTTTTAAATCAGACATCTTTATGTTTGCAATTAAAAGTTGATTATTTTTATTTAAAAAGTACTACTCAGTGTGTACACGCGTAGCAAATCCCAAATCAAAACAAGTATTCGCGAGGCGAACGAAATAGGCGACGCGAGACATCAAACGCTTCGTACCCGTCAAATCAGCATTTAAAACTAATTACCGATACGCTCAGTCGCAGGGAATCTACGTCCAAATTGCATGTTTTAAAAAGCAGTTATACCCCCGAATTCTGGCAACCATCAAAACATGTAACGCTAACGACGAGAAAAGATGACGTGGCATATGGCCGCTGGAGGTCAACGTGCGACCAACAATATAAAAATTGTGCCGAGAGGATGGCATTTTTATCCACATTATTTGGTGTGATAGGTCGACACACGTTCCTCTACATTTGAAGATTTTAATTTTTAATGATATCTTAAAATGAGTTAAAGAAAAGAAACTGAACGGAAATAAAATATGGTGTTTTGCTCTGAAAAAATGTTCACTGTGATAAATGTTGGAGGAGGAGCGCTTCAACGCCCTTGCGTTGTGGCGAATGCACAAGAGATCAGAATTATATTATCTATAGAGAACATTTTCTCTATTTAGCATTTTAGTTTACGCATTTCTCTGCAATAATTATTGGTAAAGCAGCATTTAAACTAACCGATTTCCACCCTGGGACGGATATTTAAATTTAAAAACTTAGGACATTTTGTAACTCTCTCTAAGTGATGCGACTTTCTCTAAATGTCAGGCCGAATTTTGAAAGGTATAATAAGCTTAATTCTTGAAGGATTCCATATACAAGGCCGGTTAAACTCGGGCGCAGCGGGTTCAAAGCACCCGGGTGGCAACACATGAGGAGCGGCAGAATGATCTGAACACGAAAAAATCACTAAAAAATCAATTCAAAACAAATTTAAAAAAGTGATTTGGTGTTTAGTGGTAAATCTCTTCGAGTTTAGTGTTTCACACCGAAGGTTCCAATAAAAGAATTGAGCGAATCATTCGTTAACGAGGAGAAAATTGTGTCAGAAATAGCCATCAAGGATATAATATTGATATTGATGTTATACAGCAAGAAGCCCATAATATAGGGATCGTAGATCTAGATTCAGTTCCTTCTACTTCATAACCTGTTTTAAAATGAGATGCTGTAAACGTATTGACGCTGGAAGATCCACGGACGTGGCCCGAAACTTTAACTAATAAGCAGAAAGTACTATTTGTTGAAATTGGTGCAAAACAGACTTGTAATTTTTATTATCCTAAAGATGCTTTCAAAATAAGCTTTTTGATAATTATCGCAGAAAAAGATTGCCAAATGGTGAAATAGTATCCCGCGAATTCTAAGGAAAAATATTTCTAACATTCTAAAAAAGAGTATTATGTTTTCCATGTAAATTGTTTAATCATGTATTAAGTGTAGGGAGTAGTAGTTTATCTGCAAGCGGATCCAAAGACTGGCAACGTCTATCAAGGATTTTAAAAAGATTTGAGCAATTAGTTAGTCACATTAAAAATTGTCCAGAATTAATGAACAGGTTACAGTTTTAATGTCTTCATTATATAGATATTCGCAATATTTGGATTGGGGTCCTCCGCTCTTTGTCAGTAAATTTCCGTTTCTTTCTGCGATTCTCTATGATCGTTGCAGATTCTTCACCAATTAAGTTACCAAATTCTTGATTAATTTTTATTTCTATATTGTCTCTAATATTTTGAATGGTTGTTGAAAAAGTTACCAAATTCTCTACCAAAGTGCCTCTAGTTGCCTGCTTTGCAGTTGATCAAAGATAATGTCGCAGTGAGACAGTATTTAATTGAAGAAAAACAACCAAAATTTAAAATTATTATCCACAAATAATTTATTAACCCCAGAGCTTGGTTAATAGATTTTTTATCCGACTCGGCATCCATAATTTCCATAAGGCATGTTTGCAATTCTTCTTTGTAAATGTAAACAGTATTCACACATTTAGACATAAAGTTCCATCTGGTAGGGGCCGCACGGGTAGACCCTTTTTCACGACGCTGTCCAGAACAGTGCTCCTTTTGGATGGTCGAGAAAAGAAAGCGGGAAATGCAGACAGATTTGCAAAAAAAACACCTTTACACCTTTTTCTATTGTAACAACACCTTCCAATTATTAGATTTAATTGGTGAGCATAGCACTGAATATACTGTGCATTCTTATAAATATTTTTAATTTTGGCTTGTACTCCTCCAACTGTACCTCTCACCACGGAAGCACCATCATAACTTTGGGCTATGAGTTTCTTAGGTTCTTTGTCGACTATTCCTAACTAGCTTAGCACCGTCAGAATTTCGTCTGCAATTCCATCTGCTGTGTGATTTTTGGTATTAAAAAGCCCCAGAATCTCTTGTAAATTTCGCCATTTTTAACATATCTGATTATAAAAACCATCTGCATTTCAGTAGATGTATCGGTTGTTTCATCGGCCTATATGGCACCATGTTTTGCTGTGTGAGTTTTCTTTTTTAATAAATCGCGACAAACATGCAACATGGAATTCAGTAATTTGTTCAGGGTTAGTTTGAAAATACCTAGTAATAATTTATTTTTAGAGTCTTTTAAATGAGCTTCTAAATACTGTCTATTTCGGCCATCAAATTTACTAGCCCTCTGAAAATGCCAGGATTTTCTGAAGTGTACGTTCAAACGCAGAGGCAAGCTTAAATGCCCCTCAGAATTTTATATCGTCAATTAACTTGGACAATAAGTAACGATTGCTATCAACAATTTTATTTTGCTTTTTAATAGAGTCCCGATGTGAACTACTGAGTTGAAAACGAATGTCTGTCTTCCCCAACATACTAATTTCTAGCTCATTTTTCAACTGTCATTGTGAAATAGAACGCGATTTTACCTTTGTGTCCAAATGTTTCAAATCATTAATACCGTGTTTAATCCAGCCAGGATCAAGATCGGCCGCACTCACTGGTTTTCCGACTTGTACCAAAATGCACAGAAAACAATAAAATTGATTTGTTCCACATCCACTCGCATCCACATAATATAATAACCACGAATACTTCTCAAACACGGTTTTATTAAATGTTTGAGTAATATTTTTAATTTTTTTTTGTTTGTTGTTGTTTGAACAACATTGTTTGAGTAATAATTTTTTTGAGTAATATTAACTTGCTCGATTTGCAGATTTGGTGTCGGCCATCCAGGATTTTAAGTGACAATTCGGTCCTCAAATGTTTATGTGACATTATTTCTATTCATATATTGCACTGATTTCATCTTCGCTATTATAATCGTTTAAAACATTCACTTTGCAACCACTGAAAAAGACGAAAAGCGCGATTGCGAAAAACACATGATTATCGAGAATGGGGCAGCGCCCAAGATATAACGTTATAAATGCGTTTAATCTCCGGGTTACTAGCGAAGAAATGCATTTCTATCTTTGTTTTTCGCACGCGGTAGTAAAGAAAACAGTAGCGGCACAAACTTGTCTGTGCCCAAAGCATGTGTTCTTTAATCGGTGCGCTTCGGCAACCCACGACCCATTTCGTTACCGCGAATGACATTATGGATGCTAGACTATAGTAGTCGCAAGAATGCGAGTGATCATAGACAGAACAGAGAGTAAATTAATATATAGAGTTTGAAATTATTTTTTTCACTTCATTTTCACGTGCCCACGTGCCCTTATGGACCAACCGTCACTGCTTGCGCACCACACATGCTTAATTTAGTAGCTAATGATGCTGCAAAAGTCGCAAATGAAGGTTTAATTTTTTTTCGATTGTTCAGCAAATTTATGTACTTTTATCTTCATCTACCCAGAGATGATATGTTTTAACTCAACTCGTTAATACTATAACTTTAAAACCTCTGTCTGATACAAGATCAGAAAGTCGTGTAGAAGCTTTAAAACCATTAAGACATTTTCTTCCTGAAATCTATGATTCGCTTTATGATTTGTCCACAAATTCCAAATGTGATGCAAACACAAGATACGAGGCCGTCTCGTTTGTAAATAAAATTACGGATTTTAATTTTATTTCTTCAGTTACAATCTGGTATGATATTTTTACAAAAGTAAATGTTGTAAGAAAATTAATTCAAAATGCTCAGTTTAATCTTGCAGGATGTTTAAAGGAGCGTGATTTATTACAAACATATTTAATTAAAAGAAAATTAAATAAAGAATTCGATGCCTTTCATAAAATTCCGAAATTGCTGAATATGATTTAAATGTG
Organism: Cosmopolites sordidus; assembly: GCA_031761425.1. Lineage (NCBI taxonomy): Eukaryota > Metazoa > Arthropoda > Insecta > Coleoptera > Curculionidae > Cosmopolites > Cosmopolites sordidus. Next base: position 845,231 of record JARFXV010000054.1, read on the forward strand.
GAGCCTCATGTTAACAGTTCAACGTAAATTAAAAAGAGGACAAAAAAGACATTTCTTGATTATGAAGCTGACGATGATCCACCCGCAGATTCCCAACTTAATTTTAAAGTAAACTTTTTAGTATTTTCGATATAACTATAATGTCGGTAAAGGAAAGATTAAAAGATCATATGAGCTTATTAATTTTTTTGTTGTAACTGAGCGAAATTGATAGAACAGCACTTCTGAAATATTGCATTGATTTGGAATCCAAACTGTTCTATGAAAACGAGCGTGATATTGACGGTCGAGAATTAGCCGGAGAGATAGAAGCATTATAGACTTTTACATACATATACATTTTAAACAAATTGTATTACAGTCGGAATTACCATTTTTTTTTACTTAGTTATGTTTAACACCTGTACGAGCTGATGGAGTGGTTGATAGCCTGAAAAATCAAGGGGAACATCGCCAAGACACAGGCTATATGTCGATCAGAGAAGATGTAGACCCAGTTGACCGCTGGAGATTGAAGGCCAGAGCCCGTTCTGGTAGGATACTGTAAAGTATTTTAAGTTGTTGGTACACCTTTTTTTTTTTGTTACACTATCCCAACTCCTCTTTCTTGGTGACATGGCAAATGCTTTCTGTAAGACCAATCCGCATAAAAAAAAAATTACTCTTGGCTCCTGTAGTTGTCTCCATAATGTGCCCTTTGCTAAATATCCAGGCCTCTCTGAAGCCTGCTTGATTTTCTTGTAATGTTTCAAATTCTTCTCTTAATCTCACTCCTAGTATTCGTTTATATAATTTTCCAACCCCTGATAATGTGCAATTGCTCGGTAATTACTGCACCAAATTGTCTCCCTTTTTGCGTATAGGGACTATAGTAACCAGTTTCCAATCTTGTAGAATTTCTAGGTTTTTACTTATCAGCGCCTGAGGATTTAGTTTTTTATGGCATCTTTAATTTCTTTTATCTCTATATGGATTCCGCTTGTTAACCGCCTGTCCAATTCTTCTATAAGATTATCATGCCCTTTACTCTAATAAGGCTCATTAAAGTTCTGACGTTAGAGATTTTCCTTCTTAACTTTCTATGTATGTCTGTTTTGTTTTCTTACCTTTACTCGGTGTTTTTGATGCTTGATATAATAACTTTGAATTTCCTTTATTGCTTAACTAATTTAATTGCTTTTTAACACGCTTTTATTAGCTTCACCTATATCTACCTATGTAACGGAATCTTTGAAGAATCTTTGAACTTTTCACCCTGACAATACAATAATATAATAAGTTCGTCCCATTTTCCTGAGCAGGATCAAAGATTTGCTTTCCGAGAGGGAAACTGAGACATGGTCACAATGTCCAAGGAAGGCAATGGGCACCCAAATTACCCACTCCCGCCACGAGTAGGTAGTGGCGAAAAATAAATAATAGATTACAAAACACGCTTTTATAGCAGATCGAACTAAAATATAAAAAATAAATTATATTTATAAAAAAACTAAAAAACACGCTTTAATAGTAAACCGAACTAAAAAGTAAAAAATAATTTTTAGAATAAGAATAAAGTGATGAACAAGAAAATTAATATCATTGTAAAAAAGCTTTGTATCATATTTTCATACTAACTCTACTTATAGAAACGGTACGGATGGACTAACATATGGATGAACTAACATAGAGCAGTCCACGCTTTTTTCACAATGACACATTAATTTTCTCGTTTATCACTTTATTCTTATATGAGATCTGTTATGTGTATCTGTTTGTTGATTTATTTACTTTATCTTGGTATTTGTTTTGATTCTTGCAGTCTCTAAACATCTACTAAATAATAAGTAATAGTTTCAAGATATTCCGCAAACCCTCTTATATATACATATACATAATAAGTCATTACACCCACAACAACATCAATCATAGCCTTGTACATAAACTCATCATTATTCCTTTATCAGATTCAGATTTTAATAAGAAACTAAACACCATCAGACACATTGCGGGTATTTAGAAAAAAACAATAGATAATCTCCTAAAAATAAAACTCTACAGAAGGGCTGTCGGAAATATATCCACAAAGGAAAGAAAAATAGCATTCATTCAAGTTAATAATATATTTAGGTCATTGGTATCAAAAATTACAAAAATACAAACAAAAAAGATAAATCAGAGATATATCACCTATAATGTGGATATAATAAAATCAAAATTTCGCTCAAGATTAATTAATATGCACCTAAAACACCTAATTTTGTCTTCTATCTATATCTTCAACAACTAATTCTAATATAGATGACTAGATAAAAAAAACTACCAATTCAAAAGGCACATTAATTAAGTAATGTTGTTTAATAATCATTTAGAATTAAATGTTTCAAGTAATTTCTTTGTATTTTATACATAATCTAACCGACTGAACCTTTAAAAATGTGTATTAACAATGAAAGTTTGTACTTTTGTTTTATTTATTATATTATTTTTCAAATCTTTACTACTCAGACTTACATAAAAAAAATGTGCTATTTGCGTAAAAATCCCATAATCAGCATATAAATAACATTTTTTCACCTTTTCATATTTTTTAGTAAGTTGGAAAAGTTGGACGTGGCATGCATGTTTTTTTAAGTTAGTTGCACTCTTCCTAAATAGTCCAATAAAGGGGGATGTTAAACATCCACTTCTAATGGAAATCTGCTATTTTGATAAAAAATTAGTTTTCATATGTAAACCAATTGTCGAAAATGAAAAATTTAATTGTAGGAGTTGTAAAAAAAAAAAAACCCCCAAAAGTCACTTTTTTGCAAATTTGTCGAAAAATATAAAAGTTAGTTACAAATTATTTAAACAAAATCGATAAATGATAAAATTATCTACAAAATCGTTCTAAATCACTTTCCACAAAATTGCAATAGAAAATGAGATATTTGCAATTAAAAACGGTTGCTATCTAAAAAATATTCGAATTCGAATAAAAATCCCTCCAAATCTACGCCTTTTGTACTCGGGAGTAGAGAGAGAAGAAATATGTACTGTACTCTGTCACTCTCGCAGTGGTACAGTGCAGCTGATCCGCGAACACTTCATTGACACTACGCATGTGTCGTACCGTTACTGGGCCTTAGTGGAATAAAGAGAGCAAATATATATTTGATTCTGGACAAGTATTTTAGGATTTCAGTTTTCTGAAAAAATTATTTTAATTTAATAATTTTTCTAAATAAATATATATATATATATATATATATATATATATATATATATATATATATATATATATATATATATATATATATATATATATATATATATATACTCCTGGTCAAAATTAAGACAATATGAAATTATTCAAAAAATGAATTTATCTTTTTTGTATGCCACTTTTAAAGTTTATCGATTGTATGAATTGATTCATAAAATTTTTTTTTCGTTGTTAATGACAGCACTCAAAACAATTCGTTTAGATTTACAGTTTTAAAGATTTTTTAGAAGATAAACAATTTTTTTTTGTGACTTGTGCAAAATTGGAAAAATGAATCGAACAAGGAATTTAACTGAATACGAGGTAGGGCGGGCATCACTTTTATTGGACGAAGGATATTGTCAGAGTTATGTTGCCAATTTGTTAGGCAAACTTCGTTCCACGATAAGTCGTATGGAAAGACGTTTTACTGAAGTAGGAACTGACTCTAGAAGGCCAGGGCAAGGGCGAAAACGATGCACTAACGACCGAGATAAACGTTTGCTTAGACAATATGCTTTAAAAAACAAAACTGCTACTAGTTCTATAATGAGAAACCAACTCGAAGCTACCCGCAATGTCGCAATTTCATCTAGAACAGTTAGAGGATGGTTAAATGAAGTTGGATTAGGCAATAGGAGACCAGCCACTGCGTCCTTGCTTACTAAAGAGAACAGAGTTGCCAGGTTATATTTTGGTCGAAATCATTAAAATCTGGCCTGGAAACAAGTTTTCTTCACAGATGAAACTAGGGTTAGCCTAAAACATCCAGATGGTCGTGAGCGAGTATGGCGAAGACCAGCGGAGAGGTTGCTACTTGCAATATCTCTGCAAGGATTCCATTTGGCAATGGCTCTGTTATATTCTAGGGTGGCATCTGCTTTGATGCTCGTACAGAATTAGTACCTATGCATACGAGATCCATGAATACTGATTACTATCTTGAGAATATTGTAGTATAACGTTTTGCGAACAACGAATACGGACAATGAAAACGTAGGCCCGACTTCAAGAACTGTTGAACATCATACATTGGGATATTATTGGGCTCTGTGAAACACGAAGAAAGGGCGAAGAGTTAATCAAACTAGAAACAACTGGACACGTACTCTACACCTGAGGTATGGAGAATGGACGATGTGGGGAACTAGGTTCCTCATCAGTCAAAAGCTGAAAAACTGTGTAGTAAAATTTGAAAGTATATCTGATCGATTAGCCCAATGAGTCATTAGGCTGAATAAAAATTTAAGTTTCAAATCGTCCAAGTTTATACACCAACTATAAGCTATAGGAATAAGGAAATTGATGTATTCTATGATGATGTGGCCCAACTTTTAGACAAGGAGAAGTGTAGGTACAAAATCCTGATAGCTGACTTTAATGCCGGAATCGGAAAAGTAAGAACGGAAAAGTAAGAAATTTTAATGTTGAAAGTGACCGCCGAATGGTATGAGCAAAGATTAACACAAACTGCACAAAATAGCGCAAAATAATGATAAGATTAAAAAGGGGCAATGTGGATTCTGGGAAGCTGCTGGAGAGGGGTAACGATTTTGAGATTGCTCTGTCGAACCGCTTTGCTGTGTTGCAAGACCCAGCGTAGGTGTAAATTACAGACCAATATGAAGAAATCGCTAACAGTGGGCGTGAAACGGCTGCTTTAATGGTACAAGAAGATAAATGTTTCAAACAGTTAAAAATCTCCATTGAGGCAATCTTTTTGACAGGGTCGAGTACGTTGAGCACAACTATAAGAAAACGTATTCGAGAAGAAACGCGCCCATTTAACATGCAGCTAGTGCAAAAATGCAGCTAGTGCTATGTAGCGAGGTGATGAGGCGAAAGATGGACCAAGGCTATCTTGGACGGAATACCGCTTGACCGCAAACGTCCACGGAAACGACCGAAAATAAGATGGATTGATGACCTCATAATGGACCTCATATGGAATGGAGAAAAGCACACGACCGCGAGAGTTGGAAGCATGCTGAAGAGGCCTTCATCCTGCAGTGGATTTCGCTAATGATGGGCTAATGATGATATATATATATATATATATATATATATATATATATATATATATATATATATATATATATATATATATATATACACTGGTGCACCTCACTGAGAACACAACATGCTATATTAATTTTTTCGGCAAAAGGCATTATTTTAATTTCAAAATAGTCCCCTTGTGCATCAATACAACGTTTTGCACGGTCAATTATGTTGATGAAAGAATTTTTGAGTTCAGCCAAAGATATGTCCTTCAGGCCGGTGATCGGCGCCTTTTAAATGGCTTCAATGTCAGTATAAAGCTGTATTTATAAAGTTTTTTCGAAGAGGTGAAAGTTGCAGAGAGCCAAATCAGGCGAGTGTGGTGAATAATTGATGTTTAAAATGCTATTTTTGATAGAGAAATCAGTGAGGAGCGTGGAGCGATGGGACGGGGCATCATCGTGCAACAAGCGCCAGCTGCCTTATTTATGGCATTGTGGCGGAACACGATGAATATGTGATAACGGACACTTTGTAACACCAAGATAAAACACACCATTTATCGTTTGACCAGGTGTAACAAACTCCTTGTGCCCAATTCTCTTTGAATCGTAGAAACAAATCAGCATTGTTTTGATTTTTGACTTCTCGAGACAGGTGCTTCCTTTCGGGACTTTGACGTTTGGTTTCTGAATTATATTGAAAACACCCATCTCATCACCAGTAACAATGCTGTACTTGAAGTTTGGTCGTCAGTTAATTTGTGTAGAACAAGCGTGTACAAACTCTCCGAAGTCCCAAATGATCGGTCAAGATTCGATTTCATCTATAGTAACGAATATTTTGGCTTATTTTTTATAAATTCACGCACAATTTCAGTGTTACTTTGAGTAACCACGGAATTTTTCGGACCAGGATGTTCGTCGACCTTGATGAACTTATGACTTTTTTTGAATCGTTTAAACCACACGTGGACTCGGGATAAGCAATCCTCACCATACACTTGTTTCATTAATTGAAATCTTTATAATGAAACGTTTTACCAAGTTTAAAATAAAACTCGACACTGATACTGACATGTTAAGTGTCAGTATGATTTAATACGATAATTTGTCTTCGAACGATCTGAATATCATGAAATTACATGACTTGCTTGATTGCGCCAAGTGTAAAAAAGAAATTTTAAACTGTACGTACCATCATGAAATTCAAATGATTCTTATTTTTCGACAGTTTATATTTATTATCATCTTTTGATTTACTTTTTTTAATTTTGATACATGATAAATGGCCAATAAATTGGTCTAGCAATTTTTTTTACTTCAATAACTTTTTTTCATTTAAAAGAGGCAGATTACAAAGTGTGCACAATTTCACAGTTTCTAATTTTATTATTAACCACTCGCAGTTGATCGCAGTTTATAAATAATTATTTGATTCCATAAGTTGCAAAATTTTAGAGTTCCATTAAAAAAGATTGACAAAATTAGAAATCATTTAACATATCAAAGTCAGTAAAAGTGCTATCTTTATTCCACTAAGACACAATAAGAGAACGAAATATGAATAGCATGTGCCTCCGTGAGAGTGAGAGAGTACATTACATATTTCTTCTCTCTATAGTGCCGAGTTCCAAAGGCGTAGACTCTTGGGAGATTTTTGTTTTAATAGATTTTTAATGCAGGTGATAAACCAGCAAAAAATTGAATGCCGCCTGAGAATAATGAGAACAATAATGATAAACTTTCATACATTATAACAAGACAGAAAAAAAATGTTTTTGTTTAATTTGAACCATAAAAAATGTAACTCTAAAAATGTAACTGTGATAACTTTTCAAAAAGTTAATAAAAAAACACATATTTTCTCTAGAAATATTGGTTGTGTTAAGTAAATACAACTAAAAAAAGAAACGTGTAAAAATATTATGTTGTTTATTTTTTATCTTTTTTCCTATTTGAGTATTTTATAGATAGCAGCCCGTTTTCAATTGCAAATATTTAATTTTCTATTGAAATTTTGTGGAAAGTGATTTAGGACTGTAGATAATTTTATTATCTTTCGATTTTGTTTAAATAATTTTTAACTAACTTTTATATTTTTCGAGAAATATGCAAAAAACTGATTTTTGGGGTGGTTTTTATTTTTTGAACAACTCCCGCAATTCAATTTTTTATTTTCGACTATTGGTACTGGGTTTACATATGAAAACTAATTTTTTGGACTTTACTGGACTAAAAAATATTGGCCAGCCCTCGTATAAGCGATGACAACTATATATATATTTTTTAGGTTGTGTATATATAAGTAGTTTCTAATCCGATAATCTGTCTTTGATTACCCAGCAATAGGGCGGCATAAATTCGGTGATAACCTTTGCAAGAAGTCAGAGAATTTAAATTATTCAGTGTAAGTAAATAATATAATTATCATGAATAACGAAGATGGTTACAATGGTCAAGAAAATACCCGTGTTAGAATTATACGGTATTATAGGTATTATTTAAGGGGCCCATGCCGATTTGGTAAAAGATTGCGCAATGTGCATGAAGTTCCAACTAAGGCAGAAAAATTGATAAATCTTGAAAAAAACCGAACAAATTAGGTCAATTGGAATCTCACAACCGGTAAGGACCTTTACATTTCATATGTCTCATGTATATTTAATATTAGCAAAGTTGTTAATTTATTTATTAACCACGTCTTTGAAGGTTTTTATGGAAGTAAATTCTAATTCTAAGTTCTAAATATTTAATGTGAGAAGTTAGATAATTACTATAGGATTGTGTGATATTATTTATTTTAGAATATACGGTATAATTTTCTTAATCTACCTGTGAAGGGGAAGGCTTCTCTGAAAAAAAACAAAATATTAAAAGCCGGTGAACCAGAAAAGGAATATTTTATTTTACCTTACAATAAGTTGGTATTTTATTTTATCAAAGTTGGTCATACTCAAAAGTCTAGTGGACAGTGGAGTAGTTAGGAATTTTATCTAAGAATCTAGATGATTTTTATTTGTATTCAAGTATGCAGTTAAACCGCCAGTGAGCTGATTTAGTTCATATGTGAGGTGAAGATTCCAATTTAGTCTAGGGTAACATACAAATACATGGGCGTACCCAGCTTTTGATCTAGGAGGGTGGGGAATTAGGAATTTTCTGTAGGTAAATAATTTAACATAAATAGAAATGTGCATTTGTTAGATTAGATACTTAAGTAATTAGGTATTTATTTCAAAAGCACGCTTCATGGATATTCTGCAAAGCGGCTTAAAACTGCTTCTGTGAAAGAATCTCACAGAATCAGTTGTCTCCAAAGTTTCGAGATTATCTTCCTTGTTTGTCCAAAAAAATTCGCCACATCTCGGCCTCTGACGTAATCCCCTCTAATTAATAAAATTTGGAGACTTCTTCCATATGAATGTTTAAATCTGGAACTGTAATTTTTCCAATCTGAGCAGAGTGTAACAACGATAAAACAAAGGCAGGCGATTAATCTTTGCTAAACCTCGCTTCCAATAAAGATAATAATGGGTCCAAATAGGGCACGTATAACGAGTGGTGAAAATGCTCGCTTAATGAGGCAGCTGGATGATTTTCCCTATAGTTTTGGCGACCCGCAGCCCGTGGAAGTCGCAGCTTTGAGTTCAAATGTTCAGCTATTTCATTACCTGACGTTAATAGTTCCGCACTCCGTTCTTCGGCAGAACGTCTGTGTTCTGCAACTATAGTATTGCAACTGGATGCAACTGCAGCTCTGCACACTTGATTGCATCCAGGATTTTAGACTGCAATATGTTGGCGAGTGGTCGCTTAGAACGGAATTGTACTTGTCTATAATATATAAAGCCAATATGAATGCTGTTTGTCCAACTGCAGATAACAATTGAAAATCCACTTTTCTTCTACCGGAATTCCCTTCTCGAGAAAGCTTTTCCAGACTTTTCACAATTTCGATGAAATGCTTCTTAAACAATTAAATACTTTTATATTTTTGGGACCACCTTGTTTCACAGAGCAATGTGGTTTTGGTGCATATTTTCGACGCAAAACTAATTCTTTAAAAAAATAAATCGTATCTTTGACAGTACCGATGCAGTTACGGATCTCAGGAACATTATTTAAGTCGTTTACAACTAGATTAAAGTTATGCCAGGCGCAGTGAAAATATAAACCCTTCTTATGTTTCTCTCAATATTTTTTGTACACCCATCATAGCACATCCGTTGTAATCCTGCCCCACGCATTTGCTAACATCAATATTCAATGTATTAATTAATCTATTAATTTCAACAACTATAGTTCGGGCATTCATTTTTTCTAACTCGACAAAACCCATAAATTTTTCCCTTACATTTTTTTCCTTGTGGTCGTAAAATCTGATACTTATTGATAGTTGCTCCTTTCCCGATATATGAGTTGATTCATCAGCCAAAATGCTGTAGGTATTTGAAACTTTAACATCGTCGACTAGATTTTCTCTGATTAGCACTCCCCATATACTTAAAATCTCATTTTCTATTTTTGGAGACATGTACTGAACATTTTTATATCATTTTTCAAAAAAAAAAAACAATTTCAAATTTCATCATCATCAAATCATCAAAAAATTAGTTTTTTGTTTCTTCAAAATTTCATCACCATTCATTTTTCCACAAAAAACAATACTATTGATAATAGGTCTTAATGCATTTTTAATACTTTCTATGCATTTTACGTGGCCTGTTTGGTGCCATTAACTACTTACATGTTAGTAGCTACTTACTACTTACTTAGTGAATGGTAGGATAATAAGAGAACTCTGCACACCACGTACAGGTTTCGGCGAAAATAAAACACAAAACAAACAGAACGCACCTTTCAATCTTTTCGATTAAGCAAGTCAAAGCTTGTACATTTCGAACCAAGTGTGGTTAAATTTATGTTTCAAGTGCGTAGCATCGCCAGAAAAATCATATTTTTCTGGAGGCACACAACATCGCCTTAACATTTCCATTCGCTTTTCGGTAGTCATTACAGAAGATCGTCGAACCCATCGCTCAATATGATTTTCATGAAATTAATCTTCATCTTCCAGAACTGACAGAGATTCAGATGCATGAGATTGAGAAGCTTCATCAATAATATTTACAGGATTTACGGGTTCCAATTCCATCATCTTGATTCAGTAGTAAGTTACTCAAGTTTTCAATACTATTATTTACTGGTACCGGATTATTAGGATGATATTGTGTTGTAACAGTCGCGTGATCTGCTAATATTACTGCCAATAGAAAAATAATTTTATTTGTAATTTTCATCTTTTTTAGTTCAAGTCAAAAAATAATGATTCGATTAGTTTGAATTCAAAGTAAGGAGGCAGCTGCCCACTTGCCAACCGCCCCCGCTCATGGGGGCAAGTCGTAAGCAAGGGGGTGGAAGGCATGGGGGGATGCCCATGCACAGATACTTGACATTGACTTGTTAGGAAATTCTATGGGTCTTCAAGTGTATGGGAATTGTTGGAATTGAGAATGGTGTAGATGGTCGGATTGAACAGATGTTGGAAACCATAATGTGGAGTGTAGTTGGTAGATGAGCAATACATGTCCTACTTTTCTTTACTTTGACTATACGGTGAACATATTTGTACTTTTCTTGCTAGGCATATTGCCAAATAGGCAGAATACTATAAATCAAAATGTGTTTGTCGAGTTTAACATAAATGAATAACTTGGGTAATATTAGTAGGATGTGTAAAAGGCGGACAAGGTGATAGAGAGATATAATTGACGATTTCAACTTTTACTTAATAAAAATTCATTATTTTTCGATATCTGTCTGGTGTCGATATCGGTAGTGAGCAATATCTAACTTTTTTTATCGATAATATCGATATTTTGTGAATTAATTGAATAATTAAACACATTCGAAAACAACTTATATTTATTATAGAAAAAAGAATCTGCCAATATTTAGTATCGACCGATTCTAATTTTTTTTAGGGTTGCTTAGTCTCTGCGACAAGCGACTGGTTGCAATTTTAAAAAGGGTAAAGTATGACCCCTGCATCTCTTGCCATTTGTTCAGCAGACGCTTCTTTTGGTCATAGATTCTAGTGGTCGCATAACCAGAGACACATCTTTGATTGTAGCAAGTTCAACTGTAGTCAGCATTATGAGGGCATCAATTTTACCCTTTAAGATTTTTCCTTCTGATTCCGCTTGACGACTTTTAATATATTTTACGATATCCCTCACATTGTCGATGATATTGCTAAACTTAGAAGTTTTCCTGACAGCATCATCAGCCATCAAATTAATCATATGAGGAAAACATAGCATGTGTTTACCTGGGCCAAATGTCTCTCTAATAGATTTAATCATGTTCGCTCCAGAATCGGTTACAAAAGACACAACTTTTTCTGATTCTGTATTCGAAGTTGTTAAAATATTCATGAGTTGTCGCCAGATATATATGTCTATGTGACTCTCGAGTAATTCAAAGACGCCAATTATTATGAACGAAAAATAGGAATTAAATTAGTGCAAAATTGTTTGTAGTTTATTGTAGTCACAAGAATTTTTTTTTACTGTATTCATGTAAATAAATATCGGATAAAATCGAAAATAACGAAGAAGTTGTCGGAAAAAACAACCCTAACCCAGAAACTACAAATGATATAAATTTGTAGTAGTACGTCTATATTTGTAGTGACTGTTAAACTCTTGTTATAACTGCAAACAAAATAATCAACTGATCAAAAATAATTCTGATTAAAAAGGTTAAAGCCTAAAAAGTCCTCCCTTATTTGTTTAACTTGAGCCCCATAATCGATTGTCGGCATTGAAATCACATGACTTCTGATGAATTGAGGCCAGTCGGAGGCAAGAGATGATGCCTTCTCTTAATGAGAATTATCAGTCCATCTCCTACTCCTTCCAGTCTGTCATCCCTGTAAGTTTCTTAAACCGAACCTTTCGCTCGGTTTAAGAAGTTTCCTGAATCAGAGCCACATCAACACTGTGTTCTTCCAGAAATGCTGTCAGTTCGATCTTTTTGCCATTTAGAGAATTTGCATTTCAAGTAAATATATGGAATGAATTTTTATTACTCATTGTGGGATTGGAATTGTGCTAGCGTAGCATTTATCTACTTCTGAAACATTGCAGCCATCTATTGTATTATAGCCTCAATGTCAGGCATCTGGAGTTTGGAACCTCCACTACCTTCGGAGGAACCTGTTTAGGAGCAACTGGCGCTGAGTAAGCCGTGCTTCCGTTATTTTGTGTAGGGTAGAGCGGGGCTAGTTGAGCAACTTTTCGTTTGATCTCCCATAACTTTAATAATATGCATCGGATTTAATTGATTGTTACTTTGCTAAATTAATAGTTTACTCTTCTTCAAAACATCTGGTGGTATAAAGATGATCCGAGTACAAGTTTATAAGTTATTGTCGAAAAAGCGAGAGCGCTCCATGTTGCTTAATGTGCCCCACTAGTGGGGCTAGTTGAGCAATGGCTAAAAGGGACTTGATGACTGTATAGAATGATCTGAATACAAAATAATTGTAATTAACAAGCAAATGTTTATTTATTATGATTATTATATACTCCTATTGTTATTATATATCTGGAAACATAAAATTAAAATCAAACAAAATTAAATATTTCCAATCTTTGAATTATTATTAGACTTTTTATATTTACAATTATATATTTAAGAATCATTATAATGCAAATAAATATTAAATTAAAGTAGTAACTAATTATGAGATCAAGAATGTTGCTAGATGGTAAATAATCCCAAATTATTAATCATCTTTGCCTCTATCACAATTAATACAAACAAATCTATTTAAAGTCATCCTGTTAATATTAAATTGTTTGGCTGCAGCTTTTACACTCATTTTTTCCTCCTCTACAGCTTTTGCTGCATCACTCAATTGTTGACTACTAGCTAAACCTTTTGAGGTCTTTCTTTTATATGTACGCATGCTAAAATGTAATAATAATCATCAATACAATTATAAATATAAGTAATTTTAATTAGTAAAGTTTGTGTAGAATCATCACATGTATAAATTAATTGATGGTTATTAATTTATTAATAACCCTATGATCAACTAGCCTCGCTCTATACAAAGGTTGGGGATGGGATCTTTGGCGGCGGTTTTGTTGATTTCACGGGAAGAGATTTGCTCTCTGCTTTCTTTGGTGGTCTGTTCAGGCCTGTCTTGGTTTTTGCGGGGTGTGGATCTCCGCAATTTACGCACTTTGCCGCTGGCTTTTTAGCATTTTCCATTCTCTTGATATGTGATTACCAGCACACTTTATGCATTTGGGTGGGTCGTGGCACTTTTTGGCCATATATCGAAACACCTGGCAGTTAAACCACTGCGAGATATCGCCATTAGATGTAATGGCCTCCGCCTTTATCCTTTGGTGGACCAGGTACCTTGTATTAAATATTGTCTTTTCCTACTTTGGCAATATCACGTATACCATTGCTAATGGCACTTCTTACTTTGTTTTCCACCTTTGAAACTTCGGTGGAAGCCCTGGTGCGTAAGGTCTTCGGTGTTAACCTTCTCTTGTTGGGTGAAGGTCATTACCTTCATGTAATCCTTTTTGCTAGGAATATCTAAAGGACAGCATCGTCTTGGTTTTTTTCTTTTTGTACAGTTGGGGTACAAACATTTGTACATGGGGTACATGGGGTACAGCACAAAACATTTCACTTACCCACAACCGAATGCGATAAACTGTTTAATAAGGCAATTTTTTTAAGTAATTAGCATTTTTCGTTATGATGATGGCAGCCTGGTATGATCACGACGTTATGACGTTATGGCCAATATGGAGCCAGAAAAGCACGTCTTCACTCTCCGCACGTCTTCACTGCTCTGATTGGAATTATGCCCAACGACTACTATCCTGGTTTTTAAGTTAGTCTTACGGCCCTAACTTGTATCCTGTGTAGTTTTCCCCGACCCGCGTTTTAAGGGGGGAAATACCTTGAGAAATTTCAAAAAATCGATTTTTTTCTTTCATATTTCGAAAATATAATATATTGAGAGTATACTAGCAGGAGGAAAAATAAAAATATTAAATATTTACGGAGTTATAGCACATGGCCATTTTAATGACGGGTCGTGATCGCACACAACCATCATACGGCGAATGCTCGTAGCAGTCAGGACCGCTCGTAACATTCTGCCTGGAACCTCGGGTATAGTACCAGGTATGCCCACATGGGGCATAGATATATATATATATATATATATATATATATATATATATATATATATATATATATATATATATATATATATATATATATATATATATATGTATATATATATATATATATATATATATATATATATATATATATATATATATATATATATATATATATGTAATAATTGATTTTAATACGATGTGTAGACATATCAGTGCTTTTTAGTGCTTATTATATTATTTAAAATATCTTTTTTATGTTCTTAAATAATATCGTTCGAAAAAATGCTACAAAAAAACATGTAGTAGTGTAAGTGTATTTGTGTCTATAATGCAAGTATAATTACTGGCACCTGTGTAAACCACCGATGAGGTGCGAGTAACGAAACAACCGGAGAGGTCTTTCCAAAACAAAAGCAGCTCGTACAGTCCGAAGACAGCAGCAGGTTGAAAAAATAAACAGCTTTTCCAAGAGGCTGAAGGTCCATTATATGCACCTGGGATCTCTGATTCATCGGTAAGTCACTAAAACTAATCTGTTTATCGCACCAAAACTTTAAATGCGATTATCTCGAAACTGTTTTTTCAAAAACTGCTCGCTCTGTAATTCAAAAAGTTATTGATCGATTTGGCTGAAATATTGGAAGGCTTTTCAGTATATCATTATCGGAAATATGTACCTAGAGTTTTAAACATTTTATGTAAATAAACTACTTTTTGGCATAAAAATATCGAAAAAATAGAACAAACTTTGATCATTTTTTGTTTTAAAGCTTACTTAATTTTTAATTTATTACTTTTTTATAGTTTTGCCCTTCCCGTGCATATACCAGAAACAGAAACAAATGTTTTTTTCCAAAATGACCAAAATGCAGTTTTGGTCCTCCCGCCAGAGACGCCCGAAAAAAGATTACTGAGCAACTATTCTATAAAAAAAAAAACAATAATAATTTTATAATCTTCAAAGATCAAATAAAATGATGCTAAAACTTTAAAATGATACAATTATTTTATCACCTTTAGAAACACTTCTGAAAAATTACCTTTTTTGAGGCGTCTAGAAGATTGCCCGCCTTAAGCACGAGGATTGGAGGTTTGTATGTGCCGTCTTTTTGGCAGGTAGGGTTGATCGAAGAGGGTGGGCATTCTGGGGAAATGGCAGGCAATAAAGCCGTCGGAGCTAACTTATCCATTAGCAAGAATGGCCCTTTCAGCAACTTTGCCGGGTGCATTTAGAATGCTAATCTGCCGATAGTTGCGATGATCAACTGTACTTTTTCCTTTTTTGGGAATTACATTAATTTATGCGTGCCTCCAAGAAAACGAAGAAGATTACATTGGAGATGTTCGTCAATTGGGCTATTAGTTTGATGGGGAGTCGTTTCAGCTGCGTCGGTCAGACGCGGTCTTTACACTTGGATTGGATTAGGGGTTGTCTTAAACATGAATATTTCATTTTTAAGTTTGTTTTCTTTGTTCTTCTTTTCAACTGAAGGGTAATCGAGTTCATTTGTGATCTGTCGGTTACAGCAAAGAGTTCCACTTTTTCCTGCTTGGTAACGGCGTAATTTACACTAGACTTCAAAAGAGGAATCGGTACTTTTACCTCACCTACGAGGGATCTAGCCGTTTTCCATAGCTATCGACCGGAAAAAACACCAGGAAATCCCCCATCTTTGCTCCCTGAACTCCTCGAGCCCCCGTTGAGCATCTCTTTTGGCCTCGTTTGCATGAGACCTAAGTTCAGGGTCCAACGTGGGGTAATAGCGTTGGAATATTGCATTTTTAAGACTAATTTTTTCCTTAACGTCCAGTGGAAGGTCCGAGACGTTTTCGACCGCATCTTCGAGCTGCTGAATGTTTTGGATGTATGGATTTAAGCCACTATTATGTAAGTTATCTTGGAAAGTGATCCAATTAATTTTGGAATACTTAGCCGGTAGGAGTAGGGTGCTGAGAGTTGTGCCCAGTTTGAGCTGAACCAGGTAATAATCTGAAATAAGCTCGTGTATAACCTGCAACGACACTTGATTCGAAATGTTCTTGATGACGAACAAGTCCAAGACAGTACTTAAACTAGTTGATTTGTCCGGAATAAGCAAGTCCAGAACGTGCCTCTCCGCCAGACATTTCAGGTCCTTTCCTCTCCCATTCATGTAACTGGAACCCCAAGCACTTTTATGTACATTAAAATCTCCACCTATAATATAAGGGGAGTCTTTGGTCAGAAATGAGTTTGCTTCGACAGCGTCGAATTTATTCGCAATCCTCTGGTACCAAGAAGAGAGATTACGAAATTTTCTTCAAGATTCACTTGCATCGACATGATTTCCGAGGAATTAAGTTTCGGCGGCGGCAGCAGATAGTGCTGAACTCCTCTCATGACGCTGATCATTAGTTCCCCCCCCCCCTGTGTAAATGTCCACGTCAACGCAGTGATCTTCCAGGAAATGCAATCAGTTCCAATTTCTTGCCCTTCAACGAGTTGATATTACAGGTTACCACGTTAAATGAGTATTTATTGCTCGTTAAGGCTGTGGAATTGAGCTAGCGCTCCATCTAATAGGTCTTTTCATCATGTGATGAGCGCAAGCGCAGCCGCCATGTTAAAATAGCGGTAATTCAAAAGTTTCGTACTGTTTTGATGCACACATACAATGGCTGAGAAAGCAATATTATCTCCATAAAAAAATCAATTATTAAAAATAAACGTCTATGGTTCTTCACTTGTTTATAATTCAGTTGAAGCCCATAATTGTGAACAATTAAAAAGGTGGCTAAAATGTCATGGACATCCGCAAAAAGGGAAAAAAAGTGGGCTGCTTGAGAGGTTAGGTTTGGTCAATCAATACTTGTTTACTATATAAAAAATAATAAAAACAAATCATATTTATAATTTTATTCTAATTAATATTGTCAATCAATTTTTATTACTTGCAAAAACATTTTAATTAACATGAAAATTAGTCATGCTTAAAACTAATAAAATTAATCATATCTGTATACTGAGTAGTATTTAATATAAATAAAATATTGTATAATAACAGTTAATATATACAAAATTAATCAATTTTTCAAGGTTAAAAATGCTATCATGCTTGACAAAGGAAAATGGCTGGACTTTTTTTTCTGTTGGACCACTTCCTCCATGAAAATGTAGTGGACAAATATAAGTATCTTTAATAACATCATCAATCGATCGATCACTGATCACTTCGGCCTTCACCCATAATTCACATTTTGCACATTTTGAACATGTTTTTAATTTGTACTTTACCTGAAGATTTTATATTTTTTTTACGATATTGCAGACAAGGCTTTGGAAAATTTATAAAATAATATGTATTCATTTTAAATAATTTATAGCGTGTATCACTCTTACATGCCCCATCACAATACAGTTTCGTTGTTCCTTTTCGTATAGATAACATAATAATAATCGATTAGAAAAATTTATTTTTCAATTAAGGCACTTGTTTTTATTTTTTTCTTACTTTTTTTCAATGACTTTATTTAATATTTTTTTATTTTAATTATTTGTATACGAGTACTTTAACATTACTTTAACATACTTGTTTTCAAAAAACAGTACGAAAAAATGGCTGATACTTACGCATGCGCACAAAAAAAAATTGTGATGTGAAAATTGTGAAAAAGCCTAATACAACTGAACAGTAGCAACGATTTGCGGCATAAGCGACCCTATCAAGGCCGAACATCCTGCATCCAACACCAAGTGGGGTGGTCGAATCGTTACCGCGGGCTGCCGTGCTACTAGCTTTGTTATGGTTGGCTTTTTTTGGAGGCCAGTTTGCCATTACTTTGGGTGATTGGGGTGTGGTCCACAGCAGTTTACGCATTTTTCCGCTGTAAGTCTCCATTTCTTGCAATCACGGGAGAGATGATCCCCCGCACCCTTTATGCACTTCGGCGGTGCATGGCAGTCCTTGGCCGTGTGGCCGAATATCTGACAGTTGGAGCACTCTGAGGCTTCTCCGTTGGATTTGATTCGATTTTAATTCTTTAGTGCACCAGATATTTAAGACTATATATTGCTTTCTTCTCTCGGGGCACAATGAAATATACCATAGCTAGTGGTACGATCTTTTTCGTCTTCTACGTTGGAATCTCACTTGTATGGAAGCCCAAATTCATCAAATCTTCTCTTATTTCCTGTTCAGAAACTGACTCTATAAAGTTCCTGATTAATACTTGTAATTGTTTTTCGTCCTTGATGCAAAACAATTGGTATGATATTTTATCCTTTTCTAGGATTGCGGTGAGTTTCCAGTAGTCATGAGTCGTTTTGTTGTGTATTTTAATCCCTTCTGGCCGGTCCGTAGACTTGTCTGCGATGATTGTAGGTATCGATGGCGGTGATTACCTTCATGTAGATATGCTTGTCTCCTATCACTACCAGCGGTACTGTAGACTGCTTCTTATCCACCGGTTGATGTTCTTGTTTGGTCTCGGATTCTTTTTTTTTTTTGGACTTCGGTTGGGTCTACTCGGCGAAATCTTTTTTTCGAGGTTTGAGTCTCCTTATCGGACTCGGATGTTTCCGGTCCGATGGAAATGACCTCTTCTTCACTTATTTCTTCATACGATATCTTATTGTCGCGTTTATCGTGCTTCCTAGAATATGTTCTGATTATTTTATTTCGTTGGTGCGGGCCAATATTTTTATTTTTGCCAGGTGCATTGGTACAGGCACCATTTCCTGCATCCAGTATATCGATTTTCTGACTCAAGGTCATTAATTGATGTCGTAGGTCAGTTTTCAAGGTTTTCTTTATTACATTTTTAGAAATTAAAAAAATATATTGGCATGCCACTCAAGTAGCGCCTTTGGTCTCGTGGTCCTTATGTTACGTAGACTACGCGGTAATCATTAAACACGGTCCAGGGAGGTTTTTTCATCTCTTGGAGCGAATCTCCACGAATACTTTCAGATACCCCTTTGATAATTGCTGGGGTCGGTAGTCAAAGTCCTGGTAATCAAAGAATGGTTTGGTTTGGTTTCATTTTATTTGATTTCATTTGGTTTTGGTTATGGTTTCGGCGGGGGATGATAATGTCCGGGAGGTGGAAGAGCGTATTAAATGTTGTTTGTAGACTGAACATAGTGTTTGAAAACAAACCCCCACTTAATCTGATGAGAAAAGTCTGATCAGTGGGTTCATGACATGTGGAAGTGAAACTTGCACACTCAAAAATAGTGTAAAACAATTGCCGCACGCACAAAAAAATGCAAAGGTGTTTGTTAAACATTACAAAGCGAGACAGAAAGATCTGCACATGGATCCGAGAACAAACGTAAATGTGTGATATCATTGGAAGAAAAAAGAAACTGAAATGAAGATGGGTAGGAATGTTGGGATGGATATTGCTTGGTCATAAACATACACGAAGAAGACCTAGACTGATGACATCATTAAATATATTGGACCCAAATGACAGAAGAAGAGAGAAGATCAAGACCGCACGAGTTGAAAGCATGCTAAAGAGGTCTTCATCCAGCAGTGGATAGTCTGGAGTCATCAGTCATCAGAGTCATCAGAGATAGTCAAGAGTTGAATTTCATTTTAAAGATTTCTTTCTCTTTATTTTCTGCGGTAAAAACTGAATTGTTTAATTTAAACGTGGTCTTATATCCACTGAAGATGATGAACGATTGAGATGAGCAAAAACTTCTGCAACGGAAAAAATCGTCAAAAAAATCCACACTGTCATTTTGAATTATTATCGATTGAAGACTTGCTGGCGTTGTAAACATTAGGAAAGAAAAAATAAAGCTAAAGATTTTACCGGATGATTTATGTATAACATTTTTCGCTCGGTCGTGTTTATTAATAATCTATCTTAAACCCATTCGTATAAATACCACTCACGAGTTTTTAGACTTATTTAAGATGCGATTCTACTGAGTTTCTTCAACGTTTTATAATAGTAGATGAAAAATAAATTCACCGTTAAACGCCAGAGATAAAGGCAGCCGTCCACACAGTGGATGGGAGCATGAAATTTCCATGTTCAAGAAAAGTCATATCTACGATTTTCTGAGATACTCATAGACTATCTTGCAAAAGCAAAATTATTGTTTATTAGCGGATTTATTGCCACGGTCCGAGAGGCCGCGAGTTCAGAAGTAACCTAACTAACATTTTTAACAAAATGTAATAAAAAATTTCAATTTTATATAAGTACTTAAAATCAATTAAAGTTAGACACATCTAAAGGCCATATACAAATTCAAATAAATTATTTAGATTTAAACGCATTCGTAAGAAAAGGATGTCGATCAATTTTATAACCCATCTATTGGTTGTTTAAGTTTTTGTCGTGGTATTTTGGTGGCGCGGGCGAGCTAGTGATGCTCGAGGAATTCCCGCATTTTGTTAATCAAGAAAGTACTTTTTTCGTGGCGCTGGCAGGCTAGCGACGCACGATGTTAGGGAAATCCCGGATTTCTATTTTTTAAGTACGGAGGATTTTACTACGCATTCTTTATTTAATTGTTATGACAATTAGTCATTTGAATCTTTGATTTTTTGTAGTTTTTGTTTTATTGAATCTGCAAATAGAGGCAAAGTAAAGTTAATTGTGAAAGTTAGATATCAACATGTCTAGTTTTAGAAAATATCTAAGTGGGAGCGAAAAACGAAAGGGAAAAAGGGAGTCTGAAGAAAAAAATAATAAATTACCTAAAATGAATCAGTTCTTTAAGAATGATTACTTTATTGATGAAAAAGCGAGTGAACAGTGCTCCGAAAGAGAAGAATTGGACGTATCTAAAAGTAACAATATAGCAGATGAAGCACCCGACACCAGTGTATATCCAGATCCAGAACAATTACAATATTTTAGTGCGAACAATATTGCATCTTCACTATATATTACTGATAAGGGCAATTTTAAACAACTAAATGATCAAGTGAAACGGTTCATGATCGAAAACGGACATTGTAAAAATAAAGGTCCTTTCTTAAAAGACTGACAATAGATATTTCCTAGATAACCATTATTATATGGTTTCCAAGTCTGGCGTGAAACGTGAACGTACATGGCTATCCTATTCCTTAATACTTCAGAAGGCGTATTGTGAGCCATATTGGTTAGTCGCAAATCGGGCATCGAAGAACAATATAAATTGTTTGGATGGAAGGCTATGACGACTGGAAACATATTATAGACGCCATAGAAAGACACGAGACATCGAAAATTCACCTGGTGTCTTGTCTTGCGTATCAACAATGGTGGCTACATGAAACACTAGATGAAGAGCAAGAGCACTCTAGACTCCTTGATTTTACTCTAACACTTTCAACGTGTAATTTAGCATTTCGTGGCCACAAAGAAAAGGCAGAGAGCAGTGATCCAAGTTTCGGAGTAAACTTTTTGAGTATTATTGAATTATTAGTAATATGATCCGATTTTACAAGAATTATTAAGTAAACCAAAGGGCCAAATAAAATACTTAAGTCCAAAAATACAAAATGAGCTCATTTCTGTTCTGATTCTAAAAGTGGAAAATGCACTCATAAATTAAATAAATGCCGCACCATTTTATTTTCATTCTTCATATTCGATACGACTCCAGATATTTAAAAAAAAAGATCATATGTGTGAACTTATTACCGTTATTGTATGATCGAGAAAGACGAAAATGGAATCCCAAAGGCGCTCGTCGTTAAAGAGTCATATTTAGAATTTCATGAAGTTAAGGACCAAACTGCCTTAGCAATTATCCCCCTTAGCCGTAGCTTAGTCCAACCAAATTATTAAATCCATAAATAACAAAAATATACCTCTACCTAAGTGTCGAGGACAAGTATATGATCTCTGCTAACACAATGAAAGGCAGTTATGGTGGAGTTCAAAAACCCATAAAATATATCGAGCCAAATGCGGTATATGTTCACTGTGCTGCTCATAACTTAAATCTGGTACTTAATGATGCAATAAGAGAGGTTATTGATATGCAACATTTTGAAACAGTTCAACAAATTTGTAATTTTTTGGGGCATAGTATCAAAAGATGGAATATCTTATCATGTTTTATGTTTGACAAAGGAAGGGAGTCTTCAACTTCGATAACATTAATAACATTGAACCCTACTAAATGGGCAGGACGTTATGATGCTATTTTTGCTTTAAAAGTTCGGTTTGTTGAAGTCCAAAAAGCGCTAACAAAAACAATTCTGTTAAATTGCAAATCAGATGAAAGAAATTAATCTATTTCACTCAAGAAGAAGATCGAGAACTACAATTTTATTATGATATTGGTTTTCCATTGCAAAATTCTACAAACTATCGATGCAGCCTCTAAAGCACTTCAGTCTAAGGCCACCGATCTTTCAAATGCCTTAAAACGTTTGAAAATTTGTCTGGAAGAATTAGAAAGATATAGATATGAAAATTTAAAAAAGGAAGCACATAGCGTAGCAGAAAAATGGTCCATCAATCCTGAATTTTCTAAAAGTCCTCAAAAAATGACGTTTCTCATTTTGATGAACTTTTTGAAGATGAGCGTCTCCAAGATCCGGAAAGTTTCTTCAAAGTGAATATATTTTATCGAGTATTGGACATCATTGTTAATCAAATGAAATCTTGTTTCTTTCCAAAGAATGATATTGTTTCCAATTTCAGTGTTTTTCAACCTGCCACTCTGCAAAATTTAAATGCCACTGAACTATTAAAAAAACTTTAGAATTAGTTGATATATATATATATATATATATATATATATATATATATATATATATATATATATATATATATATCAACAAATTCTAGAAAGACATATCTGAATCATTTGCCAGGCAAATTCTCAGTTTTCGGTCCACCTTTAGAAACGAAATAGAAAAGTCTTCGTGTATTAGAGAACTTACTAATTAATTAATAATAAAGAATCATTTTATGTCGTGTAATTTTCCTGAGGTATGTACTGCATTAATTTTGTTTGTTACTATTCCTGTGACTACAGCTAGTGCTGAAAG
>JARFXV010000055.1:0-45000 GCA_031761425.1 Cosmopolites sordidus
ATATATATTTCTTATCCCGATAATAGAACGAAAAAATGAAAGAATACTAAAAGTCTGCGAGCTCCACATAATATTATGCATTTCGAACAAGCGAGAGCGAAACTACGGCAACACCGCAACAGCGCTTTTACCGTGCGAGATGTATGTTGTAAGTGTGTATGTGTGTGTGTATGACTTCACAGCAGTAACATAGACCTGGTTCAATGGAAAGTAGGTCAGTCACTTTCACTTGTTATTACACGAGCCGCCCGTAATCATTTCGTGTCGTACCCCAGAGCAGGCTAGTCGGCATCGAAGGGAGTCGAATACGCTCCAACCCGCTCAGCTCTTGGTCAGTCTCGCGTCGTCCACCGTCGTAAACGGACGTCGTCGCCGTCTCCATCGTTCTTGTTTTTTGTTATCAGCTCGTGCCGCGAGTGTTGTTGTGTCGCATCATCATCAGATTTTATTTGGATTACTTTACCCTATCTGTCATTTGACTGTGCTCTAGTGTTAATTACTTCGGTTTTCTTCCAAGATATGGTCGAATTTCTCTTATGCAGGTGACGAGTTTGCAAAGAAATGTTACTTGACATGGAAAACCATTCGACGTTGTTATCATTGAACATGTCTCCGTTCGGTGCTAACCAAGGGGACTCGCCGGCCGGAACTCAGGCCTCTAGCCCTTTAAGCCATTACGGTTCGCCCCCTATATCAACCGCCTATGGCAGTTGTCAGCAAGCGATGGGCGGCATGGGCGGTCAGCACCATGCCGCCAGCATGATGATGGGTCAAACAGTTTCTAATCTGGACGCGTCTTATTTGTTCTCATCAGGCACCCAGACCATCGGTGGCATCGACATGGGGGCGGCTTACCAAATATCAGGACCAGCCACCTCCCTGACCGGATCCGATATGCCGGATACCAAGGACGGTATCGAAGAGCTGTGTCCCGTGTGCGGGGATAAGGTGTCTGGCTACCACTACGGCCTGTTGACCTGCGAGTCCTGCAAGGGTTTCTTTAAAAGGACCGTGCAAAACAAAAAGGTGTACACGTGCGTGGCGGAGCGCAGCTGTCACATCGACAAAACCCAAAGGAAACGTTGTCCCTATTGTCGGTTCCAAAAATGTCTCGAAGTTGGAATGAAACTCGAAGGTAAGTCCCAAAAAAAATGCTCAAGTTTGTGAAATCCATTCTAACAAAGTTTTATTTACATTTTGATCAATACTAGATTGATAGATTGAAATAAATGTTTTAGGTCTTATTTATATTTAGATTAGTGTATTTGTAATCCACCCTTTAAAAATACATGTAGTGCTTTGGTTCTGTGGTATTGACATTAATATTAATAGTTTTGATCCATTATTACGTATATATATATATATATATATATATATATATATATATATATATATATATATATATATATATTATCCTATACACATAATGTTACAGTTTTAAACATTACGATTGCTCTGAAATATTTTACATATTGCCTAAATCATATAAAAATCCTATTCATTTAAAGTAAAATATAGCTTAAAATATATTAATTGTGCATATTATTAAAATTTTGTATATTTGTTTACTCAAAAAACTGTCACAATATAATTTTACCTATTACTCCATTTATTTTAAATGTGTGTAATTTTGATAATGATTTTTTATAATTTTGAGTTGATAATTGAGTATATAATTTCGTATAAATTACTTATTTCTTAGTTTTTGTATTGGTTGCATACTACTTTAATTTTAACAATTATTATTTCAGTTTAAAGAATCGTGTGTAAACCAAATTTTTCATAGTTAAAAAAAATGTTCTTTTGAAAAGCACGCAAATTATTTTATACTGGATCATTTATTTTTCTTTTATTAAGGAGTTCCTTTTTGATATCATTTACTGTTATGGTTTCTTGCTGCTTTTCTTTCATAGGACTTAAGGCTTATTATTATTAAGGAGAAGTTTTAGAACAAATGAAAATATAAAGGGTTCAAATCTAGTAAATATGGTACAGTTCATTTATTTTGACCATCACCAAACTACTTGGCAAAAGGCTTGCTGGTACTTCGGTTATCATTTAACCTTCCTCAAGATCATCAAGTGCCAATATTCTTATTACATACCAAAAAACTGATGAATATCCATCTCGCGCATCTTCAGTCGTCTCGCCTATAAAACCACAAACAACATTTTAATAATAATTTTAAGGATTGTGGTACTTTTTGGGAATCCAGTAACGTTTCATACCACCAAACCCAAATGTTTACTGTTAAAAAGAGCAACCTCCCCTAACAAATTTACCAAGTCGATATGAATTTAAGGTTGATGATGACCAAATTGATACAACAAAATGAAACATCATATGTGTATACTATTTTTTTTTAGATCGGCTAATAGCATGCTAGAAATTTTTTTATTGACCTAAGTATTTTCTACGCTGGTAATGCCATTAAAGTTCCTAATTTTTCCTCCGAATTTGATATATGAAACAAATTTGATATTTTAGTTCAGGTCACATAAATTAATAACAAACATATGGGAAACCTTGTAATATTATGTCCCATATTTGAACTAATCAATATGAATTATAAATGATAATAGAGAACATATATTTTTATATTTATATTTTTAAATAAAATATTTATATTTTTAGAAGGCCGATTTATTCTATAATGCTGGATTCTATAATACAAGAACGTGATAAATTTAATAATTTTAAGACTGGATAATACAATACACCATTCCATTTGACTGACATGCGCCCATGACCCCTTTCTCACCATATTGTAACCGATCCACTTTTCGTCTTTTGTAACTATCCGCTTTAAAATCGCGTTATTTTCTTGTCGTCTGGAAAAATCGATATACGGTACATTACATCTGTCAAAGCACATAAAACGGTATTTTTATCCAAACATATATATGAAATATACCCAATGCAAATATTTTGAATTTTCGCTTAGGAAATATATTATATTCGCTTAGGAATATTAATTATAGTATTGACATAAACATTCGAAAATGCAATATTTTATCAAAGCTCAACAGGATTAACTTGTGTTAGAACACAAAAAGTATGTACAAAAAATTGTAACTACAATAAAAAATCCAGGAATATTGGTGCTGAGACAAATGATTTCTTTAAAAAAAGCTGATAACGAAGAAAGAAGAGGTAGTGAAAATTATTTAATACTAATCAAATATTAAGCAGATGTGTTCATATTGTCAATAAAACAGTCAAAATAAGAAGCGCTATCATTTAACTGACATTTTTAGCAAAAATATTTACATTCCACGAAAATAGTTTGATACCGAAATATCCGTGTTTAAAATTCGAATATTTTCAAGATTCGTAAGTGTAAAAACGGATGAGAGAAATAGAGAATCAAAGAAAACCTTAAAAAATGTAGACTATTGTTTACAGAATTTTAATCTTATCAAAAAGGGGGAAAAAGACCCAGTTATTTCCAGGAACAAAAAAGCAAACGAAAGCAAACTAAATAATTGTGATCAATTTCGATTTGACTGGGACTGAGGACAAAAACCAACATAGAAAAATACTCCCCTCTGTTACTACCGTTATTTAAATTAAATTAGGAGTATTTCGTAGTAGTATTGATTGGTCCACATAGATTTATTTTTTTTATGAAAATATAGACAGTGTCACGAGAATAGGTAGATAGAGAGATATAAATAATAATTGTTTTCTCTGAATTGCAGAATTATTTTATAAAAAAATGTGGCACTGAAAATGAACGTGAAACTTATGGATTTCTTCTATAGAATATCCAATAAAAATAAAGTACATGATTATTGAGGAAGTGCTGTAATGTTTACTTTAATATAAAGAACAACACTGAAGTTGGCATTGAATCCTAGTCTTTAATGCTGATTGGACATTCAATTCTTCTATTGGAACCTTTGAAGTGAACCAATAAACTGCCAGGGATTTACCACTAAACACCAAATAACTTTACTTAACTTCTCGATGCGCGTCCCGCCAATCATGTTAACATCATCAGCAGATGATTCAATCTCAGGAGATTGAATCATCTGGGTTTAAGGATGACCAAGTTATTGGAAGTACTAAGTACTTAACATCGTCTTGTTGGTGTAATTGATGACCCTTTAAACATACGGATGATACAAATCTCATTCACAAATCGTAAATCGAAAATGTAGATTTGTAGTAATTTGCTTTTATTGATTCATATACGCTATTTAGCTATTACAAATAAAAGAAAACATGCTAATTTAATTTTCTAAAATAACACAATCAGTATATCCACCTTTGCTTCGCTGGCTTTGTTCTAATCTAAGAGTAAAGTTTTAAAAAAATTCTTCGTCTTATACAGAAACCTACTCAGAGTTTACACCACATGTTATTCTCTTCTTAGGCTCCGCGACAGTTGTATTGCTCTCTTATCTAGGATAGAACCGGTTATATCCAATTTGTTTTACCCATGGCTTGCTTAAATCCTCACTAAATAGATATCGAATAGTGATCCTATGTGTGATTGGGATCAGCCAACTTCGTTCCCATGTAACAATTTCAAAGTACACTTGAGTAGACAAATGGTTTAATAAGTGCCAAAATTATTGGTATACTCTGTATAATGCAGAATATACCTTTCGACATATAATAACAACGACATACATAAACAATACATTTGAGTTAATATCCTATCATTGTATACAGACAAATTGTCTACAAAGCAAATTTGTTGTAACAAATATTTGAGACAAAACTTTCTTTTTTTAAAAATGTTGTCAGCTTTGTAACCGATTTTCTTTTAAGGTTTCTTTTTGACGTTTTAATTATTGCTTTATCAATTTTTCAGATGTCGACATGCGCCAAAAATATCCATTCTAAAAACTAATTATATATCACGTTTAATACGATGTGAATATTTACGATAGAATAAATTAAGAATATGAAATACACAATTTTTCTCGAAAAAGTGTTGGGACGCGCCAATTATTCATTTAAATTGCGCATTTTTAATAGCAAAAATATTTATACTGAGCATCCCAAACATGAGATATGATTTCCTACTAAGCGTTCTGAAGGTAGTGCAAATTAAATATTTTTTAAAAATAAGAAAAACTCGAATTTTTTATATATTCAAATTTTTTAAAAATATTTATAATTTTAAAATATATTATATAAAAAATTTTATAATTTTTTTTTATAATATTCAAAATGCTGCTACGAATTTGCCAGTTAACAATGGCCTAAGCAAGAAGAGATGCAATATCTGGCATTTTAATTCTTTTTAGCACATCGATGTAAAAGTAATCTAGAAGAGTAAAGGTTTGGAGACTTTACCGGCTTAGTAGTTTCCCCACTTATACATTATTGAAAAACTTATTTGAGAATCAGAGTTAGGACCGGGAAATAAAATACATTGACTCGAAGTGAAGTTCTTTTAAAAATTGAATATATATGTCACCATAATGATTATCGTCGAACAACTACTGAACTTATCACCTGGTTACCGATGATCACCGCCCCAACATTGACTTCTTTTCGTTAGTTCCTATATGTAGTATGTTCCTTAACTTTACAACATTATTGTCCAGTAATCTGATAATTTCTTCACGAACATGTTGTAATCTTTTGTCAGAAGAATTCTCGGTTACGAGGATCGGTCGATCGAATTACAATGTCATCCCTTTTTCTGGAAATGTGAAAACTTATTTGCTTTACTCGATCGCCACAAACAAGCGTTCAAAACTTACACCATTTAATGAATTATACTTGACAAATATGATAATCATTGGATCAAATATGTGCCATCTCTGTATCAGGCCGAAAAGTTTTTGAAACGACTAGTAATTCTTGAAGAATGTGAGGTTCGTAGAGTTGCATTTTTGGTATCCTCTAATTGAAAATTGGCTTCTGTCATTTGTGTATGACTTGACTAGTTGACTGATGAACTAGTTATTTCCATTGAGTTCTGTTGGAAGCAGTCACCTCCCATTGATGACTAGTATTAACGCTCTTTAATATTTCATGGAGAGCATCCTTGTAACGAAATTTCCGATCTCCTTGCCTACGTTCACCTGAGATCAGTTCACCATATAATATACACTTTTCTAGACGACGGTCGTTCAGCCTGGCCAAATACCTCGTCCAACGTAGGCGCTCTCTCCTCACGAGAACCTTCATCGACAAATAGTTCGCTCCACTGAGAACTTCCTTATTTGATTTTTTATGGTACCATTTGATCCCAATTACCTGTCTCAGATGACGTTGCTGTGTGCTTTCAAGAACCCTCAGGCGCTTCCTATAGGGTACCCGTGATTCACAACTGAAAATAAACAAAGGCAGGATCAAAGCTCAGTACACGAAAAAATGTTACTCTCAAGGCCAGGTTATAATTTCTAAAAACTCTATAGCGAAGTTCCTAAAAAGCCTTAGAGCACAGCTAATTCGGTTGCTGATTTCCGAGTCCAGATCTCCTTCAGGATTACGAGACTACGCAGGTAGCTAAAATATTCCACACAACTTAAGTGGAGAGCCTAATGGTTTATACACCCAGATGTATGTGTTAAAGCGTGACAGAATTTGTTGAAGCGTGGCATGCTGTTAAGACCCAAACATCTGCATGCATGAGTTCTGTGATGTAGCATATTCGGGTTTTGGCTTTAAGGCGGCACAGATTGAAGAGGTCTCCATTAGTCCTATAGCGTATCGCAACGCATCTATCCTTTAGCGTTCTGTAAACGTAATCATCAATGCAGTCATAAAGATGTTGAAAACTGGTGCCATAACTCAGCCCTGTATGGCACCGGAGGCGGTATCAAAAAGATCTTTCATTTTACCGTTGTGCGACACTACACTTCTGTATTAACATGAAAGCCTTTACAGATGTTGATGATTTTCTTAGGGATGCTGTACTTTGCCATAATAAGCCAAATGGCATATCTATTTACTGTGTCAAATACCTTTGTATAGCATTGGATTGTATTTTGCAATATACATATACAACGCATTGGAGGTATAATTTTCAGGAAGACATGAAATATTACTGTCAGTTAGCAAGAAAGGGGATTTTACTTAAAAAAAGCAGTAATGTTTACCCTTTTTAAGGCACACTATAGCTTAGTTTATTCTTTGTTCCACACTAACGCTCTACATATTATCGGTACACATTACCAAGGGTGAATAATAAAATTTTCATTAGAAAACTTTCTCTTTAAACATTAAAATAGAATTATTTCTATAGGCAGACACATTTAAATTTCGATTATCTAAATTACACTGAAACAGAAATGAACATTTCTAAACACAGTTCATATTAAGTACAGTTTTATTCGAACTAGATTAACTGTAATTAAAATCGATTTGCATTGTGGTCGTTTTTATTAGAAAAAAGGAAACAAAAATGTGGTAATTAGAGATATTTTTTATCTGTGCACATTATTTATAGAGAGTAGAAAAAGTAAGAAAGAGAAATAATAAAAAAGCATTATAAAAAACCAGTTTTTTTGACATTTTGAATCCTGACATGATCGCTGATTACAAGAAAGGTTAAATTAGACGTAGGCCGATAAATTATGTTCAATTATATGGTTTCTTGCATGACTGGATTATTATCATAGCTTATTATTATAATAATATCATTTATATACACTAAACTTATATATTTTTATGATAGTAACGAAAATTTGCATGGAACTTTTTCTTCTTGGAGTTTCTGGTGTTTGCATTTAACATTATCATATATAAGATGAATCCTAAATTAATACTTTTTTAAACCTGTATAGAGCTCATTAAAGCAAACAAATTTTTTAGATAACTTTTTTTCAATATTTAAAAGAAAGAAGAGAAACCTCTTAATGTTTACTGTTTTGTTTTAATCCGGTCCTGTCTTTTTTGATTTACTCAGATCTAACTTGTAATTTTGTTGGATTTCTAATTTGTAAACTTGTAATTAAGTACATGGATCTTCCTCAACAATATTAAAAAAAATGTTTTTCAATCCGTACATTGTCAGTATTCTAATACACCCACGATATTCCTATATTCACATGAATCACGCTTGTGTTCTCTTCTACTGTGATCATTTTATTAAGGTGCTACTGCTTCAAAAGTTAAAATGACTCACGTTTATGAAAATTGTGAAGCTAGACTGGTATTTTGAGCTGGATAGTTTTGCAAAAAAAAAAAATATTACAGTATTTGGGAAAATTCTGGAACCATCCATTGATTGACCGATGCCTCAGGAATCAATCATTGTTTTATACACTTTCTAGACAATAGAGTAGAGATCACCTGACGATGCTTTTTTGAGTTGACCTTTTTGTCAATTTGTCTACTTTTAAATAAAATAAAATTGTGGTTGTTGATGTACACAACACCAGTAACTCTTTTCTCCAGGACCAGTAGAGGTGTACATGTACCTCTTATAATACCACCCCAAAACATCACGCTCACACCTTTAAACGGAATACATGTTTGAGGTGCTTCTAGTCGGGCTTGTCGACCTGGACCTCTCCAAACTGATGTTCTTCGTGAATCAGAAACCAAGCCAGTTCTCGTCCCATCGAAGGATATCATGTTTTTCCATATAGGGCTATGATCTACCATTTCTCGAGCCCATTGCAATCTTACACTTTTTTGTTAAAGAGTTAATTTGAGAACACGTAAAAGTCTTCTGCAAATTTTCCGCTTTCAGTCTGCGTGTGATCGTTTGTCGTGAAACATTTACCCCTTCAAGTCTAACAAGCTGCCTTGATATGCCACTTGTAGATTCCAGATGATTTATTTGAACCATCATTGATATCTGCCGGTCTTGTGCAGCTTTTGTACATCGTTTTCTACTACTTCTGGGCGATCCTTTACGTCATTTGTCTCTTTGAATTTTTTATGAATTTTAGTTACAGCACTTGGAATGGAAAACACATAAAATTTCCGCGATATCACTATTAAAGGCCTGTTGTAACAAAGGAATTGAACTCTGTTCTGTTATCTGTTAAAATGAGATATCATGTTTCTAGGCATTTTTAAACGGATTGATCGAGAATTAAAAAAGAACTGAAACAATGTATAAATACCACTATCAATGGAATGGACAAAAATCGAAAAACCTGTGTTATCAGGAAAACAATGCTTTTGTTATTTTCATTTAAAAATGGCCTAAAATAAATATCAATCGCAATTTTTAGGGTATCATAGGAGCAGATATCCTATTTATAAATATTCCAAACTTTTGGACATATGTGTATATACATATAATTTTATGTAGACACATCGCTGAATAATATGCGATATGATTGGTCTAACCAGTTGTTATGGGAACTAATCTCAATATTTCTTGATTAGACTAACATATTGAATAAGTTAGTTATTAGAATCTCCTAAGTTGTATATTTTGCATTAACTAACATTGTAGCATTATCACATCTTCACAAACAGATTATTCACAGATTATTATAATATATTAGGGAACAAAAAAATGCAACATCCATTATAAATATTTCAAACTAAAAACAAACTTTCTGTATAACGGATCTTGGCCCGAAATACCTATGCACTTTTTTCTTGTTTACCTTTAGCTTTGTGTATGCGATTGTTAAAAATATGACCAATTTGAGGCAAAGAGACTAAGCAGTATTATTATGCTATTCTTAAAAGTGCTAAAATGTCCTGGGTTCCTGCATCAGGTTATTTAGGACAATTATCAGAAAGGGATGATCAATATTTCTTGATTAGATTAACATATTGAATAAGTTAGTTATTATAATCTCCTAAGTTGTATATTTTGCATTAACTAATATTGTAGCATTATCACATCTTCACAGATTATTATAATATATTAGGGAACAAAAAAATGCAACATCCATTATAAATATTTCAAACTAAAAATAAACTTTCTGTATAACGGATCTTGGCCCCAAATACTTATACACTTTTTTCTTGTTTACCTTTATCTTTGTGTATGCGATTGCTAAAAATATGACCAATTTGAGGCAAAGGGACTAAGCAGTATTATTATGCTATTCTTAAAAGTGCTAAAATGTCCTGGGTTGCTGCATCAGGTTATTTAGGACAATTATCAGAAAGGGATGACGCAGAAAGGTTAGACATTTTCGGCAGTCAAAAAGGCAAAACTCAATTTTCGAATGCGAAGGTCATACAGCTCAGGAATTGTAATATGCGGAACTATATACATGGAAAGCAAGTTAGGAAGCAATCTCTAGGAATCCTTAAAGGAAATTTGCTTATAAACTTCCCGTTATGTAATCGTACTATTGCAACCCGCCATTTAGGCATAACTTCAGCAAATCCAAAATTAATCTTTCGGAAATATGGCATCAGACTGCAAACAACTCATCAAACAGTACAATGTTTAGAAAAGTCTGGGATAGTGACACTATTCGAGTGTCACTATGATCTCTTAGATCTCTAGATTTACTACCGATACAACATTCATGGGATAACAATGGTTGAACTCTTGAACGATGAGGCCACCAACAACTTGGTATCAGCATATAATGTATCTGTCTATAACTACAACTTCTATTTAATTATTATTAACATTAGTTTTAATTTAATCGAACTAATAATTATCTGTAAAAGATGAAATTTTTTTTCTGAAACTTTGCATGCAGTAAGCTTAAATTATTGGGAGAAATTTTGTTAAAACAATAAAATCTCTTCAGTTTTTCTATTGGAACCTTCGGTGTGACACACTAAACTCGAGGATATCTTCTCTCTCCTCCACAGAGAAATAAATCAGCTTCTGATGATCCTAGCGCAACGCACGTTGAGAGGTTAAATAAAGTAATTTGGTGTTTAGTGGTAATTCTCTTGGAGTTTAGTACAAAAATCTATTGTTTAACACAAACCATCATCAGGAGATGAACAATTTGATACTTCTGTTTTCTTCCTTTCAATTTTTGCAATATTTTAGCTTCCATTCCATTATTTTTCGAACATTTTATACAAATATTAATTAAAAGCAATGCCTGTTCTCATGAATGAATATTGCAAACTGCCGTTCAACAAAACCACCACACGAAATATAAATTTAAACCAACTTTAATACGATGTATCGTGTATCAAAACGCAAATTTGAAAAATGATCTGCGGGCATGAGGTAATTTACTTGTAAACCGCGAAATGTAGGTCATTTGTCAACAAACGACGGTTGTGCAACAATTTTAAATAAACTTAAGCTATTTCAGCTGTGCCCATTGCCAATTAGTAGTGGCGACACAATTTTACATACATACATATACAAACACGTTACAAAATTAATCTTGCGATTGTTTCCTTTATTTTTAGATTTTAAAAATACATCCCCTATTCCCCCATTTAATTTACAATAAAATATCACAGGGTTGTATTTATTACACTTTTAATTAATATTACAAACTTTCCCGCCTTCCGAAAATTCGTTTTCTATAGTTTGTTAAAGGTGAAAGGAACTATTTTTAATCCTCCTGAAGGTTCATTAAAATGACAATTTTTATTGTCTTTATTTTTGAATAAAATTAAGAACTAAATTTAACTATGTTATTGATTGGATACTTCTAATATATACTGAAAATAATATTGATTGGATAGTTTATTGATCGAAATAAAAGACAATTAAAATCTAATAATCTTCAAATATTAGGTTTTGGCTTATAATTTTCACATATTAAACATTTCGTACTAAAAATCGCTTTTACATTTTTCTAATATTTCAATTAAATTTTTAATTTAATATGTGCGCAGATGTATTATGTTTAAGAGAGGCAGGTAATAGAAAGTGAGCCAGCTGAGTTGCGAATACGAAAACCTTTTATGAATCGTTGGTCAAAGGTGGATGTGCGGTACGAAAAGTTGAAACCAATTTGCTTACTCCAGTAACATTTACTGAGAAATCACGAATCGAAATACCATCGGCGATTTATTGTAGCCGAGAAATTATTGTATAATGCGAAAATGTTGCTTTACACGTCAGATTGCAATAAACGTCCTCAATTATTATTAGTGCAGCTTAAATCCAACGTCGATCTGTGCTGTTAATTTTCTTCAAATATTTCTAGTAAATTTTAAATAAACCTATATTGCAATAACTAACTATCATACGTCAATATGTATATATTGTGTATTTAAACACCTTTCTAGAAAAAAAATTGTCTCGCTTGGTCACCAACTTCCGAACATATAAAACAGTTCGTCTTGTACATTTTTGAAGCAGTTTTTGCCATGCATCGATATAAAAATAGAAGAAAACGAATCTGTGACTAGCTTTGAATGATTTGAATGATGGACTGGCTATACTGGCTTTATGCTGCACTTCAAAATCCATTGTTAATAGATCAGCCTGAACATAGCTGATCTTGTGAGGTCAGTCTAGTTTTAATTAAAGTATTTTATCTTATTTCATTTGTTCCAATGAAGACTAAATATTTACGTTCCACATCGTATATTTTCTTCACTTTTTCTAGCAGTTTTTTAATTAATACGCATTAGATAGGTATCTAATTCCATTCTCAAGTTGCAGTATTTCCCGTGCGAGTGGAAGGTATCGCAAATTATTTTAGTACACAAACCAGACAAAAAAGGATGAACAGAGCACATCCCATAAACCGATTAGACTCCTACCAGTATTATCCACAGAAAGTTTCTGGAAACTACTATTAATACCGCCACCTGAAAAGAACAAGCTTATTCCAAAACAGGGATTCGGATTTACGCTTATACATGAAACAATAGAACAGGCCTTAGAATAGTTAAAATAATTAATGATTTCTGGAACAAGGAATACTCTTCTGCAGTATTCTTGGATGTTCGCCAAGTATTTGATAAACTGGTTTCCAGGCCTGTTACACAAACTTAAATAGAATCTTTTTCACCAGCTCTAAACTCTCATATAATAAGTTATCAATAGGATAGGTAAAACCAATAATTGCATATACTTAATATAAATTGTATAATTTAAAGTCACCAACAGACCCTAGAATAATGTAGTTTTAATCTACCATCTATGCCTCAAACCAATATAGTCACCTTTACAGACGGTATCTCTATCTTAGCATGTCACAAAGGTGCACTTCCAGTATCTAAACCAGTATCTAAACAGAAATGTCTGCACAAATTTTAAAAGTGGCTCCAAAAATAGAGAGTAACGGCAAATGAATTAAGAAATGGAAGTATTGTAAAACCACCGGTAACATTGAATAGAATTCATTCAATAGAGTTTCATTCAGTCCCTGCTAACCTCAATGATTCGTTATATCATTTCGAACAAAAAGTTGTATTAAAATATGTTTCCAAAATGCAAGCATTTCCGGGGAAAACATGTCAGACATTTTTGAAATTTTCTCAAAAATCGACAACGTCGCATTGTCCTGTTTTTTTTTTTGATTTCGGGTCGAAAGGAATTCTGTTTTTTGTTTGATTTGATATTTTTTGAAAATATAACACAATATTTTTATAACAATTTATTCCATATTTTTTTGGACATTACTAGCACTAGTTTTTCACACCACAACATGTTTTAAACGATTCAGGTCACCTTAAGAAACAGATGATGAATAGTTTTATTTAATTAAATGTTCTAATTGTCTAGCATTTGAGTACGCAAGGCCGGCATCGTTCGACCAGTTTTTCTGAACACGTTGAAAAAAGTTCTGATATGTTTCTAATTTGGTTAGCAGCAACTAAACATAAGTACGTTCTTGGTTATAAATGGAACTACACGCACTTACATACACTGAAATAATTTTTGCCGCAATTTTGAAATAACACTAGTGTTTGTCGTGGGGATCATTTTAATTAGTCAATGTGACGTTGCCATATCAATTTTTAAACAATTTCTATTAGTATTCGTTAAATAATAATGAATTAATATTTGCCATATATGCTTTTATATATATATATATATATATATATATATATATATATATATATATATATATATATATATATATATATATATATATATATATATATATATATATATATATATATATATATATATATATATATATATATATATATATATATATATATATATATATATATATATATATATATATATATATATATATATATATATATATATATATATATATATATATATATATATATATATATATATATATATATATATATATATATATATATATATATATATAT
Organism: Cosmopolites sordidus; assembly: GCA_031761425.1. Lineage (NCBI taxonomy): Eukaryota > Metazoa > Arthropoda > Insecta > Coleoptera > Curculionidae > Cosmopolites > Cosmopolites sordidus. Next base: position 14,125 of record JARFXV010000055.1, read on the forward strand.
ATATATATATATATATATATATATATATATATATATATATATATATATATATATATATATATATATATATATATATATATATATATATATATATATATATATATATAGAGTATATATATATATATATATATATATATATATATATATATATATATATATATATATATATATATATATATATATATATATATAATTATTCACGTATGGGCCCTGGTGGACCACGCGAAGTACAATTAGAGGCGTTTGTTGTTGTTAGCCTTTCTTTGTGCCCATAATGATTTCATTCTTTCGCTGTGAGCTTGTTTCCTTTCGTTAGACCAAGTTATTCCAGTCATCCTACATTTTTCTCTCTCTATCCTGAATTTCACTTTTTGTAATATTTGCTGATCTTAGGTCCTCTTTAATTGCAGCAATCCATTCAATTATTTCTACTTTAGCTTTACTCCTATTTTCATAAAATTCGACTATTTGTCTAGTTAACCTACTCGGATTCATCCGTTTTATGTGTCCGTAAAACTTAAGTCTTCTTTTTCTCATATCGCTATGTATATCTGTGTATTGTTTGATTTCTTGATTTTCTCGAAGTCGGTATGTTGTGCTATTTATTTGTTTGGGCCCTAGGATTTTTCTTATGACTTTTCTTTCCTTCTTTTCAATGTCCTCGATGTCCCTCTTTCTATTCAAAATGAGCGTTTCCGCAGCATATAGACATTCTGGCTTAATAACTGTGTTGTAATGTCTCAATTTTGTGCTTTTAGATAGGCATTTTTTTGTTGTAAATGTTTTGTGTAAGTCTCAATGCCGTTTCCACTTTTTGACATCTACCCTTATTGGCCGCTTTTTCCAACCCATTTTCCATGATTATTTCACCCAAATATTTGAATTGAGAGACTCGTCTGATGTTACCATATTTTGTTTTTAGAAATGGCGTTCTTAGTCTGTTGCAGGTCATGTATTGTGTCTTTTCAAAGGAAACTTGGAGTCCTACATTTTCTGCTGTTTCTTTTAGGATTTCAATCTGTTTCTGTGCCGTTAATACATCTTGAGCTAAAATTGCTAGATCATCAGCAAATGCCAGACAATCAATTTTGATGTTGGTTCTCCCCAGTTTAATGGGCTGGTCAATATTCAGGGCCGACTTTTTTTCACGCCACTCCTGTATTACTTTTTCTAGAACACAGTTAAATAAAAGTGGCGAGAGTCCATCCCCTTGTCTCACTCCAGTTTTAATTTCGAAGGGCTCCGAGATCTCACCCATGAATTTAACTTTTGACCTTGTGTTAGTTAACGTTGCTTTAATAATTGCCAGCGTTTTCAGATCTAGTCCTTGTTCTTTCAAGATTCGGAATAAAGATTCGCGGTCAATAGAATCATATGCTTTTTTGAAATCCACAAATGTACAGACGAGATTTTTATTGTACAGTTTTTGATGTCTTAGAATCAACTTCAGATTCAGGATCTGTTCAGGGCAGGATCTGCCCGGTCGAAAACCTGCTTGATATTCACCAATGTTAGGTTCTAGCTGTCCCTGTGCTCTGTCTAGTAGACATTGAGATAGAATCTTGTAACAAACTGGGAGAAGAGATATCCCTCTATAGTTGTTTACATCCGTTCTATCTCCTTTCTTATGTAGTGGATGGACTCCGGAATCCGTTCGGTTGGCCAAACTTCTTGTAGAATTTTGGTTATTTCCCTGATTGTACCTGGACCAGCGGATTTCAAAAGTTGCGCAGTGATTCCATCTTCACCAGAAGCTTTGTTATTTTTAAGCCGCTTGATTTGCCTAATTATTTCATCTTCATTCGGTGGTAATGAATCTGGGTTTGTTTGTTTAGGCTTTAGTACTGCTAATTTGTTTAAGGGCTCAGGACAGTTTAGTATTTGTTCAAAATATTTCGCAAGTTCTTTGCCATTATCTTGGCCATTTAGAGCCAATTGTCCGTTTTCCTTTTGGAAGCAAAGACTTTGCGGTTGATAGCCTGTTACTTTAGTTTTAAATGTTTTGTAAAAGTTTCGAGGGTTATGTTTTTGGAAATCTTTTTCTATTTCATTAAGTTGATTGTTTTCATATTTTCTTTTAGTTTGTCTAATTAGCTTCGATTTTTCTTTTCTTACTTCCAAAAATATGTTATAGTTTATTGCTGTTTTTTGACTGTTCCAATCTTTGAATGCTTCACTTCGGCTTAATACTGCTTGCTCGCAAACTTCATCCCACCACGGATGTTTTCTACGTTTTTGTAAAGGGACCAACTTTAAGGCTGTTTTAATAATTTTATATTTCAATTCTTGCCAGTTCTGTGCTGGTTGTTTATCAAGTTCTTCTATTAGGGCTGGTTTTATTTTCGTTGGGTCAAACTTTGGTATTAGCAGCCGCTTTTGAATAAGTTTTCGAGGTTTTAAGCTAAGTTTGATTCGAGTCAAGTAGTGATCCCTGTCTATATTAGCTCCTTTCCTGACTTGAACATTCAAAATCTCTTTATAATTGGGGTACGAAATGGCAACATGGTCAATTTGAAATTCACCCATGTACGTGTTTGGGCTCCTCCAGGTTTTTGTTTTGATATTTTCTTCTTAAAATGTATGTATTAAAATGTATGTATATAAATATACATATATATATATATATATATATATATATATATATATATATATATATATATATATATATATATATATATATATATATATATATATATACATACATTTAAAGTGCTTCCCAATAGGGGCGATCTAAAAAAAATATTTAACTTTATTAAAAACAGCATAATAGTTAAAAAGTAAAAAAATACGTTGTCAATCAAAAATACTTTTAACACTAGAATAGCAAATTGAAATGGTACGAAATAACTATAAACGAACAAAGTAAATATTTTTGAGTATTCCAACGTGTTTTGGATAAAATCACATTGTTATATTAGCATTATGATTTGTTTAATACCGAGAAATGTACCGACGTACTCACAGTCTAAGTGAATAACAACTATTCACGTTATTGCCATAATTTAGATTTATCTGTCATAATGTAAAAGAAAAAAAGCGGATGTTCAAAACGCAAAATCTACATGCAAAAAACACTGGAATTAATCCTTTTACGTTTTGTCGTTTTTTTTTTTTTCGTAATTCTAATGATGGCTCATTTTGTTTAACATTGTGTAATGAAGAAGAAAAACGTTGATGTCTGTGAGAATTTTTATGTTATAAGTTCGCGTTCACAAGGATGGGTTGGTATGGAAATATTATGTTATGGTGACAGATGTTTTAGAGAACCATATTGAAGTAGCGTAATATCAAATGTTTTGAATAAATGTGGCATTATAAATACACAACAATTAATGTGTTTGCAGAAAAGTTTTTGTTCAGTGCCTTTACCAGAATCGCATCCAACTGCTATTTAATTATCATTGTATCTACAGAAACAGATGAGCAGTGTGTACGCCTAAAATGCGTCTTCGGACGTTTATTTTGTAATAATTTATCTACCATGTTCAATGATCTACCAAAAATTTACTCCACTTAATCAAAGTATAAAAACACATATCATATTTTTTCGATTGGAAACGTTGCTTTTAAGTCATTTTACAAATACTATAGAAAACCGATGTCCTGATGGTGTTTTTTGCATTAATATGTTTGGCATGATTCCAAATATTACACAAACCTTAACAACTTTTGACTGCCAACCGCACATGTTTGTCCTCTAGCATGTTACTGGAATGTATCTATTCTGGATTTTTTTGTTTAACATCTATGGCGCCCTTACACGATTTAGTTTCCCTTCCTCTTTCTCTATGTTTTCCTTCGTTTACTTTCTTTTCTTTTTTCTGTTTAAAGCAACATATACGAGGGTCGTTCGAACAATCGATCTGACAAAGAAAAAACTACATTTTTGAAAAAATTTTCAACGCAATTCAATTTATTTAGACCAGAGACAACTTTTTAATACTCTCAGTATATTGCGATTTGCCTAACCGTGCAAAATAAACGTTTGTCTCAGCTTTGACTTTAACATTTGAGGTAAATCTTTGTCCAGGAAGTTATTTTTTCCGGTTTAGGAAGAAGAAGTATTTGTTTCGCAGCAACCATTCGAGATATGTTCAGGTGTATTATCGTAGTGAAAGAGTACTTTCTTTTTGGTCAGATGTGGTTGTTTAACCTGCAATAAAGCATGATCACCATCATCCCTCGATAATACCTTGATAATCTATGGGCACCACGCAACGAGAATTCCAGAAAACTAATTAACTGTGAGTTTTCTTAGAGATGGAACTATTTTCACTTTCTTTGAGGCACTTTTACCGTCTCCCGCTCACTATTGGGCTTTATCTGAAATGTGATGGTTTCATATACAGTTATAAACGTCATAGAATCGCGTTTAAACAAGTCTTAACACTCTTGTCAAGTGTTCTTTCGAATGGATATTTGGTTGACTGCTAACAAACGAGTCACGCATTGAGTGGAAAGTTTTTTCATACCATAAGTTTTTCAAAACATCATATAAAATGCAATTGGCAGCGTATATCGAGATGATTTCAATGTCAGCAAGCTCTTGTACATTCATTAGATGCTCATCTAGTATGACATTCTGGATTTTTGTAATAATTTTATCAATCGTAGCAATTTTTGGGTGACAATGCACTTATTACCGTCGGAAACGAAAGGAAAGAATTATTTAAAGTGTAATCTAATTTTTTTGCGTGTCCGCAGGTGTAAACTCTTAAAAACAAAATTCTTTAGAACATCTAGAACTTTTACAAATTTATGCATTTTTCAGAAAATGTCACACCTTTTCTTTAGTCGATCACCACAAACAAGCAACTAAAGGCAAGCATGCGAAACTTCGCAGCACGCCATCTATAGAATCATACTTAACAAGGACTTGTCGAACGACAGTCGTATTATCTTTATTATATGTGTAATAATGCCCTTTATGTAAAAAATAATCGTAGAAAACTCATATTTGGAACCCATAAAGATTTTCACAGTTTGTGCAACAAAAATATGTTGAAAATAACAATATAAACCGCATCAAATTTAAGACATTCGTTTTCACTTTCTATAAGTGGAACAGAGAGAGAAATGTTATCGATAAGGCGTTGTTCCTCGATATATGTATAACAAAAATCCAATTATACATTCGTACTGATTATATACGTGGACAATTTTTAAAAAATGTTGTAATTAACTTTCACTTGTATTGTTGAGAAGTCTCGAATAAAACAAATACAACGCCCAGCAACAGTTGTTTATTTAAAATATATTGTTCAAGTATTAATTTTCTTTTATCAATAATAGCGAAAATTGAGCAAACTAATTTTCGTCGCTTTGTCCAAATTATTTTTTGTCTTTAGCGATGGGGCGCAAACAAGATTTTCGTATGTGGAAAAAAGTGAAGTAAATCCAAGAGAAATAATGAATTAAATATTTTAAAGTTTTTTTTTCTATACAAATCTACAAGATTAAACTGGTGAATAACCGAACTAAACTGATAAATTGTGATAAAACCTCTGTATAATTAACAAATCTTAAATATACATAAGTGTGTCTAATATTTTGACGCCAAAAAAAATTAATATGTACTAATAATTCTTTTATATTCTGATCAAGGTCAAATAAACTTTTTCCATTTTCCATTGTTTTAACTTGCATTTGAAACAATTAAAAAGAACACTAAAAACGAATAAATTATTATATTTCAATTTTTTAAAACTTATGTCCAAAATGTTGTCACTGAGTATATAATTCAAAAAGCGTCTAGGAGATATATAGAAAATCAAAAAGAGTCACTATTCTCTGTTTTAAAAAGTACCTGTAAATACTAGAATTAGTTCACTAATTATTCTCATAACGTAGATCTGAAATATAAAATATATCATAAAATTTGTCTCAACGGTGATTTGTCTGATGCGTTTTTAATCAGTTGTTAACACGGACCTAGTACATGTTCATAAGGCTTTTTTCGACTTTATAATCCTATGACCAGTTTTTAATTACTTGGTATGGATGAGCCGAATCACATAATAGATCGGTCATATATTATAACATTTGTTATGGCGATACGCCGCATTCACAGAAATTTGTTACGATAGTTCTTCTTTTACTTTTATTTACTACACGATAATGTTACTTAATCTTGAACGAAACAAGACATATAAATGACATTTTGTGTGCAATACTATCAATATACCAACCCCGCATTTTTTTCCTGATCTGCAATTCTATTATTTTAATAGCATTTTTTATTAGATTACTACTAGTCTAATTGAAGTTCGCGGAGCGACACCTATAGAGCAGTAAAAGAACTATATAATCCAGTACATTTTGAAATTTAATCCTTCATATGAACATATGTGAAGTTTCAAGTCAAACTGTCAATTCATTCGTACAGAAACAGCAGCTTAAAGCAAACGTATTAGTGTTATTTTTTAAACTGGAAAATATTGAAAATCGCGCATCCACTATATTCACCAGATGGAGATACCTCTGACTTTTATGTGTTTTCAAACCTCATAAAATTCCTACGTGGCAAGCGTTCAAATAAAGAAGTGATAGCAGCCGTAAATGAGTATTTTGAAGGACTTCGAGAAAATAACTTCAAAAATGTAATAAATAAATTTGAGAACCGCTAGAAAAAATGTAATGAGCTTAAGGGAGAATATACGAAAGAATAAAGTATTTTTTTTTTAATATAAATTTGTTTTATCATTTCCGCTCCGCGAACTTTTCAATTAGCCTAGTATTGTAAGAAGGTCATTCGAACACTTATCGACCTGACAGAAATGACGCAAGTATGCCTAAATGACATTGATATTTGTCAAGTATGATTCGTGTGCTGTGAAGTTTCAAACGCGCGCGTTTAGTTGCTTGTTTGTGGCGATCGAGAAAGCTAACAAATTTTAAACATTATTTAAACGCGATTCTGCTCTCTTTGATTGACGTTTTATGGCAGTAGATGAAATATTTATTCAGCATTGCATCCAAACAGTGGGTTGAAAGTGTGCCAAAGAAAAAGAAACCTGTTCCATCTGTAGCACAAGTCATGGGTGCGGTTTTTTGAGGTTCTCGTAATGTGGTGCCTATCTCTGCCTCTCGTAATGTGGTCGACTATCTGGCAAAACTTGAAACAGTCATCGGGGGGTATTACCCTTCATAAGTGGATCTATTGAAGATGCTATTGAGGATAAAAATTCAGATCTGGATAAAAACAAAAAGCTCTTTCACTACTATAATGCACCTACATACACGTATGTGTTTGTTGCTACAAAAATCCATGAGCTACATTTCTTCTAAATAAATATAATAAAAAAAACTACATTCTTTTAAATTTCTTCATATACGTCATATAAAGATGTGTCAACCGCTTATTTTGAAGAGTTGGACAAATCGCATTCTACCGATCGTATAAAAAAATTGGAAAGTCGTTGGTCTAAATGTATTGAATTACAAGATAGACGTTGAAAAATAAAGAGTCTCAAAAATTATGCGTTTTCTTTGTCAGTCCGAGAACTTTTAGAACGGTCATTGAATGTTATATTTTACTCGATGTTAGTGACAGTTACTAAGCAGCACGTTATTACATTATTCTAAATTTTTATTAATGCCAAATTTGAAATGAAGTTTTGACTAAAAAAAAATAATAAAATTATATCAGATAACTTTGAACAAGAATGTTTCTAAGAATATGCCAAAATCGTTGCATCGTTATTGTTGACCCTCATTTCCTATATAAAATTTTCCTATTTTCCTTTCTTGTGTTCGCGCGCAACTCATCAAGAAGAAAAACGGGCCTTATGGAAAAAGTTTCGCATTTTTTCCTTTTTATTTAGTGGAAGTTTGAAAGATGGCCGGGCATTATTGTAGACTCGATATATTTTGATAACAAGTTATGTATGAAGTTTTTCTTCCTGCCTGAAAAAAAATGAGTTTACTTATGAGTTTTTCTTCTTCTTTTTCATGTCACTAAAAATGGAGCATTTTTTTGCTCTAAAGTTTTAGTTGAGATGGGTTTTGTTCTCGTAAAATTGATATTTCATAATAAAATATCTTAGATATATAGAGAAGTATCCTTAAAAATATTTGCAAACACTCCTGGTTTTATTTTTTCCTTCAACGCCAAATTTCAGTTTTGGGATTAACCAGAAGTCGCATGGGGCCAAATCAGATCAATATGGAAGCACCATTGACCTCTGTTTAGGCCCAAAAACAAAATCATCTTTTCTAGTTATAGATCGTCTATAATGCTAATGGCCTCTGCCATCACTAAATTTTGCATGCCATTTTATAATGTTCTTAACGTTTAAAATGTTCATAGGTTTCTGTGACACTATTACCCTAATAACTTAACCCTAATAACTTAACTTAATATCGGCCATTGTTGTTTTTTCAACTGACTCTCAAAAATACTATAGTTAAGTTTTCATGTAACTGTGTTGGCTTCCCCTTTGAAAATGAGACAGGCCAACGTTTGATGCGTCTTCAGTACGACATTTAACACCTTAGAGTCACTTAGCGGTCTGAAGGAATTATTTTCATGAAGCAGATTTTTCTGATGACAATTTCAGCAATGGTGCCCCGAAGGCAGACTCGATTGAAGATAAACTTTACAGCGGAAAACCCTCATTTGCAAGAAGTGCTAGAAATGTTTTCAGAATCCGATATCTTGCGCGTTCTGATCGTCGGTTGACGGTTAGAATGTTCAGAAACATAACGTCGTTTTTTTATTTTGATTCTTTTTTTTTAATTCATACCAACAGTTCTAATTATCATCCAAGAAGGATTTTTGCTTCTGCTGTGAATATTTTTACAAAATAATAACTGCCACCTGAAGTGACACTTTAGTAGATGAATCAGACTCCACGACTATAAATTAACAGATTATGGATTTGATGACACCCCATCATGCCTTAAGAATATTGACGTGAACTTTTGATTGATTAATAAAACTTGTAAGACAAAATAAACTTGTTATCTAATGTGTATTGTGAGAAAATTAATTAAGCCACAAATTGCTGCTATAATTTCTCTGCTAAACCAATAAAGATGTTTGCGGGATCATTTTTTATCCAGTCTGGGCAATTAAATTATGGCCATCTGGTGTCGTCTCGATTGTTACAAAACTCGAGCAGCCAAAACGTGACAAAATACCCCTTTCTCCCTCCACCAGCAGCTGCTACCATGGACGAACTTGGATTTCAGCAGATACGATAACCGCCAGTTTCCAACTTTGTTGTTTTCCTCTTCTCTCTTTTTATTAAACAGACACGCTTGGGCAAGAAAACAAACCGTGTGCCGTTCGTGTATACTGCACCGTCAAAATTTCGTTTCACAAATAGCCTAAACCATTAACCTACTTTCCGAATTTATTTCGTACAGAAATTCAGCGACTTCTTACCAAATGTGTAATTATTGAGTAATATCCAGTTCTAGTCATTATATGTATTTGGTTTATAGAGTTATGTAGGCTCGTTGGTAAGGTTCCGCCAGAGGCGTAGGTGAACGGATATGGAAGGTTTTTTTTATTTTGCTTCGTTTTAATTAATCTTATTTCGGGATCTGACTTAAATTGAAAAGTATTGAAATTGTATTTTAAATATAATATATAAAAAGTACCGAAGGTGATGCTAATATTGATAATAATTTCACTGTAAGTCCTCATAACATATACAGAGCCTTCATTTAATTCCGAAACCCACGAGACCTAGAAATGTGGACAACTAACACAATAGGTTGATAATGGTTAACATGAAATTGCTAATTTTCTAAAACTACAACATATGTTTATTGTTTTATTTTCAGTTTTTATATATAATCGTTTTCTTTGATTTATATATTCGATTTAACACTAATCACGAAAATTAACATAACATTTGACCAGCCCTACATTATTTTACCATGGAAGTGAAAGGAAGAGAAGCGATTCAGGTAGATTTCTTATGGAAAATATTGTTGATAAAATGCACACAATGAAAGTTATTTCTTTTAAATAATCAGATGTATTTAGAGATGTAATAAAATGAAAACTCACGCCGGACAAATCTAAATTTTGGTGACAAATGAATGATTCAACATACAAAAATTAAGTTCCCAGGTTTAAATAAATCCCTAGTCACGTGGGTAATCGGATGAAATGAAGGTTCTCTAGAAGCGTATTCGCGTGCGCAAAACTGATGATTTTGATATATACAAAACAAATTTAAGCGTTTTTACAAAAGTGCCTATGTCATAATCAGCTAAATTTTCAAAACGCAAAAAAAACATTTTTATTTGCTCACCTTAACAGATTAATACTATATTTATGGCTAATTAGGTTCCGTCGTTTCTGGTGATTCTAACTGCAAAGCTGTTCATCTTTCATTTATGCTGAATTTTGTGGTAAAGTTATACAACTTTGCTCCTGCCATTTTCCTATAGATGACGTTAGCGGTAAGTAGGTCGAAATAAATACGTCATAGATGGCATGCAAAACCTTTGGGCATCTTGTAAACATAACCCCAAAGCACCAGTAGTCGATTTGTGTTAATTTCTTTTTTTAATATGAAGAAATCTGCGGCTGTAATCTGAATGTTCTCATACACTCATGGTGACACCGCTATGAGTGAAAGAACGTATCGTGAGTGGTTTCAACGCTTCAAGAGCGGTGATTTTCACGCCGAAGACCGGCATAGCGGTGGAAGAGCGAAAGTTTTTGAAGATGAAGAATTAGAGGCATTGCTTAATAAAGACTTGTGTCAGAGTCAAGAAGAGTTGGCAAGATCATTGGGAGTAACTCAACAAGCAATTTAAAAACGCCTCAAACACCTGAGCATGACCCAGATCCAAAGATAATGGGTGTCATATGAGTAGAAACCTAGGGATGTTGAACGCCGTTTGTTTGCTTGTGAACAGTTGCTTGAAAGGCAAAAACCGAAGGGACTTCTGTATCGCATTGTGACTGGGGACGAATAATGGATTTATTACGATAACCCCCAAGCGTCGAAAATCATGGGGATATCCCGGCCACGCTTCCACGCTAACGACCAAACCGAATATTCTCGGCTCCAAGGTCATGCTTTGTATTTGGTGGAATCAGCTCGGTGTAGTGTATTATAAGCTGTTAAAACGTTTTAATGCGTTTGAGCCGAGCATTGAAAGACAAACGGCCGCAATACAGCGAAATATACGATAAAGTGATTTTGTAGCACGATAATGCTCGGCCCCATGCGAAAGTGGTAAAACATATTTCGAAACGTTGAAATGGGAAGTCCTACTGCACTCGCCGTATTCCCCAGACGTTGTTCCCTATGACTGTCACCTGTTTCAATCGATGGCACACGGCCTAGCTGACCATCAATTCCGGTCTTATGAAGAAGTCAAAAATTGGATCGATTCGTGGAACGATTCAAAATATGACTTTTTTCAAAGCGGAATTCGAATGCTGCCTGAAAGATGGGAGAAAGAAGTGACCAACGATGGATAATACTTTGAATTATAAATGTATAATCAGTTTTTTACAATAAAGCCTTGAATTTTGAAAAAAAAACGGCGGGAGCAAAGTTGTATATCTTTAATAAAGTACCTTTATAATAAAAACATTCACAAAAAGTATAGGACACGGGTACTTTTTGCAAAAAACGAAAAAAGTTAATTTTAAAAGCGATGTTTTTATTGTAAAAACCTTTATTGGTATCTAAAAAGTAGTAAAATTTAGACAAAGTTTTATTAAAACGCAATTAGGTATTATTGCCGTTGAACAACTTTTAAAAATCTTTAGCTTTAGTCCACTAAATAATAGTATATTTTATTATATTTACCTATTTTGATAGGACTTTTATTTATTCAAATATGAGAATCTTACCTGCAATCGGAGCCTGTGACACGAGCAGCAAGTCTTTGTGGTGTTTTCTTCTACCTTGATCACTCGTACTCATTAGGTTTCTCGAAAAGCTTAAGATTATACACAAACCAAGGGTTAATAACTTGAGCTGGGTCCTGAACAGGTTAATCGGTAGTTTATAACCGAGATTCGGAGCCCATTTTAAACTCTAGGTTCAGTTGTTAAATAACGGTTAACGTCTCTAATTTAAATAAACAAAGTAATTATTAAATCTTACATTGAAAGCTTTGGTGCGAAAATATAACCAAATATATTTTCTAAATAAGTCACCTTTTCTGTTTTGCGTCGGTAGGGAACTCATCACTATGTTAACATCACCAGGGATTCTATTCACTAATACATTAAATATAATCTATTAATTTAATTATAGAAATAGAAATAATTTAATTATAATTATGGAGCATTCATTTATTTTCTGATGATGCTGAAATGGCTAGAGAAATGCGCATCGAAAGACAGCAAAAATCATTATATACTTTTAGATGTATAGGCCTCTTAAATTTGTCCTAACCATCTGTGAAAAATTTCGTATTATCGAACATGCACTTGATATACAGTTGAAAACTAAGTCTAAGAATCAAGGATTTTCGAATGGTAATATACAAAAAATCGGTAGACGACAGAAGATGTACAACATAATGAAATATAAATACCAATTGATATTGGGGTGAAATAATTACAGATACTACATATTCTACGTTGACATGCTATGGCTTCTTGTGACTTTTTCTATTCCCTTAACTGAAATCAATTTCTTAATTGAGTAACACATACTTTTGAAGCTTCTTTCCTCGATATTTGGTAATGCATATTTGTATATAATAACTAATACCCCTTTAAACTATTAGATGCTAATAAATATTGTAATGTCATGTGTCATATAATATTTTTCCAGTGGCTGATGTTCAATTAGCAAGCAATAAAATCGCTACTCAGAAAAAAGCAATGGTAATTTCAGAATACGTGCTAAACTTTACTCATTGTGTAACTACTCAATATGTATTAAAATAAGAAAAAGAGAAAGTGTACAACACTGATATAGCGAACACACAAATTTTCATTAGGAAAAGATTAACTCGACTGTTTTGGAAAAGATTTCTTTCACAATGGTCAGTTCTTTTATCAGAGCCACTTATCGTCTTATTCAGAAATAATAATAAAACATTACTAAATTCAAGTCAGTAAGCGATGATGAAAGACGACGGTATTTAAATACAATGCAGGGCGATTCTTGCGACACGTTACTGACCTTATTTTTTTTATGGCGCTTTGCTTTCTCGACATTTTCATTCTTTCCTCAGATAAGATTTATATGAGCATTTTGAAGAATCGACCCAGACTAGTCAAACGAGAAAATTATGTGGGGGTGGGCATATTGTGGGCGACGACTTTCAGTTTCATTGTCATCAATGTTTTATTGAAGATAAGGAAACTGGGTTTGTAAAGTATTACACAACAGCGAGTTTATGCATGTAGGGAGTTAACTGAAGCTGCTCAACTTGTTCGTGCAAATATTAATACATTGGCGATCAAGTTGTCGAGAATTGTTAGGTATTTCAAACGCTTTGCTTTATCGTATTTTCTTTTGCAGTAAACATTAAGAAAGGCAGTGGTCTCCTATGAGTTCTACATATCCTAAGCATCATAGATACGTATTTTCGATTAATACCTTGTCACTTGCACAACATACTCTGAACCTTTATTGTTTGAAATATAATTGAGGCATCTATCTAATCTAATTGATCATTCTATCCGTAACTACTGTCATCCTGTTTATTCCTGCATGTTCCTAATGTCATCTCGTCAGCAAGTATTTGGTTGTTCTACATTTCCACTTTACTATGCGTCTTGTCCATCTTCCGTCCTCTAGACGCACTCTATGACCTGTCCATTATCACTTGAGTTTACAAGCTCTTTGTAAGACATCTGTTTTTTTTGTTTGAGCTTTTATCCGGTCATTTCTCTTATAATTTCTCATTTTAATTCCCAGCATTTGTTTCTTTTGAGCGTTATGTGTTTTTACTAGTTATTGGAGTAGTTTTATTTTAATTCTGCGCCTTAATAATTATGTACAAGACTTGGCTTTCAATGAATTAGGGATATCTGATTAACATATAGCTTAGCGTAGCTTATTCTTCTATTGATTTCAGCTGACCTATCATTTTTAGCAGTTATCTTTTGGCCTAAATATGTATAACTGCCAAGGACTTCTAAAGGTATGCCTTCTAAGGGGATACAAACCTAAGAGGGTGTTACGCATTATTTCAGTCTTATTTTCCGAGATCTGTCGTTGAATTCATTATCCATGCTTGGTAATTCATATAGGTCCGGGCTGAAAAATAATATATCATCATCAAACTTTAAGTGGTTGAAATGTTAAATGCTCTATACATAACATTGTTAATTCTAAGATTAAGGTAGTGGGAATCTGGGAAATGCTGTTCAAACTGTTAAGTTTTCTGGATGTCGTTTTCATCCTGTTGTACCTGTAGTCATCATTGTCCATTTTCTTTTAAATATACCCAGTTGCAATTAATGATAATTCTCTTATTTTTCTTTCTGTACTGAAGAAATCACCTCAGTTGAATATAAGACCAAATGTGTCGTAGGTCCAGCAAAATACATTCAAAAAATGCTGACATATTTTAAGTGAGTTCCCACTGATCTATTGGATCTGAGACTCTTTAAGCTTAAATTATTCATTACATCTATATAATCTTTCTTTTTATTAACTTTTGGACGGCAGTAATTAAAGCTGTTGTGAATATGTTGAAAAACACAGACAACATTTTATTTGTCATAGTGTAGAAATTGGAAATTAAGATTGGCTCTTGCAAATTAGAAAATTCTGTTAGAATACTAAACTAGAAACTAGATTGATGAAACTAGACTGCCCGATTAATGTTGGATTGGTAGGGCAGAGGTTTCCGATGAGCTTCGGTATACAGCCTGCTTGAAGCAGCGAGGCAAATGGACCAATCTGAGCCAGATTCCTACAAGGCTTAACCTTAACACATGATATATTGCATCCCTAATTAAATTCTCCCAAAACTATACAAGACCTGGTCAGTCCTCAAAAAGAGGAACTGTTAGAACTGTTTCCGTTTCATAGATTACGATGAATATGAATATTCAATTATAATTTTATATATACATATAATGATACATCTAAATACAGGTCGAAAAATATCTAAATAACTATAGAAAATTAACGTAAAGATCTATTAAAGATATAATTCCATAATTGGTATTATAGGAAAAAATTAAAGGTCAAAAGTATCCACGCACATTAATGTACGATCCTTATTAGTTTTATTAAGCTATTGCTCGGTGATATTATTTCAGATCAATCCGCACGTTTAACCAAATATGAAAAGTCAAGGTGAGCGCTTGAAAGCAATAAAATATAATATTAAAAAAATAGACCAAGAATCTGAACTAAAAAAATATGTTTAATTTGTTTTAAACCTGATCGTTCTACATGGACTATTACTTTTGTTTTTTAATCATATGAGGAACTCTGTTTTTGGCTTGTCTGAAGAGGTACCATTTGGATTTTAAGGTAGTGGATGTCGCGATTTCCCGTTAAAAAAACTGAAACTGATGGTGGATATATGGTGAATGCATCTTATACAATTTTTACGCCACTTTTTTCCTTTTATCAATTTTCTTGATGAGTTCATTCAATTTATATAGCTAAATCAATTTTCTTAGCGGTCGCTTACAGTAATCAGTGCCTTCGTAATTCCAGTAAAAATTTGGTTCATTTTGAATAAAAATGTATCGTTTCTTGTAATGATATCGCAATTATAATTCGAATGACATTGTGATAACTATAATTATAATTGATTGATTTTTTTATGGATGTCAAAGGCTATATCAGTATCTCATTATATAAAGCGTTATTTTTCTAATACTTACCATAGCAAAAGTCAAATTTAAGTCATAATATTTAATAGCCTCATAATTTAGAAAGTTCGACAGTACTTAGATCCAAAGACAGGTAGGAGAATAACATTTAAATTGCCGCCAATAATGCAATACATTTTTCAAAATGATATTTGAAACGCCCTCCATAACAGGAGCAAAAAAATAGTAGGTACAATAGAAACCAGATGCGACAAAATACAAACATCTCCTGGTCAATTCTGAATCTGTTTATAAATCAAATCTGGTAAGTACGATGGATGTATGTAGTGAGGATAGTTCAATTCTGCCAACATCGATTTTATTCTTGATCACTTCACGGTATGTTCAAATGTTTTGCAATATATTGCTCCTTAACAATTCTTCTATTTTATAGCAAATTTATTTTCTACAGTTTATTAATATGTTTATACTTTTGTTCTTGTATATTACAATCAGAGTTTTTTCTAACAAAGCTGTAACATAATCGTGAGCTTATAGGTTTAAAATTAATTAGACGTTAGTCTACCTATACAAGGGTCGTTCGAAATGTTCTTGAGCTGACTGAGATGAAGCAAATATTGTCAAATAACTATGTTACCTGTTAGGCAAATTCGTTAAATGGCGTGCTGTGAAGTTTCAGATGCGTCGGTTTAGTTGCTTGTTGTTGGTGATTAAGCAAAACAAACACGACTTTTTATTTTCTTAAAGCTATATAACATTTAAGTTTGAGCTGTTATAAAGAACTTTGTTTGACTGTAAAAACTGGATTGCTGAATTTAAATGTGGCCGTACAATCCATTGAGGATGATGAACGCTCGGAACGCCCAACCAACAATAACTTAAATGTTATACTGACAAAATCGTCACAAAAATACTGCAAAAAAATCAAGCAGCAAAAAAATGCTCACTGAAGATTCGCGATCTCGATAGTGAGAGTCTCTATGCCCATTACATTTTACACGATGATTTGGGTATAAAAAAACTTTCCCTTCGATGGGTCGCGTGTTGTTAACTGTCGACCAACGACGTTTTCGAATGAATCCGAAGTTTTTAGATTTATTTAAACACGATACATATTTTATTCAACGTTTTAAAACATTTTATAACAGTATATGAAACATTGATTCTCCATTATATGTCAGGGACGAAACATCAGTCCAAACGGTGGGTGGGAGCAAATAAAAGTGCACCAAAGAAAGCGAAAGCGGTTTCATCTGCAGGAATAGTTTTGTGGGTTTCTCGTGTAGTGTGCTATTCATAGACTATTGGGCAAAAGACAGGACTATCATTGAAGAGTATTATGCTTCACTGGTGAATTAGTTGAAGGGTGCTACTCAGATTACACACTCATATTTGGCCAGATTGAAAGTGCTGTTTCACCATGATAATGCACTAGCAGACTTCTCGGATTGTTGGGGCAAATTGTGTTTTTCTTTGTCAGGTCGAAAACTTTTCGAACAACTGTCGTATATAATTGTTACATTGAGACCAACGAAATATATTTAAAATAAATGCCTAGACTATAAAGAAAACTATAAGATCTTAAACTGTATCTTATCAAAACGAAATTTACTTGCTGCTACCGAGGGCATAAGGAAAATATACATATATTCGTGAAGAAATGTTGAATTGTACTCAATGTAGTAATATGTTTATGTAGTAAATGCAGAGTACATGTAAAATGTTTAGTATAAATAAGGAACAATGTAAAAACTAGTAAAAAACCTTTTTGCGCGGTGATCATAAATGATAATTAATCGTATTGGTCTTTTAACTATACCTCATTGAAAGAAACATTTTTAATGAGTATTGTCTATAGTTGTTAGCATTTACAAAGTGGTCGGACTCTAGATCGCGAATCGGACCAACAAATGGGGAATGAAATGACTCAAATGGATCGTTTGGGTCGTGTTTCGGATCGTTAGAATTAAAGGTATTTCAACTTTGTCGATTGCCTTGAGAAAAGACAGGTAGACTTGGAATACACATACACACAGGCACAGTTAGTTCGATACAAAGTTTAAAAAACTCGGAGGCGCGTACATAGCAAACGAATATGGATGAATAACTGCGTCAGTTCGGTCAGCTTTATGAATCTATTATAGTTGGCCATTGTGATGTAATTGAAAACTAGATATATAGGTTTTAAACAATTCGAAATATTCTGGTAATGTGTGGCTGTTATTTGACCCAATGTAAAAAGCAATAAAAAACAATATATTACAGTTCATGTCACTTCAAAAATAAATTCGTTTAACAAAAATCTCTGTAATGGTAATTGATTTCATCGCATTTTGTATCAGAAACTGGTTTAAAGAAACACTTAAGCGGCTCCAATTTAATCTCGCCCTCTTCAGATTTGGCTTCAAATCATCGAGATTTTTTTTATTTGGATGTATATATTGAAAATGTCTGTTAGGTGAATATGGAGCTTCTGGCATGTTCTGTCACTAATTTATTGTCATCGGAAGTGTTCTACAGTAATCTTCAACTTCAGCATGTTCTCTATTTATTTTCATCATTTCGTTCCATTCGAAAATCTTAGTTCTTGGGGTGCATCCATCTTCGAAAAGCATATAAAGGGTTTCCCGTAAGTGTCAGAACTTTAAAATGAGGCACATTGATAACTACAAGTGATAATCCAGTAATTTTTATTCTGTCTTGAAGAGCAAATCAAATAGTGACATTATGCTTTGAAATTAATGTCGTTCAAATACCCCCCTCGGTTTGGTCTTGTGGAATGCATTATGAAGAACCAATTTTCGATTACTCTATCACACATCGCGTGGTATATTTTCAATTGTGACCTGACTGTTTCGTTTAAGGTCAAGAATTGTTCAAGGTTCATTTCTGCAAACCAGGGACTTAACATAACTCCACAAAAATTTTTCTAATTGCGTAAGATCGCATGATCTTGGTGACCACTTGACATTACCATTTCGCGAAATAATGCGTCCAGGAAATTCATTGCAATAAATCGATTGTCCAGCGAGATGTGCGACAAATCGAAGTGCGACCATTGTTTATATTCATATTTCAGGTCAAAGATAATCTGTTAGCACATTCTTATAGTGTTCACCATTAACAGTAAAAGGATTTCCACCATCGTCTTCAAAAAATTAAAGTCCTATCACTCCTTTAGCCTAAAACCCGCACCAAACCGCACTGAACACAATAGTCTATGAGTGACATTTACATTTCAACCAGCGCTGCTGCTATTATGTTTTAAAGTTCGAACACATTCATTGCAAATCTCTATATTGTGCAACATTCAAAAACATCATATTCGTTGGTCCTACATATCTACAATTATGCCTTCGATCATGTATTGGATATTCATGTATAGAAATTTAACAAGTAAAATACTAATAAATTTATTTGTACGAATTTGTGTAACTAGACCCATGTTTATTTACTGTTCTGAAAAACAGTTACTGAGAAAAGAGCATCTTAACAAAAATGTTCGTTTTGCGACAAATAAAAAACAGGGATCGTTTTCATTAAGAAATAATAATATTATGTGCATAATTTGAATGTTGATATGACCTATTTGCGAAAATAACGAATCTACAAACAATTCACCTACTTGCAATAAGGAAAAAGCAAAACAACAAGGTGTGTTAGTTGTGGCTTTTTCACAACATCGCCTATAGCTCTTGGACCGTTGACATTTGTTTTCGTCTCACGTCGTGTTACAAAATCGAAATGCCATTTGGCTAGCCTATATATTCGATGGAAAATGATGGAAGAAAGCGCCAACGTGATATTTTCCCCTTGAAAATATCAGTCGTAAGTAAACTGCCACTTTAAGTCTGATGAAGTTAACTTTGCTAATAATAACAATGAAATATACATCAGATTAATTGTATGGTTTCCTTTAGAGTTTAAATTTAGAAAAAACTTTTCATCAAAATAATTGATTATTATGTATTATCCTAGAACTAATTTTCTGATCAAAATGTGACTACCTTTGATGTGTGTTATATCCGGTCTCATATATGTGACTTAATTTTAATAAAAATAGTAGTGCCAATAACCGTAATCGTATCTCTGACGAAAAAGCCGGCCGCGGTGGTCTGGTGGGTTAGTCGCCTGCCTGGCAATCCAAAGGTAGCTGGCTGGTTCGATTCCAGCGCTCGGATGGCTGTTTTTCTTTAATTCTTCTGCCCGTCTTACTTCCTACCCTACACACACACACTTATATACACTCACATATACACACACACGCCCACCCATATACACACCGAAATGTCTGTGATTGTTTCTAGGCAAGAGTGTAAAATCAAACAACGAATTACCCCTCAGTCACGCCAGTTAAAGGCTGGGTAAGGCCGGATGCCTTCTGAGAAGTGTTCTACGTTGGTCACTCGCCAGTCGGTAGGCTGTCTGATAGACTTATGGGTAGGCACATAACCAAGGGTTGATTGCCTGAGGGGGCTGCTAGCCTGGGTTTGTCGGTAGCCGATGACCGTGGTTCGAAACCCACGTTAAGCTGTAGGTCCAGTCGCTAAATAGCCTTAGATGCTGATGCGCTTTTAACCTTAAATCCTTTCCTTTCCTTTTCTGTCGAAAAAAGAATTAATAATAAATAATCACATTAAATTTTATGTTAAAACAGTAAAAGTGCTGTGAAAACGCCCCAAATCGTTAAATCGCGTCGGGAGATAACACGTTTTTGATTGACAACAATGACTCATAGAAGGCCGAGGGGGGAGATTCAGAAAAATGGAGCTTGAAATGTTCATAATAATAAATTGATTACATTTATATAGTTGAAGATTGTTGCACTATAATGCATTGTTACATCGTTCCTATAATTGTTCTAATTTTTTTACCAAAAATAAAAAGTTTGCTTTGACATCCCCGTATTTACCTGATTTGACTCAGTAGGAATAGTTTCTATTTCCTAAGCTACCTGTTGTAATGACAGGAAGTCGTTTTGCATTAATTGAAGACATTGAAAAGTCAACAGCGAGCAATCTGAACACCATTCCAATCAGCGACGTAAAAAAGTCATATGATGAACGAATAGAAGAATCTGCAGTCAAAAACTTGATTAAGATTTTATAATAAATTTAGACCGCAGCACAACGTGAGCTTAGATGATCCAGTACATATTTTATAGCCATATTGTTTTTTTTTCGTCTTGGCATTTATGGATTCAATAGTTGCTATTTATAAAAATGCCAACCTGCGGTGCGGAACAGAAGGTAAAATGCGGTCATCATTACTATGGAAATAGTTGTTGTATGAAAAAGTGATGTGTTCTTCTTTAGCGATGAGCATATTTTCATTTAAACAAATGCATAAACAAACCGAATTATCGTATATGGAGTGAACAAAACAAAATCCAAGACAGATTATCGAACTAGCACTTCTTTCTCAGAAACTGGCTTGGGTAATTTATAGTTTGGAGGTGTCATTGATATGTAATCGGGGACCAAATTGACAACATGGTTACTGTCAAAGGCATTTAACCATTTGACCATTTGTAAAACAGCAGGAGGTGGACATTTAAGATATATTATTTTCGAAACATAAATAGCATGTACTAAGCTTTTGAATGAAATAAAAATTGTCCATTTAAATCGAAATTAAAAGAAACTCCTACATACCACGTCTTGGTAAAATTTATCAGGTATGATATATCAAGATATCAGATCTTGATATCTTAAGTTTTTATGCTGACTTATAATGAATGGGAATATAAACTAGATGTTAAGAACATTGTAATGTTAAGGTGAAAAGTAATAAGAAAACTATTACAGAAAGAGAAAACTAGTCAGAGTTTTTCGCTTTCTATGTCAGTTAATGGTAGTGAGCAATATTACCCAATTCCCCTGAAAGTTTCCTAGTGATTGTTTTGGATTCTGCTACCACAGTTGCTCTTAGAACGTCGGTATAGAGGGACCGTATTTTCAAGACTTATGTCTTCATCACAATATCTACCTCGCAAATGTCACAAGCGGTGGCAGCCGCTTTGAAACTTTTTTTAAATAATGTTAAATAATAAACAAAGGAAAAAACACATATACTTTCTTCGGTGATGTGCTTTTTGATTTATTTGAACATTTTGTATCAATAAGAAGTTATTCTCCATATTTAAACAATATTATTGAGTCAAAATCTGTAGAAGACCACTCAGTTATTTAATTAGTTTTATAGAGTGTAGAATGAGAGACGCATTAACAACTGAGCCTACTCAGTGACTGAACCTACAACTTAATGTAGGCTTCGAACCACTCTTATTACCCACCTCTAGCTATCTTCTCTTAATGTGCTAAATTTTTTGTTTTTTGAAAATCTACCGATTGGCAAAGTGATCGAAAGATTTTTTACTTTTTTTTTATATCTCTCAGAAGACGACTAGCCTAACCAGACTGGTTGCTACATACCCTGGTGGCATACATACACATAGTACAAACATCCACACCGTGAGTGGGAATCGAGTTCGCACCGTCGTAGCAGTTATTTGCCAAAGAAGTAATTCGATTAAGTTCGACAAATTTTGACAATTAATTCTTCTATTGGAACCTTCGGTGTGAAACACTAAACTCGAAGAGATTTACCACTAAACACCAAATCACTTTTCTAAACTGTTCGACACACGTTTCGCTAGCCATGTTAACCATATTTCAGCATTTTCAGGAGATTATTTAATCTTGGAGCGAAGCGTGCGAATCTTAGCGAAACGTGCGTCGGGAAGTTTAGAAAAGTGATTTGGTGTTTAGTGGTAAATCTCTTAGAGTTTACATTTTGTTATCATTTATGTATCTCTTAGAGTTTACATACAGTTGCTAATCACACATATTCACTTTTTACAGCGAAATCTATTGAATTATATGTTAACCAGTTTGCTTCAATGTTAAATCTATTAAATTTAAATGTATCATCCTATACCAACACATTTCCACCGTTAGTACAATGGTTTTGATTCCAAGGCTTACGCTAAAAATAATCACCGCATAAACTCGCCTAGGTCAATCTAAAAGCTGTATAGTAGGTCATCCAAGGCCGTCGTCTTATCTGGAAAATAAAAACAATATGTAGACACCATAATAACTAATATAATAAATGCGTTATCGAAAATGCAATGCAGCCACCGTGAAAAAGATGGTTTTTTTATCCAAATTCGCAACGTTGTAAAACCGACCAGGAAGAACAGAAAAAGTGGAAACGCGGGGACGAATGAAATGGAAAGTAGACGAGTTGTGAACGATGGCGAAAGTGCGACAAAGATGAACAAGCCTATGACGCAAGACAATCTTGTCAATGTAGGTTGATGGATTGCGCGACGTTGCCACGATTACTATAATTGCAAATTTTGTACAATTTTTGTCTGAATTGTTGCATCTTGCATCGGGTTGTGCGGAAAATGTTCAGGGATTTTCCATTAATTGTTTTTTAACGCTTGCAAACAAAAATCGCTGTTGGATTAGTAATGTTTATTGACAAATATTTAATTCTTGTTATATTTATAGTGTTTACGTTCAAATTTTAGTTATTCGACTTGATTCAAATTGAAAATGTCAGTCGATAACTTGCATTTACGCCCCATTACATTTTGGTCTGTTCAGGGGCGGAGATTTTGACCTGGAACACCGGCATCACTCTGGCCGCCCTTCAAGCACTGATATTGAGTGAGATACCACTGACCGTGAGATACCAAATAAGTTAAATATTGGCGACAGCTTTTGACCATCTGAAAATAAAATAAGCGTATAGATATATATAAACTCCTCATGATCTTAGTGAGCGAAATCAACTTGACTGAATTTCTTCAGTGGATTGAATACAAAATGCAACGAAAAAAAATAGAGAGGTTGGCAGAGTCATAGGTTTAAAGTCTGGCGAAAGATGTCCAAAAAGATGTCTTTCCATTTGGTGGGACTGGAAGGAATCCAAAAAAAGGAACCAAACCCTTCAACCAGCTACTCATGAAACACGACCAGAATTAGCAAACAGAAAACACCTCGTGTTTCATCATGACATTGCACGACCACAGGATTTAATCACGCCTCGGGGAAATTTGTTGAGCTTTAATTGGGATGTTGTACTAACCGGACATTGCACCCTCCGACTACTTACCATCTGTTCCGCTCCTTCCAAAATTGTTTAATGGGAAATCTTTTAAAACGGAAGAAGTGGTGAAAAATAATCTGTTGACAGTTTTTGGCAATAAACATGCTAATTTTTGGCAAAAAGGCATCAGGGATCTACCATAATGCCTTTCTGGCATACTACCAACATAATTTTCCGGGCAACCCAATATTTCATTTCATCCAGATCAGCTTGATGGACTTCTTTTTGATCGTTTTATGACATTATGTCAATTTATTTTAAAATTTAACCGGGACTTTTTGTAAATTTGTTATTCATTTCTGCAATTTCTAGTAGATGAAGGTAATCAATCTCAAGCTCCTCATTTTTTTGTAAAATAATTAAAGTAGAAAATCAATTTTGTTCATTTTGGTTCAATTTTTGTTTTCTTTCATTGTCACTGAATGGGCTAAAGGAATAGGTGGGTTTTTGTTTTCATTATGAAGCAAGACTGCTTTTAGACTATATTCCGGCGAATCTATGAAAATACGCCACTCGGAAGGTACATGTTTCATATTTAAGCTCATTTATTAAACCATCAATATCACAACAGACACATAGCGATCCTTCCATTTTATAAAAACTTCAAAATGTTACATTCCGGAGTTGAAGTCTGGAATCAAGAAGTTCCGATTTTTGTGTTGACAATCCCAGATCACGTACCAAATCATTTAATTTATTCTGAGTTATTAATTGAGGTTTACTGGTAGTTGTTAAACATGTTGGGTCACTACTGGTGTTTTCAACAAGTTGTGGATCAAATCCTGATGAAGAATTAGAATCACCGGGAAACATGTTGTTCAGGTCTAAAGGCACAATCGGTACCGGTAGTTCCTGGCTATGAGGAACTGGCCTAAGTGCAGAAGGCAAATTTGAATACTGAATTTTACCCCTATGCTTTTTTTGCACCCCATAGGCACAGCAAACGACATAAACATTTTTTGCGATGCACCCACTGCACTAAATTTACGTGACTCACACAGCAAAAATGAGGACCATCTTTTATCCAACTTTTATCTTATATATAATCGATTTAAAAACTTGAATATACTCTAAATGAGACAGAAACAAATTAAAGTATAGAAAACAATAAAACTGCCCTTAAAGGTTCGTAGAATACTCTGGATATACCCCCTCTACAGTCTTGTGGTAATTTCTACATTGTCCAGTCCAAAGTCAGGTACAAATAATTTCAATGACGCCATCATCAGCAGAAACTTGAAATTGGGATATGCTAGGCCATAGGTGTTTTAATAACGCAAAAAGAGCGTTCTCATCAATGGTATAAAAATCATGTCGACCTGAGTAATTAAAGTAGAAAATCAATTTTCTATTTTGAGTAATACACTTTATATGTTCGATTTTGTTCATTTTGGTATTGACAATATTAAATGTATGATTATTCAATGTATTTCTTAAAAATTACTCATACTATCAAATTTAATACTTATTTTAATGTCAACAAATATATGTCTCATTCTACGATAAGAACATCCAATAATTCATAAAGCCTACAAACATGTTTTCCGGTCTGTTTGGTTGTCGTTGTTGATAATGATATAGAAAACGTTCTGTCCGCAAAAATCTTAACTTTTATCAATACATTCGTTTTTATCACGAACTGTTTAAAGTCTATTTAAAAAACAATAAATTTTCTATTTGTCGTCTTTAAACTATTGACGTAATTCAGTCGATTTGTAATTGTTCACAGCAATTAAATCATAATGTTGAAATATCTCCCACATATTTTTCTTTATTCATAAATGGGTAAATAAAACGTTATTTGATTATTTCATCATATCTAGGGTATACTGTAAAAAAGTAACCCATTTATCTTGTGACTGTTCTTTGTAATAAAAAATATCTGATACATACAAACACTATTCTTATGACTTCGACTTTTCGTTAATGCCACAGTCGCAAAATCTGATATTTTTTGTGGTAATTAGCATTGACAAATTAGATTACAGGTGCAAAGTAATTTAGTTTATGTAGGACTATAATAAAAACAATTTTGGAAACGAATTGAATTATTATATGAACATTTTAAATGTGGTCGACTCAACAATTCATGGAAGTAATCATTCAGCTTTCAGTTATGAAACGAGAAGAAGCAGTGGACAGTCGTGGAAGCACTGTGGCAAACAGAGGGTGGAAGCAGGTGAAAGTGCGCCAAAGAAACCAAAATAAGTCATAGCTACGGTTTTCAGGGACCCTCGTGGTATGGTGCCCATATACTATCGTTAACAGTAGACCGAAGATTCGAGCATCGAGCAAATATTCCTTCAGAGTGCTTAGACTTATTTAAACGCGATTCTGCTGAGCTTCTTTGACGTAGCCTGTGACATAGTCTCCTTTTAGCTCGATGCACTTTTCCCAGCGATGTTCAATTGCTTCGATTCCCTCTTTATAGTGAAAATCGTCGAGCTCCTCAAAATAGCCATCAACCGCACACTCCACCTTTTCATTGTTGGCAAATATTTTACCACCGAGCCGTTTTTTCAAGTTTGGAAATAGAAAATAATCGGAGGGGGCTAAATCTGGCGAATAGGGTGCGTGAAGAAGCAATTCACAATAAAGCAACTTTAACTCTTCGATTTTTGCATTGTCTTGATAAAACAAAACCTTCTTTTTCGCCAAATGCAGTCGTTTTTTCTTGATTTCATCATTCAAATAAGTGCGCATAATACTCGCC
This sequence comes from Cosmopolites sordidus, assembly GCA_031761425.1. Lineage (NCBI taxonomy): Eukaryota > Metazoa > Arthropoda > Insecta > Coleoptera > Curculionidae > Cosmopolites > Cosmopolites sordidus. Next base: position 40,698 of record JARFXV010000055.1, read on the forward strand.
GTTGATTGTTTTTTCTTTCTGAAGATAATCAATAAAAATTTTCCCACGCACATCCGAAAAAACTAACGTCATGACCTTGCCTGCAAACGGAACTGTCTTCACCTTCTTTGGAGCTGATTCTCCCTTTTCAGTCCATTGTTTTGACTGTTCCTTGTTTTGTTTTGACTGAATTTTCAGTCAATATGCGATGTACAGCACTTTTTGAAGTATCTTCCATATCTGCTAGCTCGCGCACTTTTAGTCGACGGTCATCCAATACCATTTTGTGGATGTTCTTCACCATTTCTGGTGTGGTCACCTCATTTGGTCGATCACTGAGATGTCTTGGTAGCGCGCAAAGCCTCGATTAAACTCTACCGCCCAATATTTTACTGTTGTAAACGAAGGAGCAGACTCCCCCAAAGTAGAATTTAGCTCCGCTTTGAAATCGGTTAGACCTTTCAAATGAAAGTATTGTATCACATAACGATGACCAATTTTATCCATGTTTGCAAATTCACTGAGACCATTCACTATTAATGGTTGCCAAACAAATACTAAATAACGCAGCGTCGTCAAACTTTAAATTTAAGCTTTATAAGGTTGGGTCTTTCTATCATAGTCATTCTTTTCAAACAACTGCCGTCTATACGTCAGGTCGGGTACTTCTGGGACTACCCTCGTAAATGTAGATGAAATACAGATTTACTATTATACCCCAGAAATATAACAGCTGTCTAAAGAGTGCGTGGAAGAACGACAAAGTGCTCCAAAGAAAGCGAAAACTGCAGGAAAAGTCATGGTTACGATGTTCTAGGAGTCATGTGATGCCTATAAACTGCCTGGAAAAAGCAGGATCATCACCGGGTAGTATTACGCGCTTCACTACTGGATCAGTTGTAGGATGATATTCAGGCTAAGTTCACACCTGATCAAAAAGTGCTTTTGATGCAAAACTCTATGATCTACGCCTCTTCGAAATGCTTCCATTCATTCGCCGGATTTGGTTCTCAGCGATCATTTCCGTTTCCCAAACCTGAAAAACTCACTCCTCGCTCGCTGAACGAGGATTCACTTCAAATAATGAGGCCAAAGCTAGAACAACAGCGTATTTTGCAGAGTTGGATAAATTGCATTATACTGAGGGTAATAAAAATTGAGAAGTCATTAGCTTAAAATATTGAATCGCAAGGTGATCACGTTGCAAAAAAACCTCAAAAATAATGTGTTTTCTTTATCTGGCTGTGAACTTTTCGAACAGTCCCTGTAACTAAGTAATATAAACTCATTTATTTTTCGGACAACCCAATACATTTGGATACAATCAAAACCGGCTATTTTTAATGGCCCAGTCTTCAAGTCTTTCTGATTTAAGTAGTATACTGACATTTAAATGATATCGATTCATAAAGTCAGTATGTCTATAATTTTATCAATTGGTTGGTTCTAAAATTACCAATAAAATTAACACAAATAAAAAATTGTTGCACTGCCCTGTATTTTGTTTATATTCTCTGAATAGGTTAAAATAAAAATGTATAAACTCATGGTGTGTTTTCTATCATTCGTTGGAGATGAAAAATGAAAGCATTAGCGTCGTCCGGTGACATCATACTGTGCACCACCATAAACGAACGTGCAATTTATATTGTTTATCAATTAAAAGCGAATTGTAGCACAACAAACGATATTTCTAAAAACGTATTTTTCATGTTTTATTGCGTTTTTGCTCGGCCGTAGCGAAACACTCAGAATGACAGTGCAAACCGGAAATTAACTAGCTATATCGGTATTTCGTTCTCGGGTCAGTGGAAGCGAGCGCGAAGAAAAATGCTTTTGCCACAATGAACAAACCAATTAAGAAAACGATTTGGGGAAATTTTTTCACGTTTTCGATGAAAACAGGATTTGCTTCAGATGATGTTGTTCGTTACATATGACAACATTGTTTAATTTGGTTTATTTCCGGTTAGTGCGAGTTTATTTTTATCCATCAATTATTATAATTATGTTTGGTAAATTAGTTAGGAACGATATACATAATTGGATATTTCAGTATGAAGTATCGTTGGATTCTTTGTTTAGTTATAGAATGTGTTTGTTTATTTCTCACTCTTGCTCTCAAGTGAAAAAATGAGTGATAAATAGTATGATAAACACGCCTGGACCATCAACTGGATTGGTCAGAAACTTGAATTATCCAGAAGGAGATGCCATACTAGAAACTGGGGAACGTCGGCATCTTCAGTTAATCAAACGAAAATAATGTGAAGGAGAAATGAAGGTTTTCAATATCAAATTGTCCGTTCTATCTCTCAAGTATCGGTAAAGTGATTAATTACTTTCACCGAATTTGGAGCATCATAGTACTCGTAACCATGAATCTACGGAATGGTGTTCAATGTGCGTTCGTCGATAAGGCATATTTCAAACATAATTACTGTACTATTATAAATAATATATCAAACAAATAATAAATAACAAAAATTTTCGGTTAAATTCTGGATCAAGTTGTAAACGATGGTCTTGCAGCTTGCAAGTTCTTGGACATGGTGGCTCTTGGCACCAAACCAAGCTGTTTATGCAAAATTTTCCACGCAGTGGAATAACAAAGCCCAACTTTCTGTCAACGACGACGAATTTATAAATTTGAATCTTCATCAACACTGTCAATCAACAGTGGCGATATTTTCTAACGAACGCACAGCACAGTTTTTGTCTTGTTTTTCGAGCAATGTGACATGCGTTCAGAATTTGTCCATAATAATTCGGTGGAGATATCGTTCGGTTGGGCAATTATATGCACCATAAAATACACGAACTGCAGGAAGTTCAGGCACACTATATACTATATATATATATATATATATATATATATATATATATATATATATATATATATATATATATATATATATGTATGTATATGTGTGTATGTATATATGTGTATGTATATATGTGTATGTATATATGTGTATGTATATATGTGTATGTATATATATGTATGTATATATGTGTATGTATATATGTGTATGTATATATGTGTATGTATATATGTGTATGTATATATGTGTATGTATATATGTGTATGTATATATGTGTATGTATATATGTGTATGTATATATGTGTATGTATATATGTGTATGTATATATGTGTATGTATATATATATATATATATATATATATATATATATATATATATATATATATATATATATATATATATATATATATATATATATATATATGTGTATGTATATATATGTGTATGTATATATATGTGTATGTATATATATGTGTATGTATATATATGTGTATGTATATATATATATATATATATATATATATATATATATATATATATATATATATATATATAATTTATTTATGTATTTATTTATTTCAATTAAACAATATAATTATAGAAAGCCACCAAAAAACTCACAGTCTATTCAAAATAGTGGCTTATGTAAATGTGGATCAATGGTTAACAAGAAATGGATCGTTGCCTTCATTAAAAGGCGACATTTTTATAACTTTGTACAACAATCATCGTATTATCGTATCGACTATGTAGTTCACTGACGCAACAGTTACCAACTATAAAAAATGAAAGAGTTACCAAATTGGAAAAAAAGCAACATGAATTAACCCATTTCTGTAAGTTCATTCGACGAAACCATCGGAAAAATCTTAAAGTGGTCTCATTGTTGTCGGTCGGTTCGTGCACCATTAGAAATGTCGTAAACGCCGATGTTTTAAACTCAACTAAATCGCAATCTATTATTCAAAAGTGCCGACGATTAGGCAACGATCGAACTAAAACAAAACGCACATTTACAAATTTCTCACGCGTTTCAGTCCTCGAATTGTTATTCGGTACGAGACCGGGTCGGACAATTGGGCAACGAAATTTTCGATTGCTTTTTCGGCATAATGGGGACATTAATACCTAGATTGTGTACTGGATGTTCCTACGCGTGTAATTAACCCTTTAAACATCGTTTACATGCCCAATCATTTATTAACACCTACGAGTAATTTTGGTTACTTCTATTCGGCGTACAAATAAATTCTAAAGCGTTTAAAGTTCATTTTTGTAGAAAAACAGCTTCACGGTCATTTTTGAATAAAAACTTAAAGATATGATTTTATTGTTTTGTTTTCTGCGTATGAGAGTCGTTCGAAAAGTTTTTGGTTTAATAAAAAAAAACATTTTCTTTAGCTTTCACCCCAAATATAATATATTTAGACCCATGACATTCCAACTTTTTAATACCCTTGGTATAATGCGACCTGACCAACTTTGTAAAATATGCTTT
>JARFXV010000055.1:50000-52500 GCA_031761425.1 Cosmopolites sordidus
CTTCCTGGACCGTGTCGAAAATCCGGCAATTACGATACGATAACCGGGCGATGGCTGATGTCGATCGAGAATACAGACGCGGATTTAGGAGCGGTAGTTGTACGTTGAGCGACGATCAGAAAGATGCTAACGTTAAACTACGACGAATACATCAGAAAATACCTAGAATCGTGACTTTGTTTAATCTCAGTTATTTATTTTAACTCTCCATTGGATCGCTATCTATCTTTGTTTTCCAACATTTAATCCAATATGTTTAGTTGTGAATTAAATAAGACTTACAGGACTTTGTTACCGTTAGTAATATATATATATATATATATATATATATATATATATATATATATATATATATATATATATATATATATATATATATATATATATATATATATATATACATATATATATATATATATATACATATATACATACATATACATATACATATACATTTATACATTTATATATGTTATACATGTATACATGTATACATGTATACATGTATACATGTATACATATATACATATATACATATATACATATATACATATATACATATATACATATACATACATACATATATACATCATCATCATCATCATCATCATCAGCCCGTATCGATCCACTGCAGGATGAAGGCCTCTTCAGCATGCTTCCAACCTTCACGGTCCTGGGCTTTCCTCTGCCACTCGGGTCCAATATACTTAACGATGTCATCAGTCCATCGTGCTTTCGGTCTTCTTCGCGGACGTTTGCGATCAAGCGGTATCCACTCCAGGATTGCCTTGGTCCATCTGTCGTCCCATCGCCTCGCTATATGGCCTGCCCATCTCCATTTCAACTGTTTTACTCTTCCAATGATGTCACAGACTTTTGTTTGTTCCCTGATCCATGCGCAGGACTTTCTGTCTCGTCTTGTAATGCCAAGCATACATCTTTCCATTCCCCTCTGTGCCACCCGAAGTTTTTGAATTGATTGCGATGTGAGTGTCCAGGTTTCACTTCCGTATGTCATAACGGGTAGAACGCACTGATCGAATACTTTTCTTTTCAGGCAAAGTGGGAGTCTGCTCTTAAACACTATGTTGAGCCTACCAAATGCCTGCCAGCCACATTTAACACGCCGTTCCACCTCCCGGGCGGTATTCCCCTCCATGGAAATCCTCTGCCCAAGATATACAAAGCTGTCCACAATCTCTAAATCCCTTCCTAAAACTGAAATTCTTCTGTCCTGAGCGAAGTTATTGAACATAACCTGACTCTTTTTCAGGTTTATTTTCAAGCCAAATGGTTCGCCAGCCCTTTGCAGTTCTTGTATGCGTCTTTGCAGCTCCTCTGGGTCTTGTGAAATGAGAATAATATCATCTGCAAATCTAAGATGGTTTAAGTTTGCACCATTGATCTTTACCCCATCCTGTTCCCAATCCAGTTTACGGAATACTTCTTCAAGGCCAGCCGAGAAAAGAATAGGCGATATTGCGTCACCCTGCCGTACACCTCGTTCTATATTAATTCCCACTTCAAGATCATCAAGGTGAATTGTGGCTGTAGCTCCATCATATATCGATTCTAATAGGTTTACATAGGCTCTCTCTACACCTTGGCTAAGCAGTGCATCCATTATCGCATGCTTTGAGATGGAATCAAATGCTTTTTCGTAGTCGATAAAAGCCAAGCACAGTGGCATGGTGTATTCGTTGTGCCTTTCTATGACCTGCTGTACAACCTGGATGTGATCCATTGTACTGAATCCACTTCTGAATCCTGCTTGTTCTCTTGGTTGTGCGTCATTCAGTTTTTTTAATATTCTTTTAGAAATTATCTTAGTGAAAACTTTGTACATCACTGATAGGAGGCTTATTGGACGGTAGTTCTTTAAATCTTCCTGTGCTCCTTTTTTATGTAAAAGGATCACTTCTGCATTTTTCCATAAGTCAGGTACTTTTTGTTCTTTGAGGCATTTTGAGTATAATTTTGCCAGGGTTTTATGTAACGTCCGACCACCAGCTTTTAGCATTTCGACAGTTACACTATCCTTTCCTGGAGCCTTGCCGTTCTTCATCAATTCTATAGCATTTGTTACTTCCTCCACTAGGATATCTGGTATTATATATTGTTCTTCCGTGGGTATTGCTGTCCCTGACTGGCTCTGATCTTCATATAACTGGGAATAAAACCTTCTGACAATCTCTAACATTTGGGTACGCGTCCTGCACACTGTGCCATCCTCACGCTTTAAAGCATATATTTGCGTTCTTTTGTTTCTCAGCTTCTGTTTAGCTTTGTTAATTCCTTTGTTTTCTTCCAGGGTTTTTTGCACTAGCTGCATATTGAATCGGCGCGTGTCCTCTCTGATACGTTTTCTTATAGTTTTGCAGAGCTCAGTGTACTCGACCCTGCCAAAAGGACTACCTGCATTTCTCATTGCTCGCCGTTTCTTCATTAAATCAATGGTCTCACTGGAGATTTTTGTTTGCTTGAGACATTTTTCCTCTGG